>CM077450.1:25388870-25988870 GCA_039654765.1 Mylopharyngodon piceus
GCTCTTCATATGAAAAAAAAAAAAAAAAAAATTCACTGGTAAAACAACTTAATATAATGAGGTTTTGAGACTTATATTGTTTTACGGTGCATAACTCTACCTTATTTTTATTATTCTCAGGTTAGGTAATTAAGTCGAACCTTTAAAATAAGCACTTTAAAATACTTACAATCAGACAGAAGACTTCTCTGTGATCACTTTTCATCCACGGCAACATACTTAACACATAATAGTTATAAAGTTGCTCTAATGTATTGTTCTCTGCTTTGAGCATAAATAAATCATCAGTAGAGTGATATGTAGAGCGGTCTCATTCTTATCTCTTTGACCTCAAATTCAGCTCTGTACAGCCGCTAATGCACTTGCACACATATATAACTCTACAGTGCTCTTCAGCCTAACACTGGCAGTACTACTGGGTGAATACTACAAATCATCATACAAATGTTATATTTACTGTATTATAAATAAAACTGTATTATAAATATGTAACTGTTACATATAAGGGCTTTAAAGGTGCAATATGTAATATTTTCTGTCCACTAGAGGTCGTTAGAGGCCTACTCAAAACAAAGGCGTAACTTGATGACGGCAAGTTTGAGCGCGGAATCTTGGGACATGTGGTCTTCACCTCAACGGCCGGTGGAAAAGAATTGGGATAGGACTCGGGAAGAAATCATGTTCATGGATGCGATTATTAACATTACTGTAGTATGAAGCAGAGCAGGACCGAGTGTTGTGGGAGCTGAACGAGGCGGCTGGAGCAATTGCGCAACACGCCGCGAGCAGCGGAACTTTTATTATGCCACAGTCGCCGGCGCCGCTTCCGCTTATCCGGTCATGAGTATGAGGTAACACAGCTCTGTTTATCATATTAGATACATTTGAGTGTGTTTAAAATGTTAGAACGTTACTCTGTGCGTTCCCTCAGCGGTTGCTGTGAGACACTTGTCGCACACTGCAGTAAGCTAGATCGATATTAGAATATCATTTTAAATGCTGGATGGCTTGTGTTGATAAATGGCATGCAATTAATTTTAAAACGTATTGTATGATGGAGAAAATGCTGTATTACTGTTACTAAAAATAAAGCTGCATCTGATTATGCTATGTTAGCTACTTCACAAAATAGTGTTTTTCTCTGAGGCATGGTAAAACATGGTACTCGCAAATAAATCAAGAAAATTAGATTTAAACAATAAGACTAAACGTGTTGAGCTATATAACAATAATTAGTTTTCTGTCTATAAATACATCAAAACAGTTGTTCTCTTGCCTATTAAAACATGTAATATATTAAAGCGTCTTTGGTGTTTCCATGGTTTCTACAAAATAAAACCGGAAACCGAGGGTAACGCGGGTATGACGCAATTGACAGGCGACTCCTCACACGTCCCGGAGCCTTGGGTAAAATTGCAATTTTCTCACGATTTACAAATAGTTGCAAACATTTGGGATATTGTAAGTACTCAAGTGAACAAAACATATAACACTGGCCTAGTGGATTTTGGATATTTTACTGCAAAATTCTTACATATTGCACCTTTAAATAAACAAAATATTAAAGCATATATTAGCTAAATATGTCAAACAATGAGACCGGGTAATTGTATTATTATGCATATTACACAACAATATGTAACTTACAAAAAACTACATTCTGGCAAAAAAAAACAAAAAAAAAACGGATACATTTGAATGGCCATCAATCCTTAAAGGGTTAGTTCACCCAAAAATGAAAATTCTGTCATTAATTACTCACTCACATGTCATTCCAAACCCGTAAGATTTTCGTTCATCTTTGGAACACAAATGAAGATCTTTCTGTCCTTACATAGACAGCCAAGTGACTACCACTTTGACGCTTTAAAAAGTTCATAAAGAGATTATAAAACTAATCCATATGAATTGAGCGGTTTAGTCCAAATTTTCTGAAGAGACTCGATCACTTTATATGATGAACAGATTCAATTTAGGATTTTATTCAGATATAAACATTGATCAGCGAACATAGAAGCTCAACCGAACCTGCTTGACATGTGAGAACAAACCTCTTGCGGAAGCTCAGAATGAACCTCATTGGTTCTCACACATCAAGCAAATATGCTTGAGCTTCCGTTTACCACAACTGATGTGTGAGCTGATGAATGTTTATTTGTGAATAAAAGCCTAAATTCAATCTGTTCATCATATAAAGCGATCGTGTCTCTTCAGAAAATTTGGACTAAACCGCTCAATTCATATTGGTTAGTTTTACGATCTCTTTATGAACTTTTTGAAGCGTCAAAGTGTCAGTTGCGTAACTGTCAATGGAGGGACAGAAAGCTCTCAGATTTCATCAAAAAGATCTTCATTTGTGTTCCGAAGATGAACGAAAGTCTTACGGGTTTGGAACAACATGAGGGTGAGTAATAAATGACAGAATTTTCATTTTTGGGTGAACTATCCCTTAAAGGCCCTGATATACTTGTATAGCGAAATCAAAGAATGAACTGGTGTGACATTTCGAACAAAATCAGGGCAAAACGAAGTTCATTTGGTGTTCGTTTTGGGAGTTCGACACAGCTTGCCAAAGCGAACTTTCCAAAAAAAGTTTGCTCTGACTGGAAAACACCTTCAAAATACCATTGGTCTGTGGTAATTGCGTAATAGGTAGGTGTGGCTCTGACGCCTTCTTTGACGTGGAAATCTTCATTTCTTCTGTTTAGTCGTCGAGGTCAGACGTCCGTGAGTAAAAACATGAGGAGAGGCGCTTTATAGTACAAATTGACGATGTATTTCTAATTGAAAGAGACACTGACACTGTTTTTTTTTTCTTTTCATGTCTAATACTGTAAAGTTGCTTGCTTTTAAACAATCTTTTGTATAAAATGCTGTATAAATAAAAATGATGTGACTTTACTAGAGTGTCGAATTGCAGAGCTGTTGCAAACACATCCACATCGCTATGATCAGATGCTTTCTTAACTGCTGTTTTCTCACCGCTGTCATTGTTGAATGTGTATTTTGTTATTTAGAGGAAAGTGCACAGCACATATTTGCATATTCATCTAAATGTCGCTCTTAGCAGTTTGGACGGCATCAGGATGGTCGCTAACAGTATACCACTGGTCACGTATTTCGAACTTCTTTTTACCCTTAAACGAAGAACGAAAAATAACTTCACTGTGAGTATATCAGGGTATATCTGGTGAAACTGTTTTCATATCGTAATATATACACTCAAAAAAATGATACGTTGGATTTACTTAATTTTTTTATGTCAACAGGTTCCACGTAACTTGGTTATGTTGCATTTAATTAGCATTATTTATTTCAGTTAACTTAAATTTATTACATAAGGTTAACTCAATGCCATTTAGTTGAATCAGGTTAACATTCTTATTTTTGTCCAAAACCATTAAGTTTAATTATCCTAAAATAATATCAAACAGAAATTAAAACAAGTAATCCAGTTTAATTGATTAGTTTATTTAGTGGATGCATTCAAGAACAACTTTCACCAAATCTTTACTCTGTAAAGATTCTTATTGTTAGGTGTTAGCCTGAAGATGGTTTTATTCCATCTATAGCATACCCAAAATAGTTGTTTTTATTATTAAAACAACTTTAATTGTTGTTAGCAGGTCCTCAACCCAAGCACGTTCTACACTTCACCACAATGGTAACCACAAAAGTATTAACATAAAAGAAACTTTTAAATACCAACATAATAGAACAGTAAACATTAAACAGTCTCTCCATTTTCTCATGTTGCTAAAAACTGCTTAAAATAACACTTTATTTCAACATTTACTCTCCCAGATCAGCCCCTTTACAAAGCATGATGGGAAGTGAAAGTCCTGTTTGATTGAGTCCTGGTTGAGTTTACTTGAGTGAAACATGTTATTTTAATATGAAAACATAAAGTTAAGTCAAAAAGTAATAATTTCAAGTCAATTTAACATGAAGCAATTAAATTTGAACCAGAAACCTAATACAATGGTGTTGAATCAAAATAAGTTGTTTAAATAAAGTGAACAGCATCAAAAATCATTTTTTTGAGTGTATCGCAGAAAAACAAAATATTGCAATGTCAGTTTTTTCCAATACCATGCAGCCATAATCTAAAGAACCCTTTTCCACTTTAAAGAACCCTTTGTCCAATATTAAAGGTTGTTCATGGAACCTTAGATGCCTATGAAGAAGCTTTATTTTTAAGGGTGTACCAGCAAGTGTCTAACTGCTAATGTCACGAATCCTACTTACTTTTCAAATCCGTCCACTAAACCGCCTGACTCCATTCTGGTAAAACACTGGATTTTCACAATACAATGAATTCCTGATGGATAAAATTGACTTTTCAGTTAACTTGAGAAAAACAAACAGAGCTACCATGATATCCAGCATTTAACAACCATGGCCTTTGTCCTTAAGGTTTACTTACAGATTTAATTAACAAGTAGCCAGGGTAGGTTTGACGACCAAATAAAGCCCCAGACATGGTCATAAACACTGTTGAGCAAAGCAGCACTGAATTAAACTCACACGGAAACAGAGATAAAGGTCCTGTCTTACTGGAGGCTAATGAAGCATAAAATCTTCTCAAACCAAAATAACAAACACACTTACTTGGTTTTTAATGGAGCCAATCCTCACATAAAAATCATTTCACCCCACATAAACTCAAACATTTCACGTCTCCTGGATAACAATTAGCGTGCATAAGCAAAAAAACAAATTACAGGTGTCTTCAATATGTGGTCATATATATAGGCTGAAGTTTACCAAAAAAAAAAAAAAAATATATATATATATTAAATTAAATAATTAAATAATTAAAATCTTTAGCTATTAGCTATTAATCTTTAGCTTGTTATTAGACCTCAAATGTAATTCTTAGTTTATGGTTATATGTCTATATGATCCTTCCTGTGTCTCTGCAAGGTCTTCGATCTGAAAAAGTTTGAAGACCCCTGGTTTATACACAGTAAGAATATAAAGTTAATACTATATAAAAAAGGTAGATTGCAGATTCAGATACGTATGTTGGTCTAGGAAGAATCTGATCAGAAAAAGTTTGAGTTTATATTGATATCTCTGGCTTTTGAATGCAGACTTTGGTAACTTAATAACAGTTGAAGATCTCAGTTGACATCTATTCTGAAGCTCAAGGAAAGTCTTTTCTCAAAAGCAAAATCTGTAAAACAATATCCAATATTTGTGATTTTTCACTCCTGTAGGTTGAGACGTCTTAAATATTTAGATTTTTATTATTATTATTATTTTAATTTTCTGAGATAGTCAGAAACACCTTTCTGAGGTTAAAAGTTCCTCCTTTCAACACTTTCACAAAACTATTAACATTCATTTATTCAGAGCTGGAGGCGAAACAGTTGTTTCTCTTTTTTCTTCTGTGCAGATAAACGTTTGTTGGGTTTGGCAGTTTAATGTGCTGTGGAGTTTAAAAGAAACACATTAGCATGTCTGTTTCAAATTCAAATGTTTGTACTAAACAGCAGTTGTGTTAATTGGTTATAGCTGGAGGAACGCCTGAGAGAACCTATAAGAACAGACAGTGTGAAATGACAAACGAGGACAACTGGGAGAAAACCTGTGTGAAATAACAAAAGAAGAGACGGATGGGGAATTTTATGTTTTCCCAAGACGTCACCCTTCCAAGACCATCCACTGGTGCATTTCTGTAAACTGGTTCAGATACCTGTAAACTACATTTTAAGATGCCTGGACAGCTGTGATAACTCTAAAGAGCATTTCCATATCATTTCATATAAAAAAAGAAAAAAAAAAACCCAACACAATAAAACTTTATAATAAATCCAGAAGCCCTCATGTAAATTTCGCAGCATGTTGCATACTGGTTCTTGGGATTTATACAGAAACGCACTCCATCTGGATCATTTTCTGCCATTTCATCTGTTTGTTTGAGGGTTGATCACAATAGTTTCTTCTAAGAGTCTTATAAAGGTAAGAACTATTAATGTTTTCAGAAAGACTATTTATATTTTTAAACCTTTATTTTCAAACCTTTTATTCTGTATTCGAAAATAATTACTTAAAAGATTTTTCAGAGGACATAGAAGAAACAGAAGAAGAAAGATAAAAATTATGAAGAGCTATATTGTTAAATTGGTTTCCATTGTTGAACAAGGTCAGGTTTCTTAAATTCAACCTAAAAGTCCCACGATCAACCCATAATAAGAACCTTAAATTTATTTTGAAGCAACCATGACCGGGTTGCTTTTTTTTTTTTTTTTTTTGACATTGTATATAAGTGAATTTATAATATCAAAATGGAACCTTCTGAATTTAATTTCTAACTGTATGAGCTGCATTTGAAACCATTGACACTGCACTGCTTACAATAGACAACATACAATTAAATTAACGAACTATATTTCTTTGTGGAATTACTGTTTATTTTGATTATTAATATTAATAAATATAATTAATTGATTATATGTCTATGATTATATGATTAATGTCTTTAGCATAATGTGACAGTGATTTTACCAAAGTTTGAGGGGGTTTTAGGCACTCCATATCTCATTTGACCTAAGATTTGTGGTAAAATCACTGTAATGTACAACCTTTCAAAGCTTAATGCTTTAAGGAATTGTGCATTATCAAACATTTATTATACCAGGCAGGCAGGATTTTAATTCTTAAAATTGTACTTACGGTACATAAATGTTTCATATTTAGCTGAGTCAGCCGGTCACTGCAATATTTATTCTAAATTCAAAATGTTTTCTGATAATTCATATCACTAAACAGGTGCATTTTATTAAATGTTTTAGTTATCTGAACTGACTTTATTTAAAGGCCCAATTATTTTTTGATATAGTGCAATCTGAATAAACTTACTGTAGCTTCATAATCTATGGTCAAGTCTGAATGAAGCACATTTAGGCATCTAAATATTAGAAGGGATTTTTGTCATATTTTAACACTAGTTCAACACTGAGTGGCCATTAAAATAAAAGAAACATTCATCCACTTAAATCTGCTGTCTACCCTTTAATTAGGCATTTAAGAAGCACTTAAGAAGTTCTTCAGTACTTAACTTTAGACTCCTTGCAAATGTTACAAAGAGAGAGAGAGAGACTGAGAGAAAGACTAATTATAAACATCCGGCAAATACAATGATGAATTCCTTTTGGACTGCACAGATGATAATTTTTCCTCAAGGACAAAAGCCTCAGAAAACAACTATTCATTTGCTCCATCAAAAGATTGGATTCTTATTCTGTGTTTTGTTTTGCTGGCTGTACCTAATTCCCCTTCTCCAATTTCCAATCTCCTCCTTCCAAAACCGCTAACAATGAAGGCAGAAATGCTTTATGATTGCGCTTCAGAAAATCAATCAACACATGGCGCATCACTGGAGACTGAACAGTTGCACTAAATATAGCAAATAAATCAACTGCTATGAGGGGCCAAAAAAAGCGTTCAGGAATATGCATGGTTAAATACAACATGCACTTTTGACAGCACTTGTGTGTGAAATGACATTCACAACCCATTTTATTGCTGTTATACAAAAGATTTCTGAGTTAAACAGAATATTCAACAACGCAAAAGCCATGAGTTGATTTTATCCATCCTGACTGATTGATTTGTGCACAACAAGACTTGTACTACAGAGTGAGGAAGTAAATGGGATCAGTTTTAATTTACTGTTGTTATTTATTTATTTATTTGTATAACCTGGAATATTTCTGAATTATTACATGACTCTCTGAAATGCTTGATTCTAATTGGTCAGTTGTGACATTCAGAGGTCAGTTACTCCTTGATAATGACTGTCATCAATAGAAACGCTGTGTAATGACCACTTATACAGGTATTTGAGTGCCTCTCTCTCTCTCTCTCACACTCACTCACTCACTCACACACACACACACACATATCGATCAAACTGAGGAGCCATCTTGCTCTCCAGTTATCAACTACTATATTTACTGAAAAGTGAAACCAGAGGACTTCAACATTAATAGTATAGGCCTATGGTAATATTGTTGATTTGTTTGTATTGTTGCTAGAACAAGATATAGATGATAAACAGATAAGATTTTAAAATGTTTTCTTTACAATATCAATATTTCATGTTCCCTTCACAAACTTCACATCGGTGTCCTGATCACCCTGTCAGGGTTTATTTTGCAATAACAATTATATATGTGAGGCTTTCATATGTAACTATTATGTTAATCTAAAATTCTCCTTCCACTCATCGTCTGTAAAGTGGTGCAGGATAAAGTTGTCCCACTAGTCCTTACATGGACTCTCATCCACAGACGCCTTGTTTTGGGCACGGGAAGGGGTGTTTTTACTGCTTCAAGTTTCATGTGCTCGTCGTCTCCTAATTAGGACCTGAAATAGATAAAAATAAAGTCTGCTTTCTAAAACAAAGAAAAGAAGCAACGGTAGGATGGTTAGTATGCCCCAAAAGTGGGAAACTCAGTATAGTCATGCAGTGTGCCCATGTCAAAAGGTCAAATCTGATCTGAAACCTGTGACATATAAATGTGCACGTCAACCTGATCACTTATGTAGCATTCATTTAAATGTCTCGGGTTACTTGACTATAACCTTGTTCCCTGAAAAAGCGGGAACGAGATGCTACGCTGAGCACTTTGGGAAAACATCTTTGTTTGACCAGCAGTGAAGTCTGTGTGTAACACGTCAATGAAATTGACATTGAACTTGGTAGCCTCAGATGGTGACATCCTTGGAATGCGCGCTTGTCAGAGGCTAAAATTAGATGTGCCACAGGTGCATCCTCAGGTATCAATTTGTCTGGAGAGCGGTCCTGGGACATCCTCAGTGCAGCAATGAAGCGCAGCATCTCGTTCCCACTTTTTCAGGGAACAGGGTTAAAGTCAAGTAACCCGAGACGTTCCCTTTCAAAAGTTACTCTCAATGTTGTGATGAGTGCTTTGGGAACGAGAATACCCACTCTGCGCTGCACTGGGGGTGTCTGGACCCCTCACTGTTGTGTAGTGTGTGCTCACAAGCACGCGAAAGGTCTCAGACATGAGCTTGTGATGTTGACTCAAGGACGTGCAAGCCCGGAGTAGCACGAACATCCAAACTATAGAATCGTATGAATGTGTGCGAAGAAGACCATCCTGTCGCATCACAAACCTACTGCAGGGGGGGACCCCCCACCAAGGCTTGAGAGGAAGCAACCCCCCTGGTAGAATGAGCCCTAACACCTAATGGAGAAGCTTGACTGCGCACCTCGTAGGCAAGGGCAATAGTATCCCTCACCCAATGTGAATTTGTTTGCTTGGTGGCGGCTGCCCCCCTGTTTCAGCCCCCGTGTCAAACAAATAGTTGCTCTGACTTAGGCCACTGGCTAGTGTGGTCTACATAGGCCTGAAGAGCATGGACTTGGCACAGTCTGTGAAGTTTCTGCTGATCCAGCGTTGTGAAAGGCAGAGGGCAGAAGGGTTTAAGAATGACTGAATTTATGGTCGAGAAAGGAACCTTAGGCAGGTAGTCAGGATGAGGATGCAAAATTGCTTTCACCCTTCCAGGGGCAAAGTCTAAGCAGGATGGAGAGATAGACAGAGCCTGCAAATCCCTAATTCTCTTTAGTGAGGTGATAGCTATAAGAAAAAAACATTGCATGGCAAGAAGATATAGTGGGCACACAAAACCTGAGAGTGGGAGGGCATGTGCCTGCTGATAACTTTAAGTAAAGTTCCTAAATGTAATTTAGGGAGGAGCGAGCCCATCTAATCTTCCAATCAACAGCCAGAGTATATAAGCAGCTGCTTACCTTTCTTCAGTCTCAGCTGTTCGAGCATCCCTCCACCTCCCCAAACTCCACCTTCATCTCAGGTACCTTGCCCTATGTAATCATATCCTATATTTATTCACTGTGGGGGGTATATCAGAGCTCGAGTTGAAGCTGCTTCATCGAGCCCCTCCTCAGTGGACAGCAAGCCAAATTAGCTAACCTAATACCCTAAAGATTATATGGGCAAACGAACTCGTTAAAAAAACTTTAAAACGCATACAGGTGCATTCTGGGCCATGTATGCGCCATTGTGTCCAGACCCAGAGGGCTGGGTGACTCAGAGAGAAGTAGAGGGGAGGCAATCTGTTGGGAGGCAAAGAGGTCTACCTCTTTGTAAAATCTTTCCCAGATTTGTTTCACTACCCCGGGGTGGAGTTTCCACTCTCCCGTTGGTATTCTATGTCTGGACAATAAATCTGCTCCCATATTCAGATGTCAAGGGATGTAGACTGCTCTGAGTGACAGTAACTTGTCCTAAGCTCAAAGAAAAATCTGCTGCACTAGCTCGTTTAAGCAGCATGAACGCAGACTGCCCTGGGGATTTAAGTAGGAGACTGTCGCCGTGTTGTCCACCCGGACATGGCAGCCTCTCAGCTGCTGGAGGGAGTATTTCAGGACCAGAAATACAGCCATCAACTCGAGACAGTTGATGGGGCAATCGAGCTGATGAACCTCCCATACCCCTTTGGCTGGACGGCCACCTAAGACCGCTCCCCAGCCCGAAAGGGAGGCATATAACCATTATCTGCCTTTGGGGACTGTCCCTTGGATGAAATTCCCTGGCTTTGAGCCACAACTGAAATGGTCACATGTGCAAAAGACCCATAGGGAGCACCATGGACGCAGATGCCATGAGACGTAACATTCATTGGTACTGACGAACAGTAAGAGCTTGACCTAACCTGGCTTTGCTCAGGATATTTTGAATGGTCTCGAATCGAGTGGAAGACAATTGTGCCTGCACTGTGATCGAATCCCATATGGGTAGGAGAGAGAACGCTTTTTCTGGTGTTGAGTCTCAACCCCAGAGAGACAAGATGAGCTAGGACGACATCTCGGTGTCGGGATGCCAGCTCTTGGGACTGGGCTAGTATCAGCCAGTCGTCTATGTAATTCAAAATGTGAATGCCCTGGAGTCGCAAAGTAGCCAGCATTGCATCCATGCACTTTGTCTATGTATGGGGTGAAAGGCTAGGCCGAATGGAAGAACCCGATATTGGTAAGCGTTTCCCCTGAAAGCAAAGCTCAGGAGCTTCCTGTGTTGTCGCAATATTTCTATGTGAAAATATACGTCTTTGAGATCGATTGTGACTAACCAATCGCGATGTTGAATTTGTGACACGACCGTCTTGATAGTTAGCAGTGCCCCATCTTTTTTGGGAACAAGAAATATCGACTGTAATAGCCTGACTCTCTCTCTCTGGGAGAGTAACCTGTTCTATGGCCCCTTTGACCAGAAGAGATTGCAGCTCTTGTGACAGTAAGTGCGCTTGCTCCGGGTTCACGGTAGTGGGGACCATGCCATTGAAACGTGGAGGACAGTGAGCAAACTGGATTCTGTAACCTTTTTCTACTGTCATTAGGACCCAAATAGAAATACCCGGCAGTAGTTTCCTCACTGCCAAGTTGTCTGAAATGGGTACCAATTTTGATACTTACCACTGAGGGGGTGCTGAACCCGACACTTCAGATCATAGACAAGGACTTTACCCAGCTTCTGTTCTGCATCTGATACTGATTATGCCTCGTTTTTAGTTATTTTTGTAAGGCATTCATCTGTTTTATTGCTTGAAAAAGTTGTAGGGTACTGTTTAAGCACTTTATTTGTTGCACTTTATTTGTTGCACTTTATTTGTTTCTGATGGACCATGTGGTGGGAGGCTTTGAATGAAGAATAATGTCCCTCCCTAACTAATCTTGTGTCGTTTTTGGCTGAACATAAATCATCAAGTCCTCTTAAGAATACAGTTATTCACAACATAGGCTAGGTTTCACTTAAGAGTTAGTTTAATACCATTCTAATCAAAATATCAATCAACCTACCTAGGTCAAATCTTAAACACTGGTCTATGAATAAGGCTTTATTGTGGTACATAGGCAGTCATTTAGGCACAACAATAGTTTTCTGGTTGAATGTTCAGCTCAAGTCTAGAAGGCCCTACAAGTCATGATGCCGAACATGAATCAGAATAAGTTCAGGTATTGCACATCTTTAGCAGACCACCCAAAAATCCACTAGAATGCAGGAAATCACATCTACTTAATCTAAAATTTCCTGGGGGTGGACCTTCAGCTATGTCTGCTTCACAGAATGTAATCAATATTGTCCATCTCCAGTAGGCTGCCCCTATCAACGGCTTTGGGCCTCCCCACAAACCACCAGAATGCAGGGTACAACATCAAATTAATTCCAATTCTCTGATATCTGAGCCACCAACTTGTGTGGCTGCGTGCATGGCATAATTTTGATCACCCCTGACAAAATCTCACTCCAAGGTTTTTTGAAAAGTTGGCAGGTATGTATCAGATCTCTGGACATGCGACCTACGTCTAAACACGCATATCCGATTCCCCTTGGAAATCCAAGCCACCACACGGTGAGGGCGACACATTTGCTCACTAAAAGGTAGCTTTTATGATGTATTATGAAGCAGAAATGCCTGTATGCACTCGCACTAAAAATTCGCAGCTTTATTGTTGAGGTGGGAACTTTATAGGCTATGTCTAGGCCTATATCTTTTCCTAGAAAGAAACTGCGCGCGCGCTGCGGGCACACACACACACACACACACACACACATACACACACACACATTCAGCAGCTTAATTTAAACCTCTGCCCGGTTAATTTAAAAGAGCCCACCGTGTTTTTTTGTTAGTTAGTTGTTTTTTTTTTAAATAAACCAAAAGCTTCACTGGGTAGGTTACTCTCTCGCGTGTGCGCTCTCGTTATCATTCATATTCGAATTCATTCAAATATATGTAATCTTACCTGCTACTTTATTTCACTTCAGAATTATATATCTAACAACCGTAGATAAAATAACAAATGCAAATTACCTTTATTTTCCAGTCTATATCCGTTCAGTCAGATTTCGCGCTGCAAAACATCCATGACACTGACAGCTTTTAACTTATCCATTCTGGCAGGTAATCATGGCCACCCAACGTGAAATATCTAAATAATTTTAATAGCACGGCTATTCAAAACCCGAGGGTCTACCATGTGCATGTAAAACTATCAATGACAATCATTTTGGGGCGGGAAGTAATGTAAACACAGATATCGGATACCAGTCGCGTCTAAAGTGAATGTAAACACACTGGTCAAACCGGATATGGTCAAAAGATAGGATCTGTGCATTAAGATTAGCACATAAAGGCCTTCTTTACACAAATGATGTTGGTACACAGCTTACATACAACAGCTTTTGCATGATAATTGCTTACTGAATTTGATGGCATTACAATCTATTTAATATTTTTACTAATAACAGTGAAGTTATTGATTTTATTTAATAATTAGTAATCATAAAAGTTATGCATTTTTTTATCAAACTAGGTGTTCCAGTACAACCAGCAGAAGAGCATTAACATTTGAACTGAATTTGGTGATAGTACAGTGTGTTACAGTGAAGTTATTGAGTATTTTTGCGAGGGAATGCAAATATCTTTGCGAGGGAACGCAAAAGTTTTGCGAGGGAACGCAAATATCTTTGCGAGGGAACGCAAAAGTTTTGTGAGGGAACGCAAAGTTTCTCGAGTAGTTCCTCATATGCTTTATCTTCACGTGAGAAATGCTCAGAGACGGGAAACTCAAAATCCATAGCAGATGCAAGAGATTCACTGTCCTCTGCACGAGCCGAAGAAAAGCCGGGGCACGCTTCGGGATCGAGCAGAAGGACATCCAAATCTGGAGTGATAAGGATGGACCCGTCTCTCGCCCCTCAGCCAGATCCATACAAGAGCCCCACAATGCTGGCAAAGTGGGTGCTGGCCCCCGGAAGTAAGCGAGATGAGCGCGTAGCACTTTAACCGAGAAGCTCTCGCAGTGCTCGCACTCACACTGCTCCAACGGGAGGACAGTGTGCTCTTCCCCCAAACAAACAAAGCAAAACTGGTGTGAACTGCATTCAGGCATGAGCAGTAAACATGGAGACACACCGTTTACCTTGCACATCACTCATTTTCCTTTTTCCTTTTCCTGAGAGTTTTACGCACACTGCCTAGCAAAAACTAACTCCTAGCAGAGAAACAGAAAGAGACAGCTTGTCACACACACACACACACACACACACGCACAGTATGCTCTGAAGACAAAGAAACCTGAGGATGCACCTGTGGCACATCTAATCATAGCCTCTGATGACCGTGTATTCCAATGACGTCACCGTCTGAGGCTACTGAGTTCAATGTCAATTTCATTGACGTGTTACACACAGACTTCACAGCTGGTCAAACCAAGATGTTTTAGTACTATTGAAAATATTACTGAATATTAAGTGCTCTTTGTGGAAAAAAATAAACAACACATGGGTTTGGAACAGTCTTTAAAAGGTCTAGTCTGTTTCCATATATTTTCACAAGCTTTATTTTATTTTCACATTGTGCTATTAGCCATTTCAGTAACACTTTAGAATACTGTTCCATCATTAATGAATAACTACACAGGAACAAATGAGTAATGTATTATTAAAACTGTAGTAACTATTAACTAACAAGACACTCTGATTAGCGAATTAGTAAGTAACAGCGCTCAGTTGAATGTGGTAGTTCACTATTAGCTAATCAGTAACTAATATTTTTTTCATACCTCCCAAAGAACTACTAAGAACTATATACAGGTTCATAATTAACATGAATAATGCATAATGTATAATTCATTCTAAAGTGACGGTCATGGTAACCCACTAGTAATGACTGAATTATTACCAAATACTTCAGAAGGAATTACTAATTATTTGGATCAGTATTCTAAAGTGAGAAACATGATAACTCTCTATAACTACTGAAGTCATTGTAAACTTTTGAGGTTTTTGTACGTTTTTGTACATTTTGGTATAGTAATTCCTTTTGATGGATTTGGTAACACTTAAGTAATTACTAGTGGGTTACCATGATCTTCACTTTAGAATACTGATCCAAATAATTAGTAGTTCCTTTAGAATGATGTAGTAACACTTGAATAAGTACTATCCAAAACCTTATAAAAACCTTAAAAGTTTACAGTGACTTCAGTAGTTACTAGAGAGTTATCATGTTTCTCACTTTAGAATACTGATCCAAATAATTAGTAATTCCTTCTAAAGGATAGTAACACTTAAGTCATTACTAGTGGGTTACCACGACCTTCACTTTAGAAATTAATTATACATTATGCATTATTCATGTTAATTATAAACCTGTATATAGTAGTTCTTAGTAGTTCTCTGGGAGGTATGAAAAAACAGTAGTTACTGATTAGCTAATAGTGAACTACCACAGTGAACTAGCACTGTTACTTACTAATTCGCTAATCAGAGTTCCTTGTTAATTAATAGTAGTTACTACATGCATTACTCATTTGTTCCTGTGTAGTTATTCATTAATGACAGAACAGTATTCTAAAGTGTTACCGCCATTTCTTTCAGTAAGCATGAAGTTCCAGTGCTTCGATTGACAATGACAGCATCCAAAACACTATCTTGTCTGGTTAAGACATCATTTAAAAAAAAAAAAAAAAAAAAAGATTAACTTTCATATTCACATGAACTTACAACCTAAACAAAAGTGCTACTTCTCCCTGCATACATACAAAAAATAGACTTTGCAGTGGATTTGTTGGCCACAATATTGGTAAAGGATTTAGACTGAGTAAGAACTAGATCTCTAGACCCACATTTTATGACAACCACCATGACTGTTTTTTACTGCCACAGGCATTGGGAGAGATCGGCCCCTTGAAGCCAGCATATGGAGAGGGACTGCTTCTTCACAGAATCTTGCTTTGATTTGAAGGTCAGTCATTGGCGTGCATTTTTCACACATGAGTGCAACTCCAATTCTTCAATTTTATATCATTCTTATTATTCTAGGACTTTTTATGTTTTTTGACAAAGACGTGTATGCGAGTATAGCGAGTGTGCTTCTTCCCTCAGCTATCCTCTGAGCTACGGAAACAATCAACTGCGTGAGTCCTGTGTGTAGGAGATAGCAGAATTGGCTGTGAGGAATGATCTTTGCAGTTGAGCAGAATACCTGCTCATCTCTCACCGTCCACACAGAGCTGCCTCAGCCAACACTTCACACAGCCGCAGAGACATAACCTACACCGAGCTGTATTTGTCCTTGAAACAAGCTCTCTTTCATTAAAGCTCTAGCTCTGTGACTGACAAAACGTTTCCAAAGGACATGATATAGCTTATACACAGACGCACAGTAGAAACATAAAGAGCCACTGCAATTCAGTCAATCATTGTGTAACTTTTCATTACAGTCATCTTGACATCTCTGAGAGAACTGAGAAAGAGAGTCAAATAACTTTTGAAAGACAGGCAAAAATAAAAGAAAATGAAAAAATAATACATTCAAAAGTTTAAGGTCAGTAAGATTATTTTTCTGTGAAAGAAATTAATACTTATATTCAGCACAGATGCATTAAATGATAGAAAAGACATTTATAATGTTACAAAATATTTATTTGTCAAATAAATGCTGTTCTTTTAAATGTTCTATTAATAAAAAAAATCCTGAAAAACTGTCTTATTGTTTCTACAAAAAAAATTAAGCAGCATGCACAACTGTTTTCAACATTGATTATAATAAGATGTTTTTTGAGAAGAAAAACAGCATATTAGAATGATTTCTGAAGGATCATGTGACACTGAAGACTGGAGTAATGATGCTGAAAATTCAACTTTGCCATCACAGGAATAAATTACATTTTAAAAGTTATTTCAAACTGTAATAATATTACACAGTATTACTGTTTTACTGTAGTTTTGATCAAATAAATGCATAAAAGCACTTCTTTCGAAAACCTTTTAAAAAATCTTACTGACCCAAACTTTTGAATGGTACTGGAAACATAATGAGTTGGGATTTAAGTAAGTATATGATATGACATATTATAATTTAATAAAAAAAATGCAGAATGTTGTCAATTCAAATTCAAATATATATATATAGGTAAGTCAAGAAACGATGTCAATGAAAAAAAAATCTTCCAATTTAAATAGTAGCAATGTTTCTATGACTGTATGTTGTGAAATTGTTAATCGTACGATATAAGTGGGTCTGTGTTGTAGATTCATTCATCTCCAAGTGATTTAACCATAAGCTGTTGTAAATGATGTGTGAATCCAGCCTCAGGTTTGTGGCATCTTGGGAATTGACAGTTCAGCACAGCATCTTAAAAAATCAACTGTGTGAAAAGCTTTTCCTTTTGAGTGCATAAGGGGACATTAATGGCTTGTCTTGAGCATAAAGTGGGAGGAAACACATTAATAAAAAAAATCCATACTCATCCAATGATTTCTAAGGGCAGCGACTGCCCATGCATTTCTTATTCTTTTTCAGAAAGAGAAAAGAAAAGTATATACACAAAAATAATATGCATAAGCAGCCTCATATCTTGACCTGATGTTCAGCTCAAGACCGGAGCCCAGAGCAGATGGAGCAAGACAAACTAATAGTGACTGATGTTTAGAGTGCGTCCCTCTCATCTCTGGATCTCTCATCTTTCTCTTCTCTCATTCCTTCAAACTGACAACCAATACGCTTTGGTAAACAGCCAAAAAAAAAAAGAAAAGAAAAAAAAAAATGTGCAGGGCCAGATTCATTCATATGTGTTTGAAGGTGGCCAATTCTTGCTCCTCCTTGATAGCAAGACGGAAAAAGAGAGGAATTTGATTGGAATGATTGAACGGAAATGGGAGCAGACGAGGAGGGTGAGACGGAGTGACAGAAAGTAATTACCCCAGAGAAAATAGGAGGAATAGAAGGAGCGGCACTGCCTCAGCGGAGGTGCCGAAGATTTAATGTCCGAATGATCATGAAAAATCACCATCATCTCATGAATACACAGGAAAAGACTGTGACAAGAGACAGAGATGGGAATAGAGAGAGAGCACGCAAACCAGGAACATGTAACACTTATGATACAAGTACATCCAATCAGAAAACTCTAAATATCTACAATTGCCACAGTCTTGTAATATTAATCACACAAAGCACAAACATGGGAAATTACTAGCAATTGCTTAATTGCACTGCAGAATTACACCCATTTGTTCTGATGGGCCTACTGAACACAAGTGACTACTGTATATTCTAAACCACTTGCATGGTTAAACTCCCTGCCAACAGCTATTTGGAATGGTTTTAAATGGTTATTTTTAAGGAGTTATTAATGAACGCTTCAGACCCTAATGGTGTCATCCTCAGCGTGGCCCAGGCCAACGTCATGGATCATGTCCTAACCTCACTACAGGAGGGGTGAGAGATTAGCGTAATGTGCCGTCCTCTTCCAGCTACGAGACAAATAACTTCAACAAAGCCGTAATTACCCAAACACCCAGAGCACGCTAATTAGCATACCTGCCATGGATTGGCCCACATCAAAATAACGTGCCCCCCTGAGGAGACTCACAACAACGTTACCCATACATCAGTGACGAGGTTAACACTAATGCCTTGTTAATGACCAGCTTCATCTGTATTAAACTGACCTATGATATATATCAGGTGTTTGCAAATTGGAGGCTGCAAGGGGGTGCTATGGAGTCCGTGGAAAAAAATAAAACAAAATACATTTTTTTATATTTATTACTGTATATCTCTATTTTATAAAACGGTTAGTTCCTGTCCCCGATTCTGATTGGTCAATAGCTGTGTTTTATTCACGATAAAACACGGCTATGACCGCTTCACCCAGTGCTAACACCCTTAGCAGCCACTCTTAGCATCGTAAACGGTTTGTTCTCAATTTATATTGTTCACTGAAGCTTACTGTATTATGTAGAAGAGTATTGTGAGAAAGAGATCGATTGAACGAGTTTATTACCTGCATTCAGATTTAGCATTTTCCTTCAGGTCAGTCCTATGTTCATAATAAAAAAATCTGTTTAAATGTCTAATGTATTATCTTGTCCTTTTAACAGTTAAGGGGTTTTCCCATGACTGACAGCGCTAGTCAAAGCATTTGTCAGTTGCGTCTTGTTCCATGTTCTCAACAATTCAGTCTCTTCAATGTAAAAGTCTTCCCTACTGACTGACACACTCATAAAGACAGTCTTTGCCGCCATCTAATGGCGTAATAATGTAACTTCTGTTGTTGTTCACGGTCAGGGACTGTTTTTTCCGGCGGAAGGAAGGCTTTTAGGGAAAGTTTACTTCATGATACACATGCATTGATACATATTTTTGGCTTTAATATTTGTATTGTGTGGTAACCGTTTTATAAAAGCAATAAGGTACTCGAGGCTAGTGCTGTAACGTGAATAAGTCATGGCTGAAGGGCTTCGCGTCGTGCCTAACAATGCCCTTCAGCCGTGACTTATTCACGTTACAGCACAGCCTCTCATGCCTTATTGCTTACATAATATTGGATAGAAAAAAAATTATGTTAAAGTAGTAAAAAGTAAATATTTACTTGGAAATATTTTAAATATTTCCCAGATAATTATATTTTATATTAAGTGATAATTATATTTTATAATATAAGTGATAATTATATTGTCTCATATATTATAATATTGGATAGAAAAAAAGATGTTTACTTAGTACAAAGTACATATTTACCAGAAAATATTTTAAATATTTTCCAAATAATATTTGAATAATTTGCATGTCATAAAAAATAGACCTCTGATACTGAAAAAAAGACTTGTGACAAATTTAAAGCTGAAGACACTTTCTCTATTCTTTTCTATAGAAGAAACAGTATTAGCTTATTCTACAACAAATTCTGGATATCGAACTTTGACCAACTTTCAATTCCACAACCTGCTGTTATCTGTTTTACAGAGATAACTCACCTCAGCTTCTCTGAATTTAGTGCTTTGTCGTCTTTTCAAGGTTGCTTGCCTATATTTACAATCATTTTCATTACTGTATTTGACCGATGCATTGAGTTCTTTTGCCACCTTTCTTTCCATGTTGCACAGTTAGACACTCTCTGAATGAGAAATAAACAAAAGAAAATCAATTGTCCATTTTAAATTGCAATCAGTTAAAGTATCTTGTATTACAGTGCTAGATGAAAGTTTCAAGCACAATTTTCCATTCCACATACCCAGAATATAGTCAAATAAAGGATTTTTTTCCCCCAGTTGGCCCTGAAATAATGTTAACTTCAATTAGAATAAATAAAAATCATGACTTTAGGAATGTGAACTCTGAATTACATTGTTTAAAATCAAATCAAATCAAGTCGAATCGAAAAAAAAATCGAATCAAATCAAGCAATTATAAAGTTGAAGTAAAATGCCTCTTTAGAGGCTGAAAGTCTTGGTTTTAAACACAAAAGAGCTAAAAATTCAACAAATGAGTTACACCTTTTCATGCAATTACAATAAATGAAAACACTATAGTCCAAAGTCATTGAGTGCCTGTTCAAAATCATTATGTGAACCAGATCAAGTGATTCATTTAAAAGATCTGACTCAAAAGATTATTCATTCACAAATTGGACATGGCTACTTCACTCATGAACTCTCCAGAATTTTGTATTTTGGGCGACCGATTCCTTTAAGTAAATGGCAAATGCTTTTATTGTTTCCAAGACATGAACAATAACAAGGAGATGCAAGTATCTCAGCTTGCTGTCCCCTGAGAGACAAACCAATTAGTTGATTAGAGCAACACTGTAGTCCTTGAAGAAGTGCACGGAATTGACCTTTCAAGGACTCACTAAAACTTATTGTATTACACAAGTGGCATCCCAGCTTACCATGTGTCAATACAGTTATATTTCTCCAGTCGGGATCTGGCATTTATTCTGTGTATGAGGAATGAGGGGCATTAGCTTCTCTGATATTAAAATATTTAATGATCGTCTTCTTGCAACAGGATTTGTCTAGAATAATGATAAATGATACATCAAATAATGCTTGATAAACTATAGCTGTCCATTGTCCAATTCTGATGCAAAAAAGAAAAAAAAGAAAAAAAAAAGAAAAAAGAAACAGCAAGAGTGTTTGTGATGGTGGGGGATGATAAGATTGCCCGGTCTGCCCCACAAAGTTTTGGATGAGATGCGACAGCGATGCTTCATAGCACCATCTGGCTCTGGGGATGAAAATGCTAAATCAATGCTAAAACCTCCCCAACAAAGCAGGTAACGAATGAAGAGGTTCCTTTGCCAAGATGTACAAAGACTGGTCCAAACTTTGCTTCTCCCATTCTCTTCTCTCTGTGGTTTATGCAGGAGAATGATAAACAGCACCATCTGAACAGGAGAGACCCAAGTATTTGCACACAGCTCAGTCCAGCTCATTGTGAATTTCACATTACAAAAGCTAGCAACTTCCTCACGAGCCAAAACAGAATCAAAGGTTCCATAATACAATGAATAAATTTCCATCTGAAATGACCTTTTCTAATTAGAAAGAATTATTAAAAACAAATAATCAAAATTATTATACTTATATTATTATATACTTATATTATTATAATTATTATCCAAAAGTCTGAGACTACACTGAAAAGTGAATGAATGAATGAATGAATGAATGAATGAATTTATTATTTCAAAACACAAGTGTAAATTTATAAAATTATTATTTTTTATTAAATTATTAATTATATAAAGTCTTCATGTAGCTCAAACATTGTGCTAGCAAAGCCAAAGTCATAGGTTTGAATCCCAGAGAAAGCAATAACCAAGAACTGAAATTTAAATGTAAAAAAATGCATTATTACATTTTTAGGATATCAGAATCAGAATCAGAATGAGCTTTATTCGCCAGGTGTGCACAAACACAAGGAATTTGTTGTGGTTTTCTACAGGAGCTCTTGGTACATACATATACACATACATATGACATGAGAACAGAAAGAACAATTAAATAAGTAAAACTAAGAAAATAATAATAAATGAATAAGTAAAATAAAATAAATAATAATAATACTAATGTGGTATATTAATATATACATTAAAATAGTTTTACACCAAAAGAAATCAATATATATCCAATTAGAATCCAAGATAATAATAAAAAATTGCTAAAAGTCTCAGACTTTTGGGCCCTAGCAAACAAGAAATTATATAATGTAGTTTATACAGTCATAATAGAAAAGCTGTGACCTTACTATCTATCTTTAAAATGCATTCAGAAACAGCAAGTTCTCAGCATTTATTGGGTTTAAAAATAAAAATTAATAAATAACATGAAAATTTAATTATTGATCATTTATTGCCCAACAATAGCTATTTCCAATCATTTAAAAGAGCACAGAGAAATTTTATTTCACGTTAACAATATATATCACAATAGTTATTTTGTGTTATTTTTATCTAATTTCTGTTTTTAAAAATAAGAAAAAAGAAGCAAATTACAAACAATAGGACAAATACAATATAACAAAAATATGAATAAAACTAATTAAAGGGTTAGTTCACACAAAAATGAAATTTCTGTCATTAATTACTCACCCTCATGTTGTTCCAAACCCGTAAGACCTTCGTTCATCTTCGGAACATAAATGAAGATATTTTGAAGAAATCCGAGAGGTTTTTTTTAAATCCTTTTTTAACCAACAAAATTACCACATTCGATGTCCATAAAAGTAGTAAAAACATTGTTAAAATAGTCAACGTGACTGCAGTGGTACAAGCTTAATGTTATGAAGCAACGAGAATACTTTTTGTGCGCAAAAACAAAACAAAAATAACAACTTTATTCAACAAATCCATCTCTCCCATCATTCTGCTACGCTATTTTGTTGCAGCGCTTCCAGGTTCTACGTCCGAACGGCGGCTCAGTATTAGCCAACGCCGGTTCACGTGAGCAGCACGACGCATGCATGTGATGCTGACACAGGAGCTGGCCAATAATGAGCTGGCGTTCAGACGTAAACACAGAAATGCAGCACTGTGCCAAATGCGTAACAGACTGACAGGGAAGAGGAAAAATTGTTGAATAAAGCTGTTATTTTTGTTTTGTTTTTGCGCACAAAAAGTGTTCTAGTTGCTTCATAACATTAGTTTAACAATGTTTTTACTACTTTTCTGGACATTGAATGTGGTAATTTCATTGCTTTCAATGGAGGATTTCATCAAAATATCTTAATTTGTGTTCCAAAGATGAACAAAGGTCTTTGGAATGACATGAGGGTGAGTAATTAATGAAAAATTTCATTTTTGGTTGAACTAACCCTTTAAGTTTTTCAGATACAATAGATTTATTTAAAATGTAGTTAGAATTAGTACAGAAATGTAATAATCAAATGTAAAAAAAAATATAAAATATAAATGTATTCTTATTAAAGCTTTAAAAAAAAAGTTATTCAGCCAAAAGCAGCAAGTTATTTTCTCTTTTGTTTGATTCACATTAATGACACAGAGCAGCAGGTAGGTATATTAGGCTGCTGTCACTTTAAGACCAAACGCATGGATCCATTATACTGATACACATCCGGTTTACACCCACCTGTTTACTTACACTTGAGATATAACCAATTGTGTTTACATGAATACTCCACAGAATGGCCATTTTGACATAATTGAGTGTGTATTTGATCATTCAAGTGCAATAAAACATGAAAGAGAACTGAATTTGCGGTCGCATGCGGAGAGATGCAGCTTTCTGTGCACGCGCTTATGCTGTGTGTCAGTGCACCGCATTGAGTTCTTTTTCACTGCTTATTGTGCTTAATAACACTTTTTTAGCATTGAGCACGTACCAAGGTCGCAATCACCTTCTGAGAGAGGCAGCTTTCTGTGTGCGCGCTTACGCTGTGTGCCAGTCAGCACGAGCGCCGCACTGAGTTCCTTTTCAGGATATATTGCGCTTATAACTCTTTTTAACATCAAGCATGTCCCACTCTTTATATTCTCATTCATGCATTTCATCACTCTGAAGTATGAATAGTGCTATATATTTACATACCGCTATATACACAATATAGCAAAATCTCTAACAATAGACATTTTATACTGTGGTAGCGATATATATCGTCATACCGCCCAGCCCTACTGGTGTTTATAAAACACATTTTTTATCAAGGATACAAGCAACGCTGCCTTATGTAGTGTAAGGTATCTTAGAAGAAACAGTCTTTACATCAGAAGCATGCCTGTCATGATTTAAAAAGCTGCCTTTGTGGGCAGCACACAAGGTTTTGGAAAGAAAAAAAAAAAAAAACTAGTGTGTAATATTCACTGAATATCTTATAAAGTCAACAGTATTTAACTGCAGAAAGTCATAGGTCACATCACACCTAAACCTGCAGGTTAAGTATGATTCTGGACATCAGTATGCATCACAAAAACAGGTCAGGTCATCTGACAAAAATTAGAGACTTTAAAACCAAACAATAGCTACTCAGCAAAATGATGATATCTTGCTTCAGTCACAGTGTAACATTACACTACAATTCGTCATCTCCACCCATTTATCTCAATATCTGTTAATTAGGCCATGCAAGTGAAAAGATAATGTTCAACATATGTTGTTTATTTGCTGTTATCACCTTGCGACTTTGCACTCTTTTTAGGCTAATAATATAAAAAGTACTTGACATTCTGAAAGACAACTTCATTTTAGTTCTAATAGATCCCACCTGTCTCTCATGAATATTCATTCCATTTTTTTTATTAGGAATTAATGAGTTGCAAGATACAGCTGGCATATCTAAACGCCTGACTTCATCCCTTTCTCTTTAAACACCAGAAAGGTGACAAAACCCATTTGCAGTTTCTCCAGATGCTTTTGTTACAAGTCTTTTAAAAATGATCTTGTTCTCATCTAGATGATGCAAACTAGCAACAATAATGATCAAATGAAGACAAAAACCACTGTTTTGGTTTGATTACCAATAAAATGTTGTGGTTCTCAGTACCAATTTTGGTACCAGAGGAAAAAACTGTTGAATTAAGCACTTTAAAAAATGTTGTCCTGTTTTGTCTTGTCCGTTGGTTATCACAGTCAGTCATAGCAGTTTCCTATTCAATCACACATTTAAATACGGTTGATAATTTTAAAAAAGCTGTCTTGTACAAAGAATCTCTTATTTACATTGTGTTTACATGTTGTTGGCTATAATGAAATGATTCACAAGTATGCGGCACACATCACATTGAACAACACAAAACCTGTGCATTTTCAGAGCTAAGCGGATTCTTACCACCTTACTGACTAGCACCTCTGATTAGGCCTGTCACGATAACTACTTTTTGTTGGGCAATATATTGTCCCAGAAATAATTGTTATTAATTATATTATTGTCATTTTAAGACCATTTTATGCTACTGAATATATAATCATAATATAACAGTATAATAATGCAAGTAGGCCTACACACTTTCAAATGACAATGAGCATAACTCTTAAGAATATTTAGATAGTGGAACTGAAGTGACAAAAAATTAAATATCCTAAATTTTAAAAAAATAAAAATAAAAAAAAACATAACGAGAATAAATAATACATAAACCTTTGCTTAAAAAAAGTGCAAAATAACAAGCAGAAGACAAACACACACACACTTGCAAATGCACAAAAGTTACTTATATGGAGATTTTCCATCTAGAGATTTTTCCCTGACCTTCTTTTCTCAGTAAAGTAAGGGTGCATACTGCTGCTGAAAAACAAACCCTACTTAGCAGTCAGACGTCCATGAACAAAGGCACAGATGCCCATCAGGCCATATCTGCTGCTAAATTTATATTTCTAGAGGCTTTTTTTAAAAGTTGAACTTCTTTTAACTTGAGCGCTGCATGTTTATAACGCGTCATGGCATGCACAAGATGCTGCAAAAGATGCGAGCACAATGGTCAAACACGTCCGTCTACTGCATGTTTACATAGAAAAACAATGGAAAAACAGTGCAGAGTGCATTTGGACTTGTTCTTCCAAACTGTCTGTAGTTGTCAGGAAAACACTATAAAGCCTTGAATGATGCCTTCTTTTCACCTGTCTATGTCTGCTGTGTATAAAGGAGCAGCAAAAGCCCCACTTTTGCCTCCAACACGGAGGCCGATAAGATGCCAGAGGCAGCGTGATCAGCAAAATGTTGGTGACATTCATTTTTGTGTAAACATAATGGGCAATATATCGAGTCACCAAAAATTATCGAGGTCATATCCATATATGGTACGATAAGTCGATATATTAATTATCGCGACAGGCCTATCTCTGATAGGCCATTGCGTTCACGTGCTCAACAGATATGATTGTGATTGGCTACAATGATCAAAACCTTTAAAAACACACTGTAAATAGCAACCTTTGATGGTCAGAGCACTCAAACAAACGTGAACAAGAGTATTTGCAAGCAGCGTCTATCAGCAGGTACCGAATATACCCAGTACTGCAGAAATGCTGGTATAGTGTTGATTTTGTGTTTATGTTGTGCCGAATTCTGACCCTGCCAGATTATTACCTCCGCTACATCCCCAGTATAGGTAGGTTTAGGATTAGGTGTAGGGTTATGATTAGGGTGTTGGGTTAGGATTAGGCAGTCAGGTAGCTGTTTCAACAGGGTGGGGCAGGGCAGGGCGGGGGGAGGTGTAATAATTTGGCAGGGAGTTGAAATTCGGCATAACACCTGTACTTTTGACAACCCTACTAGTTTATGCAGATCAGTTCATTCCTGTAACAACAAATTTACTCCAAATGAGGAAAATAAAACAAATGTTATTTAGACGCCCATATAACTGTCAAGACTCCACATGGTTTCATTTTCAAGAATCATTTGGCATCATTGCTAAATGCCTTTTTGATTTATACAGATTACACATACAGAATCTCAAATTCCATATACAACTGATAGGAACAAAAAGACTAATAGCAGAGAATGTGTGCAGTCTTATCTCAGACCATCTATTCCAACATGCCACACGACAATACATGAAATATGCATTCATATTGATTTTACACCCACTCTGAATGAATTAACCTATAGGTTTACATCCTCTCAAAATGCACCCATATGCCTGGAAAAAGAAAAAAAATAGGCTATACAATGATACTGGCTTATATATACAGTTTACACTGGTCTCCTTTTCACTATCTGTTCACACATGATGAAATATACTACTGACTAAAGCGTCCAAATGTGCTGCAGGACATTCCACACTGAGCTTTTATGATCACCCATCAGTAGCAATGGATATATCGTCTGATCCACCAAGGATCAAATGAAAGATTTCAAGCAGAGGATTAAATGATTTGCCTTCAGGACTATACATGGACATTTTAAAGGGTTTGTGAGCATCTAAACTATTCAAATCTCAAAATCAGATTCTGTCAGACTCATATATACCATTCAAAAGTTAGGTTTTAAAAAAAGATATTAAGACATCTATTCAGCAAGGACTCATTCAAATCAAAAGTGACAGTAAAACATTTGTAATGATGCAAAAGATCAAGAAGAAAAAATAATTTGCATTTGCTGTCAACATAAATAATAAGAAATGTTTCTTGAGAAGCAAATCATCATATTAGAATGATTTCTGAAGGATCATGTGACACTGAAGACTGGAGTAATGATGCTGAAAATTCAGCTTTGCATCTCAGGAATAAATTACATTTCAAAATATATTCAAATATAAAAAAAAAAAATATATTTTAAATTGTAATAATATTTTGCATTATTACTGTTTTTACTGTATTTTTTAAAATAAATGCAGCCTCGGTGAGCAAAAGAGACTTAACAAAATCATTCATGGTTTAAATGACATAAATCAAACAATATTGTATCTGATAAGGCAGAGAATATCCAAAAAAAAGTTCTTTTAGCTAGTGGAATTGCTTTGAACTGTCATTGACATGAATGGGAATACTAATGGATCTCTCTCTCTCTCCCTCTAGCTATCATAGATGTCCTTGCTTAGTGCAGATTAAACAATGTTTGTGACTAATATATTTAACTGAAATGTTTCTGCCTTTGTGTTATTACATTAGAGGTCAATAGCCATTGATCACCTCACGCTCAGTTATGGATCAGACATAAAGGAGAAATTAAATAAACGACCCACAAAACAGTAACATAGAGCAAACACTGACACGCAGCATGTGATCGATTCTAAAATGTTCCTGCAGATATGACCTGAATGTATACTTTGGTCATAAGCTGAATTGAATTTTAAGTTGAAGTTTATTGACTGAATACGATTTTACTTAATCTGGTGTGCAAACTGAACACCCACATGCAAGTCAGCACTTACACCCAGCAGGTCAAATCAGTAAGAGAGTCTGACTCATCAACTAAGAGCCGTTTTAGTGTGAAACTGGTGTATGGTGTAAACAGCTTTATTGGTTTTATTCCATCAGTTTTGCTTCATTACACCCTCCCAGGCACTTGATATCCTTGTATATGATTAAACCCTCTCCCCTATCAGTAACCACATACTGAGAGCCAATTCAATGTCCCACACTCTCAAAGTGCTCTAACAATCAGAATATTTACAAATTCAGCTCTTTATGAACTGCATGAAACTAATGCTGATTTAGACGCTACCCTAGTTGTTGATGATTACGTTCAGAATAAAGAATGAATATTCCTCATACGCTAGTAATCACTGACCATGTTTACTTTATTCTGAAGAGATTCACATGCTTTACAGCTACGGGAATATTCCTGTAAACTTGGTAATCAGCATATGAATAAATTAAGCATTAAGCAGCATATGAATAAATAAAATTAGTTTGCTTAATTAATTATTTAATTAATTTATGAATAAATTAGTTTTCAAAAGAAAATGTTAAAACTAGTTAATGAATGAATTAATTAATGAATGAAAATATATACAGTATTTTATTACAATTTATTACAAGTATTAATTTAATAGTGATTATTATTATATTTTGAATAATAATAATGAATTATATATTATAAATTATTATTATTATTATTATTATTATTATTATTAGTGCATTTATCAATCAAAAAACACTGGAATAAACCAATTATAATAATAACGGATAATAAAGGGGTCAAAGTTATGCAATATTACACACACTTTTTCATAATGTTATACCACACAGGGATCGAACCCACAATTTATAGGTCAGGTGCGTATTACTTATCGCTGCGCACCACTCAGAAGTAGGGTTGCAATATTCTGGGAATTTTCAAAGACTTTCCATGAGAATTAATGGGAATATATGGGAATTAACAGGAATTATGGGAAATAAGAAGAGAAAAAACTGGAAATTTGCAAAACTACAGGATAGCCTATGACAGGGAACTTAAATGTAGTTGAAATCTTGCAGCATAATCTTGGTTAAAACAACCAGATATAATGCAATGCAGTTGAATTTCTACCCTGCACATTCCTCAATTACATGCACACAGCACACTTCACAGACATTGAGTGGCGACCCAACATAGTACCAAAAAAAAAGCTAACAAAATGTCTTACAATCAAACATTTGTATTAAAAATGTATTAATTTAATATTATTTATTTTATTTTAAAGAAGCTATATGTAAGAATGTATTAATCACTATTTTATTGCCAATGTGTGAACAGCTTGCAATGAAACTTAAAAAAAGAGACCTTCCCTTAAAAATGACCGTGATTTTAACGGTAAAAGACTGTAAAAATGCTATGGTGAAAAACAGTTAATTGGTTTACAGAAAGTTTCCGTACTATATACGGTGAATAACTGTAATAGATCTAATGGTACATTTAATGTAATTTTATGGTAAAATACCATTAAATTTACAGTTTTTGGAAGTGAAAAATAACAAGTCATTGTATAATTTACAGTGAAAAAACGTATATTGACATTCCCACAATTCCCTGCGTGACACTTCACATTTGATGTATTTTCGTTTAAATAACTATGTTTCTTCTTAGTTTTTCTTAGTTTTTCTAATCAGTTATGTACATTAGGGTTTTATGTTACATCTAATGTTGTTAAATTAATGTTTATTGCATTTTTAAAATTTCATGCGTGTTACTATGATGGTGTTTAGTGTTTGTGTGAATGACACTGTGTGCACCTACTATATATTAGTTTTGTCTTTCTCAGCTTGTGGAAAAGCTGCTTGTGATGAACTTTGTTTCATCATGTGACTCTCATCACCACTGTGTTTGGTGGTTGTCAGTGTATTACAAAGGTACAAAAAAGATATTAGTACTTCAATAGGTTGTTAAATTAACATCATATCAGTTAATGAAATACGTTTTTTTACCATAAATTTAACGGGATTTTTTTTGTGTGTGTAAAATAAACGGTTATGAACCATAATTATTACAATATAAACCTTTAAATTATACGGTTTTGAACTGTAAACTAAGTGCTGTCCCGTAAACCTAAAACGTTGCTTCCATATTTTTTACGGTAAGGTTCTGGCAACCACCACTGATGTTTTTTACTGTAAATTTTACAGAGATTTTTTTTACAGTGTATGAAAGCCGACATGATGTCGGTGAATCACATTCAGTCACTGTTTTGGCTGAGGCTCGCTCATGTCACTATGGAGTGTGTGCGCGCAAGAATAATAAATTGCTGGCTGCAGTGTCACTAACGGTTTCTGAATTCTATATGTAACCCCTTTAAAATAAAATTTATATACACTACCGTTCAAAAGTTTGGGAGCTATAGAATTTTTTTTTTTTTAAGAAATTTGAAAAGAAAAAAATCCTGGAAAAAAGTACACTAATCTAATAATTCAGTGTACAACAGTCCAAATGTCATAAAGTGTATGAAGTCTATTCACCTCAGTTTCGACAGTTACCTACAGCCAATAGATCCCCAAAACTAACATGATTGGGGTACAGTTAAAAATGTTATTTTTAAAATTTGTTTGCATGCATGTCTGTTTGCTTGTATGTCTGCTTATGACCAAACACAATGTTTATGTTTGTATATGATAAAGTTTGTATAAATTACCCCAAATTTCTAATTAATCCCCTTTAATTCCTGTAAATTCTCATTAAGTGTCCAACTTAGAATATTCCCAAAATTCCCCAGCTTAACTTCCCATGGAAAGTTTCTGGGTATTTTCTACCCCTTTGCAAACCTACTCAGAAGACACAATTTCACCCAGCTGCTGGGCTTCAGAAGTTCAGGTGAGAAGGAACTCAAAATCAACAGAAGTTTAGGCGAGAATGAACACCAATGAAAAAAACTGCATTAATTTGCAAAGACAACAGGTTGTGAATTACCATAATGCTGAGAAGTACAGAACTCACACACCACAACATGCTTTAATTTTATGTCGAGCCACACGGTAGTCGAATCCACAACCTCCTGGTTGGTTGCTCTACGCTTATCGCAGTGTGCCACGCAGAGAACATAGGGAGTGATCCCAGGGAGAGCTTTCAGTGTGAGAATGAGCACAAAAAAAAAAAAAAAAAAACCTTTCCTTAACATGTTAACTGATTAGCAGGCTAAGCTTACTTAACCACTAATGTAGACAGTTAACCTGATAGCTGAAGAGCCACATTACAAAGAACGGCAGCTGGTTAGCATGTTAACCAATTAGCATGCTAAGCTAACTAACAACAAACACAGGCAGTCAATTTCAGAGAGGTATTTCTCAGGAACGGTAGCTAATATCAAAAATCTATTCAGTCATTTCTGTGCGGTTTGGTCCAAAGATCATCTGATCTGCACAAAATTTGTAGGAGAAGCAAAAAAATGTTTTCAATTTACTTCAAAATGGCTGACAAACAAAATGATGGAAATGAAAAATGACATATTATCAGAATCATATTAAAATTCTATTCAGCGCGGTCTAGAGATCATCTGAGCCAATTTTGGTAAGAATTTGACCAAAGTTGAAGGAGGAATAGCAAAAAATGGAATACAGTTCATTTAAAAATGGTGACTGTAATAGGCAGAGTCTTAACTGAAGGTATGGAATCAGCATGTGAGGTGATCAGCATGATGAGAGAATTACCATGAAAAATGAAAACTAAATAAAATTAATTTTTCTTGACTAAGGGGTTCAAAAGTTATAACCGCATAGCCTAGTACTAGTAATTAGAGTTATTAAGCGTAATAAGCTATGAAAAAGAACTCAATGCGGTTGGTGTTTGCGCTGACTGACACACAGCTGAAGCGCACACACAAAAAGCCGCCTCTCTCAGACAGCATGCAATCACAAATTCGGAATGTGTATGATGTTTAATAAGGTTATTAAGTGCAATAAGCTGTGGAAAATAACTCCATGCAGTTGGTGCTCATGCTGACACACACTCGCATTTGGTCTTAAAGGGACAGCAGCATAATAAACTGCTGTCTGTCTCATTAATGTTAATCAAACAACAAAAGACAAAATCACTCACTGCCCTTGACTGAATCACTTGTATCTTTAATAAGAATTAGTTCATATTTGATTCATACAATAAAGACTATGCAGTGTTTTAGTTATACACTTGATTATTCAATTTCTGTAGTATTTCTTACTACATGAAAAGTTTGCATTTTCTATTCCTCTACCTCCGTAGTGTTTATAAACACAGTGCTGTATTATGTACAGAGATGACCAAGAAAATGCTATATTGCTGCTGTTCCATAAGTACCACCTACTGTCAGAGAGTGAATTTGCATTTTCATTCAGTCTGTTTTTGTTTTGTGAATGTATGTTTTATGTAGCACAATTTCACAATTTGCTTTAAATCTTGAAATTAAAAAAAAAAAAAAAAAACTGTTCATGCTACGTGTGTAACATTTTTGTTTGTGTGGTTACCTCTAATTTCAAATGGCTACAGATGTTTTTGTTTAAGGTCAGTTTGACCTGTAATAGACAAAAAAAAAACAAAAAAAAAACACAGAATCGGCCATGAAAAATCATGAACAATGCATCCCTAACAACAACCAAATATTCTTAGCTTAGCAGACTGCCTGTGCACACAGTTTAATCAGAGATGTGCTTAAAACTCCAGTTAATCTTGACTCAGACTGTACAAATGATAGTCAAACCTTCACTGATGTTAGCAAAATCAATGCTGTGGGCAAATCAATAACATGCTGTAAAGATCGTCTACTAAATAAATCATCTGTCAAGACTCTTAGATCTGCTAACGACTTTTACCTCATACAAAAATATGGGTACAGCAATGAGTTCAAGATGAGTTGTCAATATTTTTGGTATGTTTTACCCAGAAGAGACAGACTATAAAGTTGAAATGTGCACATCTCAGTTCATTTTGTCATCTTTTATGAGTACACTAGCATACAGATGTCCTCAAAGCTAACACACATGGACTAAAAGTACGCTCAGAGTCACGTACACTCAGAGCTCCTGCTGTTTAGAGTCTTACTCAAAGACTGTAAATTGTGAAAACGTAGGTCTGAGACCTAATATGTTAAAGAACAGCATGGGGTGATGAGGTATCATACTTAAAGATCAGAGCTAGCAACCAGATGGTTGCTGGACTGCTTACTCCTGGTAAGGACCAGTCACCACAATGCCATTGAAAAAGACACTTTAAATCAGGTTTCACCAAAGAATAAAAAATAAGTTGCTTTGGATAAAATAAATAAATAAATCTGTGTGGCAAGCAGGACGAGGCAGAGGGCCATGAGAACAGAGCGAGGCCAGTGGCGTGATTGATAATGAGCTTCACCTGCGCGCCACACCGGTCTCATATCTAACGGCAGAGCTTGTGAGATACGGAAGCATAAAAGGAGGAATGACGACGGTGAAGGACCAGGCCTGGACATTTTACGTTATGTCTTGTTTACCCGGCAAATATTGGTCCGACGGCAACTTCGTGTCCCTGGCCAAAAATAGTCGTGGTAGGACGGCATAAATTGGTAAAAATATGTAACACAGAACATTTCCTAAAAAATGCATTCAGATACGTTTGTACATGTCTACAATTCTCTGGGGTTGCATGTATAATTGTTACTTTGACTTTTAGCTACGTGTAGTTCAATATATATTAATTAATTAATTAATTAATTAATTAATTAATAAGATAACGTCAAAGACGTCCGTTCAGATTTCATTTTGGAACTATTTTTCAACCATGACGGGCGGTGTCGGAGGGAAGTCTTTTCAACGGTCATTAAATGTCCAAATGTTTGCTGGGTTATGTGTGTGAGGCTAAATTACTAATTACTAACAGTAAAACATAACCTTCATAACACATTCAGAAAGAAAGCAGGTTCTATAAGGTTAATTAAAGGATTAGTTCACTTCTGAATTAAAATTTCCTGATAATATACTCCCATGTCATCCAAAATGTTCATGTCTTTCTTTCTTCAGTCGAAAAGAAATTAAGGTTTTTGAGGAAAACATTCCAGGATTTTTCTCCATATAGTGGCCTTCAATGGGGTACAACCGGTGGAAGGTTCAAATTGCAGTTTCAGTGCAGCTTCAACACAGTCTACACGAACCCAGATGAGGAATAAGTGTCTTATCTAGCGAAACGATCAGCTATTTTCTAAAAAAAATAAAAATTTATATACTTTTTAACCACAAATGCTCGTCTTGCACTGCTCTGCGATGCGCCACGCATTACGTCATCACGTTGACGTAGGTCACGTGTGACGTAGGCAGAAGTACAGATCCAGTGTCTACAAAGTGAATGTGCAAAGACTAAGCCAAACGCTCTTTACACAAAAAAAAGGGGTAAAACAACGATGTCTGACAATTTTGAAGTTGGAGGAGAAAATGAGATGGAGTTTTTCGCCCTACCGCGGTACTTCTACCTACGCCACGCGTGACCTTCCTAAATTGATTACGTAATGGCGCATCGCAGAGCTAGTACAAGACAAGCATTTGTGGTTAAAAAGTATAAACATTTTTATTATTTTTAGAAATTGAATGATCGTTTTGCTAGACAAGACCCTTATTCCTCATCTGGGATCGTGTAGAGCCCTTTGAAGCTGCACTGAAACTGCAATTTGGAACTTCCACCCGTTGTACCCCACTGAAGTCCACTATATGGAGAAAAATCCTCGAATGTTTTCTTCAAAAACTATAATTTCTTTTCGACTGAAGAACAAAAGACATGAACATCTTGGATGACATGGAGGTGAGTAAATTATCAGGAAATTTTAATTCTGAAGTGAACTAATCCTTTAACCAAGAAGTGGCTCATTCACCCATATGACTGCTGAAAATAAATCTCTGAATTGGAACATGCTTTAAACTATCTCCCACAGTAAAATAATGCATTGTCAACCAACATTTTTGAATCTCATGCTCAAATTAACTAAATGAATACACATATATGGTTAGCACTTTCTTCAGCATCTCTTAACAGCCTTTAAAAAAAAAGTATCATAAAATCCTCGGCTGATTGTATCCGTTCCAACAGCTCTTACGTTACTCTGCGTTAAGTATGACACCCTGAGGCCTGACAATTTTATGCTTAAGTTTATTGGCTGCAGTAAAAGACAAGTGAAAACCTCCTGCCCTTGTCATCTTTAGCAGAGGATCCGTCCCGTCCGTGTAAATGTCTGTATAACTTACAACCTCGTTTGCTTTCAGTACCATCATGACACCTGCATTCTGAGCCACTTACGAAATGTGAGCCTATCATGCTTGTCAGGATGGGAGGGAAGGGTTATGAGTCTCCTCTGGTGTGTTAGGTCATCATGACAAACTGCATCTCCAGAGCATGTAAAACAGCTTCAATTCATACTCTTGCTCTCACCTGAATGCAATCTTAAGTCCTTGAATCATGGATCTTTGAGGAAAGTCTCAAGAGCAGCTAAATTCACACTGTAATTTACCCGCAAATACACTCTTGAATAGACTTAAAGACGTGGGCAATTGAAACAGCTATTACTGGAGTCTGACCTGCTGCTACAGAAGCGTTTAGAGAAATTGATCCAAAACCCACAGAAAAGATTTTTTTTTTTTTTTTTGCTGTTACAGCCAATAACTCATATAATGTTTGTGTTTTTAAAAATTACACACATCTGTAACCGTGCATCAGTTTATCAGCATTCTATATTAATGCACCAAGTTGCTTCTCTGCTTGGCAAACTGTAAAAAGCTTACAATGAATTACAATAATTGGCAAACGTAATAAATGTAACAATTTATTAAGCATCAAAAGTGATTTTAACAGTTAAATAAGTTTTTAAATTTACATGCTTCAAAGTATTAAAATATACAGGGGGGGTTTTAGCTGTAAAACTTCTGCAATTAATTCAGCCTGAATCACTTAAAGGTACAGTAAGCAACTGTTGAAACACTGTTGAAAACACTGTTGAAAATTGAAATCAGCACCCAAACAAAGATGTCTGTTCTGTGTGTGTATGTGTCATTCCGTGTCAACTCAACCAGAGGTCCCCTGCTTTTCCCCTGCTTTTTCTGTAGAAAGACAAACATAAAAAGTGATGAAAGCCAAAATATTAAATGTCACAGATGAATATTTACTGAGTAATCCTCTATTTTGTAGAGAGGGGTCAAAATTTTTTTACCTGAGATTTGGAGCCAATTTACAGGGGTGTAAGAAGGACTTTAGAAAGATGGCAGCATCATTATTTTATTTTTACACAGAGACTGGTAGGTCTATTAGTTAAATCTGTTGACTTTAGCAATCTTTGTTTTATTATATGCCAACGGTGGCATATAATAAATGGCAAAAAGCATTTCTTGTGTTTTTTGCCTCAAGTTTGCATGCCTGTAACTCAAGGGCCTGGTTTCACAGAAACCAGCTTAAGCCAGGATAAGGCCTTAGTTCAAATAGGACATTTAAGTAGCTTTTATAAACGTTCACTAGAGAAAAAAAAAAACCAAAAAAAAAAAAAAAAAAAAAAAACCAACATTTCTGGTGTGCATCTTGAGACAAAACAATGGCACTGACATATTTTAAGATTTGTCAGGACAAGTTACTTTCAGTTAAAATGGCTCAAACATGCATTTTAGTCTAGGACTAGCTTAAGCCTTGTCTGTGAAACCAGGGGAAGAAGTATTAAAGATAACTTAATATCCTTTTAGATTCTAGTTCTTAACAAATGTTCCTTTTGGTATCTTCATTTTAAAGGCCCTCGATGATTCAATCCCAGAGATATGGACATGTTAATGTGATAAATTGGTATTGGTAAATTGTAAACATTTTCAGTGGTCAAAACCCAAATGTGGGTCACTTTGCATAGAGCTGATACTATTTTTTTCTTTTAAAGTGGAATATCTAAAGAACAAATAATGTTAAAGCTAGAAATGTGTCTTTTTTTTTTCTATCAGCTCTATTGCAAAGAACATACCTGTCTGAGTGCCATAAATATTCTTTTTCTAAAGTTGCCATGTCTGTAACTCTAAAAGTATTCAAGATATCTTTATATTCCTCTAGATTCTCATTTTTAATAAACTTTTCTATTGGAATCTTAATTTTTAAGGCCCTATATAGTTCAGTCCCATAGATACTGGGACCCCAATGTGACTCCATGTCCAAATTGTTGAATTTTACCCATTTTCAATGGTCAAGAACCAAATGTACATAACTTTTTAAACAGCTGATAGTTATTGTGTTTAAAGAAGAATGTCTTAAGAACAAATAACACTGAAATTAGGAACTGTATCTTGTTTCCATCTATCTAAACAATTGAATATAACACACCTCTCTGAGTTCCAAAAACAAACCATTTTTCCAAAGTTTACATGTCTTTAATTTAAGAAGTGTTAAAGATATCTTAATGTCATTTTAGATTCTTGTTCTTATGAAACTTTTCTTTTGGAATCTTCCTTTTCAAGGCCCTATATGGTTCAATCTCATAGATATAGGGATGTCAATGAGGTAACGTGTAGTTACTATACTGCATATTTTAACTCTTGGTAGCTTCAGAAGCTGTTAAAATGAACAAAATCTCATCTTCCAAATATGGTCGTCTGAGACAAATTTTGAGAATCCTAAAAGATTACTATAATCCTAGGCTAAAATCTGTAGTCTTTGATCACTAGTTTGACATGTTCACCGACAGCCGATTAATGACCGTTGCGATCAAATTTTACCTCCGATGGAATTCTGGCAGTGTCAGAAGATTTGGCACACAGTCCTGCAGTGTGACTTCTCCTATGACAAACGTCAAATTGTCTTCGTTTTTCAAGACAAGCCGTGATCAAAATTAACGCTAGAGATTTCTTTGTTAGCCACCATTTCAGTCCCGCGTGTAATGCAGCTCACAGTCACTGAACGTGTATGGGTTGATAATACTCTGGACAAGTTTTCATGCGCGCATCCATTTTTAACGTATCTTGACTGTCGTACAGTCTGACATAAATGACAGCTGAGATCCCACAGTGTGACATAAGGATCATGAACGTACAATCTGACAAACAACAATCGTAAAGGACTATTATAAATCGCACAGTGTGCACCCGGCTTAAGGCATGCCAACTCCAAAAAATCCCTGATGTGTGATTCCAGGGAGTGGTCCCTCTGCTCCAGGCATAGCAGGGCAACTGCAGGAATGTCCATTGTGACGGAGGAAGAAAAAAACAAAAATGCCGCAAAAACTGTTTTGGTCCGTTCTTCTGTTACATAACGTGGTATAGTGAAAGGCACGAGGACGAAGGAGAATACGAATGAAAATATTTAATAACAAAACAGGCAGGGAATACACTTTTACACAAGTTAACATTAACGAGAACGGACGAGGAATGGAATGAGGGAGAACACAGTGTATATATACAAGAGGCAAACAAAGGGAACTTAACAAGATAATTAACGGGACACAGGTGAATGAAATGACTAATTAAACAGAATGGGGAAAACTAGGTCACAGAAAACACAGGACAGAGCATACACCTAACAGTATGCTGTTGTTAAATCACAGCTGATTCCTATACTTGCGCGAGCTGTCTAATGTGCTATTGTTAGTCACCTGTGTTGCATTGTTATTTTGGGGGTGGAGCAGTAAAGGGAGGAGTGTTTCATTTGGGTAGGGGTGTGTTGGTTTGGATGTCGACTTCAAATATCAACAGTTTCTCAGAAATCACTTCACCTTTAAACACTTAATAATTTCAGCCTTAGCCTTATGTGTTTATTTTATTTTATTTTATTTTATTATTTTTTTTGGAAATGTTATACTTATTGAAATTATTTTAACTGACAGTGATGCCGTCATTGGGATATTTGCAGCTATTTGCATACAAAACTGTGATTTGTGGTGTCTTCATTGCACATATTTAACCTCTGAAAGCCATCTTCATCTATAGATGCTTACTGAGTGTCATGACAATCACACACACATATGCATGTAATATATATATATATATATATATATATATTTTTTTTTTTTTTTTTTTTTTTTTTTTTTTTGTAACATGGCACAAGCATACCATTTGAATTAAGAAAAATAAGTCATGATTATTATCTGCTTCAAATACCAGCGGAACAAATAACTTCCAATCATTTAAAAAATGTATTATACTGTGCAATGCTGATGCTTTTATCTTCCCAACACAGATAGACTTCAATTCTCTACAATACTAATCAATAGAAAATTGGTGGTGTATATCCCATTAGTGACATCTACATCATAACGTAGACCCTGTCACCTGCACAAATGCAAAAAAATGACTGATAATAATCTCCTGCCCCTACATAGAAAAGGTCATCATGTGTGTTACGTGGGTGGCATGAGCTCTTGGATGTGTCCTGAATGTCACTGCACACATAAAGGTCTCGTTAGTCATAATGCTTATAACACACTTGCTTTAGTGGATATTTCAAGTCAACACACCATAAACACAAACTGCATAGTGCATACACATTGTAAAAATAAATAAATAAAGGTGACACTTTCTAAAGGTGACAATCCTTCCAAAACATGTATTTGTCTCACCCTGATTCAATATGGTATGCCTATTATAAGAGTTTATATTTTAGACCTGATGGGATGGTTTTCGCTGGAAATTACATACATACATCACTCGCCCGCACATCTCGTCATATGTGTGTGTGTGTGTGCGTTTTTGTGATTTATGAGGACACAAATTTGTATATTGACATGGGTATTACACTGGTATTACGACATAAACATGAAATATGAGGACATTTCATGACTCATATTTAAAATAGCTTTAAAAACATACTAAACAATGTTTTATTAAAAATGTAAAAATGCAGCATGTTTTCTGTGATGGGTAGGTTTAGGAGTAGGGGTAGTGTAGGGGGATAGAATGTACAGTTTGTACAGTATAAAAATCATTATGCCTATGGAATGTCCTCACAAAGATAGCAAAACAACAAAACAAACCTGTGTGTGTGTGCGTGAGTGTGTGTGTGTGTGTGTGTGTGTGTGTGTGTGTGTATGGGCGTGTTTTTGTGACGTATCAGGACACAAATTTGTATAATGACATGGGTATGACATAGGTATTACAAGGAGAGGGTGACTTATGAGGACATTACCCCATGTCCCCATTTTTCAAAAGGCTTATTAATCATACAGAATGAGTTTTTGTGAGAAAGTTAAAATGTGCACAGTTTTCTGTGATAGGATGGTGTAGGCTTGGTGTAGGGCGATAGAAAATACGGTTTGTACAGTATAAAAACCATTACGCCTATGGAATGTCCTTACAATTCACAAAAACAAACGTGTGTGTGTGTGTGTGTGTGTGTGAGAGAGAGAGAGAGAGAGAGAGAGAGAGAGAGAAAGAGAGAGAGAGAGAGAGAGCAAAAGAAAGAGAGAGAGACAAAATAAAAGTTGGATTTTGTACAGTGCATAAGCACTCATTTGTCTAAGGATGCATGTCATACACTGTGGCATTCTGGTGAGAAACTGAATTGCTGCAAGAAAATTCAGTGCTTCAGATTTCATCCTCTTGTTTTGTTCTCCCTCTCTGCCTCTCATTCACTACTAAAGATGAATATTTCAGCAGATGGTGCCATGGAGGTCCAGCGAAACGCCACTTCTCCAACCCTGTCAATGAGATCTTCTGAAGAGGAAAAAGTTTGTTCTACTTCCTGTGAATCCAAGATGAGAGATGTCAGTACCTTTCACATGCATTAAATCCTACAAGCCCAAGTCTTCATGACAGATCAACTCATCAGGTACTACAGGTCCAGCTCTCTCTCTTTCTCTCTCTCTCTCTCTCTCTCTCTCTCTCTCTCTCTCTCTCTCTCTCTCGTCTCACGTTCCCTCTTTTTCTCCCTCCAATCCATTTCCCATTTAAAGTGTCCTGGAATCATCCTGCAAATGTCAATTAATAAACAAATAGATTTCATCTCCTCAGCCGCACTCCTGCAGTCATGGTGAATGAATTTGACCTTTCAATCCTCTCCATGGTGATACTGTTTGATATGTTTTGGTATTATTTTATTTCTTTAGGACTTGCAGGGATGTTTAACAGAGTATGTTGCTTCAGGTTGTCATTTCAAAATTTTACAAAACAAAAATTTTTTTTCCAGGCCCAAGGTTACAAAATTAACACTTGGCAAGTCTCAAAACTGGCTCAATTAAATTTCTCAATTCATCTAAAAAGTCTAACAAAAAGTAAATATTGTTGGACCCTTGCAGTGCCCTTGTACATACACTATATTGCCAAAAGTATTGGGACACCCCTCCAAATCACTGAATTCAGGTGTTCCAATCACTTCCATGGCCACAGGTGTATAAAATCAAGCACCTAGGCATGCAGACCATTCATGAAATTTCCTCACTACTAAATATTCCACAGTCAACTGTTAGTGGTATCATAACAAAGTGGAAGCAACTGGGAACAACAGCAACTCAGCCACAAAGTGGTAGTCCACGTAAAATCACAGAGGCGCACAGTGCGCAGAAGTCACCAACTTTCTGTAGAGTCAATAGCTACAGACCTCCAAACTTCGTGTGGCCTTCAGATTAACTCAAGAACAGTGCGTAGAGAGCTTCATGGAATGGGTTTCCATGGCCGAGCAGCTGCATCCAAGCCTTACATCACCAAGTGCAATGCAAAGCGTCGGATGCAGCACGCCGCCACTGGACTCTAGAGCAGTGGAGACGTGTTCTCTGGAGTGACGAATCACGCTTCTCTGTCTGGCAATCCGATGGACGAGTCTGGGTTTGGCAGTTGCCAGGAGAACGGTACTTGCCTGACTGCATTGTGTCAAGTGTAAAGTTTGGTGGAGGGGGAATTATGGTGTGGGGTTGTTTTTCAGGGGTTGGGCTTGGCCCCTTAGTTCCAATGAAAGGAACTCTTAATGCTTCAGCATACCAAGACATTTTGGACAATTTCATGCTCCCAACTTTGTGGGAACAGTTTGGGGATGGCCCCTTCCTGTTCCAACATGACTGCGCACCAGTGCGCAAAGCAAGATCAATAAAGACATGAATGAGCGAGTTTGGTGTGGAGGAACTTGACTGGCCTGCACAGAGTCCTGACCTCAACCCGATAGAACACCTTTGGGATGAATTAGAGCGGAGACTGCGAGCCAGGCCTTCTCGCCAACATCACTGCCTGACCTCACAAATGTGCTTCTAGAAGAATGGTCAAAAATTCCCATAAACACACTCCTAAACCTTGTGGAAAGCCTTCCCAGAAGAGTTGGAGCTGTTATAGCTGCAAAGGGTGGGCCAACTCCATATTAAACCCTACAGATTAAGAATGGGATGTCATTAAAGTTCATGTGCACGTAAAGGCAGGCGTCCCAAAACTTTTGGCAATATAGTGTATGTGTCCAGAATGCAAGGGAGTGAAACTGAAAAATTCAAAGAGAGAGGCTTGATGAATTGTTGTTATAATTATTATTATTTATTTTTTTTTTTTCTAAGTCAAATATTAATAGGGAACACTCAGGACTCAACACCCATTGCGTGTACCGTTACAGCCGTACTTGAGCCTGGAGTATGTGTGTTGCTGCTCTCTTTATGCTCTTGGTCTGTTCACTGATAAAAGCTGCTTTACAAACCACTCACTCACATATTCTAGAATGACATCTGACTCAACCTAAACAAAGCTGCTTTGTAGAAATGAGGAAATGAAGTACAATGTGAATCAGTCGATCTGAAAACATAAAGAAAAAGGTTGGGATAATATGATCATATCTTGTACAAAAAAAGTACTTGTTTCCATTTTTAAAAAGTGGTGGTACTATGGTACTGAATGATTACCATAATCATATACTGAAGTACTCCAAGGTGCTTAGTTTAAATCATATATATAGAGAGAGATGAATTTTCCTCAACATATGCTGATAATAGTATATCTTAATTTATTGGCTTAATATTTCTCTTATGGCTCAATATTTCTGGTTCTGTTTTTTTTTAAGCCGGTGTTTGAAGCTGCTTTTGATTTTCATCAATAACTGATTATTGTGCTGTGTTCGGACCTAAAGAATGTTATTATATAATTTTAGTAATAATATTATGATTATTAAAAATAATAATTTGTAATTGTATTGTTAGTGTCATTAAAATGTTTTGTTAGTGTGCTATAGAAACAAAAACCCAGACGTTTTCGCCTTGGCTCAAACAACTGTAGGCAATAACAATGATGCGTCTCTTTTATAACAAGCATTCCTGACATTTTGTGAATAGATCACCCTGAAATTCATTTTAATGTGGGAATTTTGTAGTCTTTTGTAAAACATTTGAAGACTCCTCAATCCTCTAATCGCGTGTCATCTCTAGTAGTTTTAACAACTAGTAGAGATGACACATTCAAAGGTATTCCTGAGAGGGGAGGAGCTTGATATTGGTAAAGAGTTTACATATCTTGGGGTGACTTTGGATTCTGCTTTAACTTTAAAAAGTTAAAAAGTTGTCTAATATTGAAAAATTTAATTTAAAGAATTTTATGATATATATATAGTTCAGTCATGAAACTCTAGATGGCGCAGGCTGATGGGTCCTTAAAGGGTTAGTTCACCCAAAAATGAAAATTCTGTCATTAATTACTCACCCTCATGTCGTTCCACACCGTAAGACCTTTGTTCATCTTCGGAACACAAACTAAGATATTTTTGATAAAATTCGATGGCTCAGTGAGGCCTCCATTGCCAGCAAGATAATTAACACTTTCAGATGCCCAGAAATCTACTAAAGACATATTTAAATCAGTTCATGTGACTACAGTGGTTCAACCTTAATGTTGAAGTGACGAAAATACTTTGTGTGCACCAAAAATATAAAATAACGACTTTATTCAACAATATTTAGTGATTGGCGATTTCAAAACACTGCTTCATGAAGCTTCGAAGCTTTACGAATCTTTTGTTTCGAATCAGTGGTTCGGAGCGTGTATCAAACTGCCAAAGTTACGCCCCCCAGTGGTGAACCATTGAAATTTTGAAACACTTATGACGTAACGAAGCCTCGTTTACTGAAATCACGTGTCTTTGGAAGTTTGATACACGCTCCAAACCACTGATTCGAAATATATATATATATATATATATATATACACACACACACACACACACACAAAATACAGTATACTGTATGTATATATATATATATATATATTATACACACACACACTTTTGACAATTATTGTACAACAGTTAAATTGAGTAACTTACATTTTACACGCATTATTGCCAGCCACATTACTTTTTCTTCAAAATGAAAATAGTTCTAAAACCTGGATTGTCCAAACCAGCCAAGCAACACAGTAGTGGTGTTTCGTTCCAGAATTTTAGAATAGTGTTCCTTTAAAACAAAAACAAAAAATTGATTAATTCAGTGACTCAATTATAAATACACTTGTTTTGTTTCTGAATAAATCAGTGTTTTGAATGAATAATCTGAATCAATGAGTCGGTCATAAAGACAGTCACTTGTTGCCACCTACTGGCGTAGCAATGTAAAACACTAATGACTGTCTGAAATGGGCACATATAAGCTTCGACACTTTACCCCTAGAATAAATAGCATATCACTTCCGTTTACATTTTAAGATTCCATTTGTTTCTTTTTACACTCACTGCAAACAGTATCTACCACTATTTTCATTTAGTGTAAGTATCATCTACCTTCTAATGCACCTTCTAATGCACTCCTGTATTTGAGAGCTCGAGTTTCTGCACCTGTTCTGATACCTTGACCTCAGTTATTAAGAAAGCCAGTACAGCAGAGCATCTCAGTAATTTCATTTCCTATGCTTCCTTATCTTTCCTTTGATTCATTCACCTTGGTTTTCCTCATTATTGTCATGTAGAAAAGAGAAATGCTTACATTTTGCTTTGTTCGTTTTTACCCTTGTCCTGACTCTTCCATTATAATAACCATAAAATCACATCATATGTAAAATCCATTAAGCTTCCATGTTTTACAGTCCCGACCGGCATCTCAATCTGTCACTCACAATGCTCTGGTTGAAATGATTGACATATTTGACCTTTTTTGTTGTTTATGTTTGTCCTTGGAAGCAATAATGTAATTTGCTTATAGAGACAGCCTATGAACACAATACAGAAATTGTAGCTTTTCTGCTGTGTAGTTACAATATAGAGACAACTGGTAAGACTTCTATCAAACACTTCTGGAAACATCAAGGCTGTTCTTGGAAATAAAAAAAGACAGTGAATTATATTTGAATAGTAAGTAAAGGTTTAAGAGTTTTTTATAAAGAAAAAAATCTGAACAAGTATCTACATGAATATTATTTAATTTTAATGCAACTACAACAGAATAAAGGGCTATCAATGAGAGCTAATATTATTTAACCTCAGAATGACATTTATATAATTCAAAAGATTTCATCTTTCAAAGTAGATGCAGAACAACACGAAACAGCTCTAATAAGTCACCTCCTTTATAATCTTTATCAACTCACGACCACTCCCAATGGATTTTATTTACAAGACTTTCATGTGACAATGCCATAGAAATGCACCTCAGAAAATTGCCCTGGATTAACCTGAGATTAACGATCTTGCTCAAGGCCACATGGTCACAGCTAATGAATCACTCTTTCAAATAAACAAACCAACAATGATCTGGTTACCGCTCTGAGACTAAACTGCTACAGTACACCAAGTACTGGCATGATAAGAACCATATACATTCATCAAACTGAAGATCTACAATAATATCAATCTAGAGACCTGGAGAACCAAACATAAGAAAATATGTCCCGGCCTGTTAAGATGATACATTGAGAAACTCTTCCATTGGTCTCATTCTCTATACGACTAATTAAAATGCATTAAGAGCATTGAAAACCTCAGCATGAGTGGTTATCATACTTTTAAAAGCCTGGTTTTTGTGAGAGTGCAACCACAGTGGCATAGTCAAACTGAGTTCAGTTTAGATTTTTAAGAGCACTTCACAGCAGACAGCATTGTGTATTTTATGTTCAGGAACTAGTAAAGGTTTGCCTGAACCATAAAACAGGAATTTTAAACCCTGATGACCACATCTACTGAAAGTACAGCCAGAAATATCCAGTTTTCTATAGAGAATTCAATGGAACTGAACCTTCGCTACTTTGCTACTGTAGAGTCCTGCCTTAGCAACCATTGCCATATGACATTTAGACAATTGTTTACTCTTTTCTAATTTAGGGAAAACCTGTATATTTGAATAGATTTAAAAAGGAGTTTTATAGAAATGATTAAACATAATTAGCAAATTTTCAATGACGGCATGTGCCACTGGTCACGGGTAAATTAATATGTAGGCTATATTAAGTAAAAAAACACCTACATTTTCTCCAAGGTAATTTAATGTTGTTATTAACTTAACATTAATTCATATAGGCTGTATTTCTTTAGTCATAAAGGCTACAGTACCACAGCAAATTCTGTAGGGCAAAATGACTGATTTTCTGATTAATCGTGATCTTCTTTGATACTGATTCTTAAAATATGCCTACTAAGAATAATCTTTTACACCCTGAGTGGTGAACTGCCTACAACTCACTGGATCCTTCACCGAAAGTAACTCACTACCACTAAATGTTTACTCTTTGAATTCTTGCACCAGGGAACATTACATGGTGACACTATTATGACTAAAAGTTTGCTAGGAAGTATTTCCAACTAAAGCAAGACGGTATTTGATTCTGGTATGGCAACATTCCCAGTGCATTATGTAAACTCTCATCAAGGAAACAACTGACACATTTGTAATACATTACAAAGAGCTCTGTTATTAGCTCCACAGTAGAAAATGAAACCTTATCCGTACCGGCGTATCTAAAATGGATTGGAAACACGTCTTTCAGATGGAATTAAATAAGTACTTTGGGTGTCTTGTTCATGTCTTCATCTAAAAGAAACAGAAATGAACTTCTACCAGAAAGACTCGGGAGGCAAGATAACGTAACAATGATATTTATTAACAATAAGCAAGCATAATATTGTAAAATAAAGTTCTTTGGAGTAGGCCCCGTCCGTAGCTCACATCCTGAGGGTTACGGTCTCTGCATATCCTGCCTGAAGATGAAGGCAGGTGCGTAGCCGACCCCCCGTGAGGTACGGACAGGGATCATCCTGGTGGTGGTGGGGAGGATGGAGGTGAAGGTTGGCGTCAGCATCTGCGAACTCAGACATATGTAAGTACTGATCTTTTATACTCCAAGTGTTAGGTAATGATTGGTTAGATCGAAACTATTAAGTAACATAACATTTGAGTCTTCCCTGTCAGAACTTACGGTTTCAATTTAGTGTCTCAAACGAGTCTAAAGATTTGAAAAAGTCTTGAAAGAGTCATTTGATTCCGTCTGAATCCTTCATTCATTGAATTTGTCAAGTTCTTATTACTTCCAGTAATAGATTATTTAATAGGCTATAGCCTGTTATAGGATGGATGGGTAACAAGCTAGCAGGTTCACGGTGTAATTTTACTTTTAAATTTACTTTAAAAAAATAAATAAATAACAAAAAGCGTTGTAACTGAAAAAGGCATAGGCTTCCAGGCGAATTAATCAATTTCATAATCACACAATCAGACTTCTCTCTTTTTAGTTTGTGCTGTTTGCCTCAATTAAAGTGTGGAGACTCCAAATCAAATCATGTCAGTGTAATTTAACAATTTCTTTAGAGAAAACGGCAAATAAATGCTCTGCAATGTCACTCTTCATTTCAGCCCACGAAGGAATTCATTCGATATTGACCACTTTAAGAGCACATTTAAACTACATGCTGCTGACACAAACATCCAATAGTGGTAATGTCTATATCGCTTCAGTAAAATACATCACACATATAATTATTTACAAACATTTTGAAGAACTTGGAGAACTCTAACCAGATGGGTGAAAGATCAGAATTGAATTACGATTATGGCATTGCTTTGATTCACTTAATAAAAGATTTGGATGTGCATGTGTGAGCACTATGAGATAAAGCTTGTCATTTTAATAAAGAATCAATTCCAGTTTTAATTAGCTTCTCTCTTTTCCTCCTGCCCTCCATCTCGATCCGGCCATATATTGATTAACTTAATCACAAATCACACAAACGCTCCCAGCAGGATCGATGGACATACCAACACACAATACTGAAATAAAAAAGCCCATCCAGAATATGTGCAAGTAAAACTGTTTTCTCAAGCCAGCCACTGTCTCTCATCTCAAGCAAACTCCCACAAGTATCATAGACATAGATCCCAAAGCAAAATAATCAAGAGCTCTTTCAGATCAACACATAGAAAGCAATATAATAACCACATCACGTACACCGATACATATATCATGAAATGCTTTTCGTTTTCCACTGAATTTCCGGATCTGATGCCAATGGATGGAGTTGTGAGATTTCTCCATTGCTAGTCTTTCAATCTGTGCAGCCACACAGGAGCCACAGTGCCACCAAATGAAAATGTGAAGAACTACACACACACTACAACATTGATTAGGACTAGCCGCACAGGCAGAAATATAAATATCAAATATATGTACTGTATGACATGTATGATTTATTAATTCAGAACTGTGAGAAAAACATGAAATGTGTTCCTGTATGCATTTCAAACATTATGAACATGCTTTGAGATCAAAGGTTGGGGAAAGGTGAAAAAAGAAATAAAAACATTATCAGCTGCTAGAAAGTGAGATCTTAAGCCAATAAATTCAATTTTTCTTTAATGGATGCCTCAGAGCTGAGCGTTTCTGGGGCGTTTGCTGGGAAATTGCTTCTGAGGTTCCAATTATATTTCAAATTACATTCAAATTAGGAATAATAAAAAAAAAACCCTGCAGTTTAAAGAAGAGCAGGAGGACAGAATGACACTCAGAAAACTGTAAATGAAGAAACGCAGCAGGATAGCAGCTCAATAACTGTGAGCTTATCCGCATGAAATGATGCACTTCACTTCAGATACTCATTTATTTGTCTGTTTTTATCTATTTTTAAACAACATTATTATTATTATGCTGCTAACGTCTTTGTTTTGACTTGCTTGATCAACTTTAAGTATTAAAAAGAAGTGTGATGTTTTTGAACATCAGTACAAATAATGAGTTCATTAAGCATCAGAAGAGAATTAAAATAATTGTTTTTGGTCCTGTTTGCTTGCACATTTAAGCAATCTTGGTTTCTCATTGTTGCTTCATCTACATTAAAACTGCAGAAAAAACACTCTGAGTTTGTCCAATCACTAATAAAGAGTCGTTTGGGAGAAGTGTTGCTCATGTGAGAGATGGTTTATGGATAATAACAAACTTTTACAAGAAAACCCAAAGTAGCCATTAGGGAAAAAGTCAGTGAAGAATCTGAAGATTTCTGCAAAGCTAAATTTATCTGCGTTGTTGCGTTATCACAGAAATAGAGTGCTTGTATCATTTTTAAAGCATAAGAGAAGTGTACAGACATTTTAATTCCATATTAGACTTTTGAACAATTTACCAAAGTTCTGAGATTTGGGAAATTTGGGATAAAAAGTCAAATGAATGTAGCTTTAAAATGCTATTAGAAATAACTTGATTGGATCTGATCAACAAAGAATGTCAGCAGCATAAAATCCGAAAACTGTCATATTTCTTTACGGTTATCAGTTTGAATTCTGCACATACAATCTCACTTAGAGCAGAAGCTGCATGATTGCAGGCATAACCCACCTTAAAGCTGAAATATTAATGACTGCTCATTGCTTATTCTGTTTTATTCAGCAATATATAAAGAATACCCATTTTCTCGGTTAGCAAGCCTCTATGTAGAGCTATGATGTAAAAAACAAACAAAACAACACTGCATTTTTTGTATGAATCCAAATTTATATGAAAAACATTTAACATGTTCTTAGGAAGTTTTCTTATTTTTAAACAATACAACTTCTAAAATAATTTAATATAATAAAATGCATTGTTTTTACAGATTCTAAATTATTTAAAAAAAATAATAAAATAAATTACATTTTTTAAAAGATACACCAATGTGGATATTTTTGGCAGTAAGAAAAGGTACACATAAATTTAAAAAATAAAAATCTAACTAGAATTTACTTTGGAATCAGAACATCAACAGTTGCATCAGAAGTATAGCGACATCAGTAAGTGTGTTTTGTAAGTGTGTTTTGACAAATAATCATAATGATTTTATTAGGATTTTTCCCCCTGATGTCTATCTTCAATTTTAGAAAATTATTTAGTTGTTGACAGACTTGACATACTTTTTTATAGAGGGTTTGAGTTCTAAGTTACAATATGTTTTCATCGTATCTCAAAAAAAGAGTTCATCAAAAAATTAAATCAAGAAAAAAATATGCCTATAAATATATAACCCCATTTTCCAAATTAATTTAAAACAACAGAGAAATATCAGATCAGAGAGAGAGAGAGGGAGAGAGGGAGAGAGAGAGATGGACTCTCTCATGAGGTCAAATGTCAATCCTTTAGTATTTGTTCTAAAGTTGAGAGAAGATTCCTCAGTCCGAACATGTAGCCCTCATCCGGACTGTTGCTGGGAAATACATGAGCAAAATCGATCATCTTCACCTCCACTGCCTCCTCCTGTCCAAAATGCTTTTTATCCCCCATTCCAATTTCCTCATGTTCCACTTCTACACTTCCTACACACATTCTGTTAGCGTTTCTCTCATGGCAGTACGGATGACTGTGTGTTAAACTGCCCTGAACGCTCAGAGCCTCATAGGGTTTGTTACAGTTGCTCTGTGGCTCCCCCTGCTGATGTTCTCTTCCTATCTCAGCTCGCTTGTGTTTCCGTCCATTGACTGTACAAGGAGAGCCTTCATACACCAGCAGCAGAGAGCTGGCATAGAAATGCAGCTGAGTTTGACTCTCAAACCAGTGAAGAATGCTTCGGATTTTAGAGATGATCAGGGAAACTGCATGCCTCTGTAAGTCTTGACCATTATGGAAGAATCTAGTCAGGCCTGAGGGAATAAAAATTGACAGATTCATTTTTGAGTTCAGAGACTACATGATCACACACATTTTCTAGTCAAATCACATCAAATCACTAGGAGCCAATTTTAGAGCTGAACATAATGTTACGTCCCAGGACATATTTTCTTTTGTTTTGTGTAAATGAGTAATAATAAAAAGAGCGTTATGACACAGGATCTGAATTGTTATATTGGTGTTTTGTTCTGGGGTTTCTCTCTCTCTCTTTCTCTCTCTCTCTCTCTCTCTCTCTCTCTCTCTCATTCTCATTGTCTGGCTGTGTCCGAAATCACCCCCTATACACTTAAAGGTGCTGTATGTGCTGTAATCTTTTGATTATACTAAAGCAAAAAATATCATTATAATCCAGCGTTAGCGTCAGTTCTGGCAGGTCACGTCAGTCAAGCTCGCATCAGCTGACTCCCACGTGACTCACGTCTACCTATAGGAATACGACGCCTATCACAGCATCCATATATAAGCTCCTCAGTATTATCAGCAGCTATTGCATTTCTCAGGAGCTAATTACCCTCCTCCATCCCCAGCTCCTCCTCTCTTCAGTCAGGACTGGCCTTATGATTCCCCTGAATCAAACTATTCTTGAAATTTGTGTACATGTTAAATTATTGACATTAATTATATCTGCATATTGGTTCTGTTTTATTACCCTAGGGGGGTTATTGCTGCTCTCCCTGCTCTTATCCATGCTAGGCTGCATGGATGCACAGGGAGTTCTTGCCCAGAACAGAACCATACCGCCAATACAAACTCTATGCAATTATCAATCATATTTGACGATAGTGGTCCTGACAGAACTGTATGTTTCAGATATTTAGGAAACATGCAAAGTTCACAACTGTTTCTACCGAAAAACAATGCTACAGCCAGCTTCAACTCTTCTGGGAAGGCTTTCCACAAGGTTTATGAGTGTGTTTCTGGGAATTTTTGACCATTCATCTGGAAGCGCATGTGTGAGGTCAGGCAGTGATGTTGGCGAGAAGGTCTGGCTCGGAGTCTCCGCTCTAATTCATCCGTAGCGTAAGCTTTGTGAACTGCGAGAGTTATACACTTTCTGCATACGTTGAATACGGAAGGCGGTCTGGCGGAAGCTAGATATTTCACTTCATAACTTGTTTAAATATGGATATTTTTTTTACACAAACGCATCGCTTCACTTCAGAAGGCCTTTATTAACCCCCCGGAGCCGTGTGGAGTACGTTTATGATGGATGGATGTGGATGGAAGCACTTTCTTCAGCTCATACTCATTGATCCCTATCACTGCCATTATAAAGCTCAGGATATTTATTAATATTTCTGTGATTATGTTCATCAGAAAGAAGAAAGTCATATACACCTAGGATGGCTTGAGGGTGAGTAAAGCTTGGGCTAATTTTCATTTCAAAGTAAACTAATCCTTTAATGTCGGTGGACTTGAACTTGAAAAATGGTGTGTACGTCTTTCCGCGTTTGAAACAACATTCCTTCTGATGTTCATTCATGTTTATTTGATGCTATAAATTAACTAATTAATGAACTAGTAGGAAGAGATGATCGGTTCACGAGCCGCTTGAACTGAGGTGCTAGAGCGAACTGGCACGACACATTAAAGAACCACAAAACAGTATTTATTGTTTAAATTTCTTTAAAAAATTACAAAATTTGAAATTTGAGACTTTGTTTCATATCAAAAGTAACCTGCTCCATCCTGTCTGTCGACGCGTTGTTAATGTCCTCTTTGCTCCACGATGTATTTTTCACTGCGTGAGAACATGATGTGTGGCGTGAGAGCGGAATGGCTTGTCGGACATAGCAACAGTAACTGAAGGGGGCGGGTCTTTGCGAATGGTCAATTACAGGGTTCCATAGCTTTAAACTGAATTATTATTTGTTTGTTTGTTTGTATTATTTGTCTGATTTTCCAGGCCTGGACATTTCCATAACCATGAGATCCCTGCATATAAAAAATTAAAAATAAAATAAAATATGAAGTTGGAGTCATACCATTTTTAATAGTGTCCTTTCCAAGACTGCGTCCATAGAACTGGTCATGAGTAATGTAACTGTCTGAGTCGATCTGGTACACCTGAGTGAGAAGATGAGAGAGAAGAAGATCAGAAGAGATCCATCAGAAACATTACAATAACGAAAAATATGAAAATATGCTTCAAAACTTAGTGACCTGCCTTGCTGTCTACAATTTAGCATTAGCTAAATGCACCACAAATGTAAATGCTGTCTACATAGGCATCTCACTAGGTTTTAGAACAGCACTGGAGAAACTCGCATGCAGACTTAAAACTGTGATGAGCCTCACTGGATGGATCCTTACAGCCCGCCACACTACAAAACAAATGAAACAAACTGAAATAACATGGAAAGCAAGAACAAGAGAGGGAGAGAGCAGAAAGGAAGCAGAGGGGGACAGCAGCTGGCAAATATTTCCCAGCCTAGAGACACTGAAACCAATTAGGTGCAAAGAAACAAGTACACGGAGGGAGAAAGGATGATTAACTGAGGGGCTGGAGGAAGGAAACACTGAACAGAGGAAAAGAAATGGAGACTTCACACCTAATGGAACTCACAAAAACTGTCACTGATAAACATTGCAATGTAAAATACATTGCAACAACAGCATCATTTCTACAATTGACCTGACTGTTTCCAGGGTGATTTTTCTGTCCTTGCTGTAAAAAAAAAAAAATTGGCACAGACAATTATACTGTACCAATGTCAAACAATGTTTCATCAATGTTAACAGTAAGATTTCATGGGGAACGGATCTACCCGGTGCGACATCACTGGCAAAATGTCATTTTGCTTGTCATTTTTCATGGTTGGTTTCAGATTAACATGGAACAGATGTTAAAGCTTGCACCACCTACAGGCTGTATATTCTAACACACAATCTGATTGCCAAGGTCAGGGGGTTTTCAAACTTTCTGATGCCAAGGACCCCCAAATATGATGATCCAGCTATATTTTATAGCTATAGTTTCATGTATAAAGACCCACTTATACTGTATGAGAAAATATTAAGTAATATACTATAAAGACAATGTTGTTTTCCGATTTAAATTATCAGCTTTTATATTGGCACATACCACAATAAATTATGAAAATATTATTTGAAAAATATTTAATTTGTATTAAGTTAAGTTTTACAATTTTTCAATTAAACTCAAATTTTTATAGCACTTTTCAGAATAAATATTTTTCAAAAGCAGTTTTACATATTTTATTGGCAAGGAAAAACTATAAAACTATGTTGCAAGGAATCGTGCAATTTTAGTATTATTTATTTACTATTAATTTTGCTTAATATTTTTAATAAGCTTTTATTTGAATTTTTTTTATTTTTTTTTAGGTTTTAGTAATTTTTATGAGTTTGTTATTTTTATTAGGTTTATATATATATATATATATATATATATATATATATTTACCTTTTTTTTTTTTTTTTTCACCTAACTTATTGTCAGTTAGATGCCAAGGCAACATTTCTCATTTTCTAATCTTATATATATATATAATATTTAGATGTTATTTAGATGTTACAGCTTTATTTCAATTAAAGAAAACATTTTGAATAGTTAATAGATGGTAAGGAAGCAGAGTTGAACTTTTTTTGTAAAGTTATATGCAGATTTGTTTTTACTTATTTCTTTTAAAAATTGGGAATATCAATACAATTAAATAATCTCAATTAATCTCATGACTGCCAGTCTTTAGAAAGCATAATGCAATTCTGTAAACTTTTTACAGACATTTAAAGATATTTCCACAGATCCCCTAGCACTCCATGCTAGAACATGAATGTGTTGCATTGGGCTAAGCAGACGAAGACGGAGGAGCAGGGAGAGGTATCTTAAAATCAGCCGTTTAACTTTATTTTATATCAACAAATCAAAGAACATAATCCAAAAAAACAAAAAAAACAAAAAAAAAAAAACAGGAATCACAGGAATAACAGCTTTAGCTACAACTTAAAGACAATATAGGACAATGAACTGAACAAAGCTCAAGGCTTAAATACACAGGACTAATTGACAAACTTAACCAGCACCAGGTATGCAACATAATTAGTAACCATGACAACAAATGAAGAGTGGGAACTTGGGGAACAAAAGGAACCGGAACAGAACATAGGAAAACAAGTGAATACAAACTTAAGGGCTGTTTACATGACACCAGTTTCAACTAGAAACTTTGTATGCGTTTTGGCAGTTCGTTTACATGACAAAGTGCAAGTTTTTGAAAACGATACCATTATTGTCTCCCTGTAAACTACAAAAAATAGAATTTGCGAAAACGGTGACGTCATGCGCATGTGTATTACCAAAGCCACTTGAAGTCAAGCCTGCAAGGTTAGCAAAAAAAAGCGTAATGCCTGCTAACGCTGTGGTACGCAAGGAAGGAGACAAGAGGCCTTTTTTTAATGGATGTCAATAGAGGAGAGGCTTCACTATGCTAAATAAACGGCTTATCATTTAATGAATTGACAGCCCATTGGCTAATCTTCAAAATGTTTGCTCTTAAACGTGTTTTAGATTGATCTATTTTTATAGTTTACACTGAAAAATTTGTTTTATAAAAGAAGTCACACACAATTGTGCGACAGGTATGATTCAGTTTATGGCATTTCTCATTCATTTCTATGGTACCCGCAAACAGTGACTGACTGTCGCACAACTCTGAACGAAATTCAATGACGTCAAGGCTGTAATATGACTGGTTATCAAGGGACATGTGATCCAAGTTAGCCATTACACTTTCTCCAATGGTAGAGCCACAGACCCTTGTATCTCCCAATAATAAGACCATCTCTGGTATTACATGTTCAGTCTATAGGCGCGTAGTGTTTTTTTTTTACAAAGTGACATCGCCAATACTGGCCTGGCATGCATACTACAGCATTTTTAATTGTTCTTGTGGATCCGTGTGAACAGGGATCGTTTTGACAACGATGTCGTCTGTACTCGAATAACACAAAGGAAACACTTTCCCGTTTTTAGTACATCGTTGTCATGTAAACATACCATAATAGTCCATAAAAGAGAACATCAACATGATGGAATAAGAAAACGTCAGTCACTTACAATCCATGCAGTCAATGAGCTTAAAATTTCACTGTATCATGATAAATGCATCAGGACCTGAAGATCTTTAGATTCAGTGATGGAATTAATTTGATCTATCTCTTCTCATGTGACCTTCTTCACAGCCAGTACAGCAATACTGTGAGTACAACAATGAGGTGCAGAGAGCAAAAGCAGAGGAGTGTGTGTACTGACCGCTGGTTTCATCACAATCTTGTCTTATCAGTATTCCTCAGAGGTAATTAACCAAGTCTGGATAAGCTCTGGATATTGATCATGCCTTACAAGACAGCAGACAGGGATTTCTGTTCTGCAGCATTGAAAGCGAACCTTTAGTGCCCTCAATTAGGTGATCTGAAGCTTAATATTGTGTTTATGAACCCTCACAGTTTGTAATAAGGAAATCAGATACTGAGAGGAGGATATAGAGATAAAACAACAGAGAAAAAAAGAGATCCTGCATAATGAGTATAAGGAAAGTTAACAAATCACACACGCACGCTGTCTCACCCTCATTCCCAGTAACAGGAATCCGATCTCTTCCATCAGAGGATACTTGCTAATCTGCTCTTCGCGTTTTTCTTGTGATGCAAACGGGTCGTAACTTCTCTTCCCAATCTTCACATCCATGATGCAGGGCCGTAAGAACCTCTTTGTCACATCTTCCAGTTTCAGATACAGCTCTAAGATATGAGGGATAAAGAAGACACGGTTCTGAGAGTACTTTCACACTCGAGTTTTTGTGCTCTTGATGACAGTCCATTTGATGACAGAATGACAGCCAGTGTTGTTTTAGTACATCTATTCTTATGGCTGGCTTACGACTGGTTTTTCTGTTAAGTATTCTACATTGTTGTTGCAAATTCTGCTGATTTGACAAGATGGCTAACACAGTTTAAAATGTCAAATGACTTGTGATAGTTGTGAAATCATAATGTTAAACCATAACATATACATGTACACTAGGCCTACTGTTTTTCATGTTTTTAAAGAAACCCAGCAAACAAAAATATATTCTAAGAACGTTGTTTTTTAAATGTTTTAAAAACATTTTTTTCTTGGTTAAACGAATGTGAAGGGACCATTCTGATTTATAATGTTGCAAACATTATGAGAATGATACTTTTGAATGTTCTCTGAATGTTCTGGAATAAGTAACATTTAAAAAATGTTTATAATGTTTTTGTGCTAATTTTTTAAGAAAATTATTAAAGACCAGAAAATTTTGAAGAACGTTTGTTCATAACTTTGAGAGAACCTTGCCAGAACATTAGCCAGAGTTCTAAGAACATTCTCTGTTTGCTTATGCTCAACGAGGTTGCATTTATTTGGTCAAAAAAATACAAAAATAAATAAATAAATAAGTTAATAAATAATATTATTACAGTTTAACTGTTTTCTATTTCGATATATTTTAACATGCTGTATATTCCTGTAATGTCAAAGCTGAATTTTCATCATCATTACTCCAGTCTTCAGTGTCACATTTGATGCTCAAGAAACATTTCTTATTATTATCAATGTTGAAAACGGCTGTCCTGCTTCATATTTTTGTGGAAACCATTTCAGGATTATTTGATGAATAGAAAGTTCAATAGAACAGCATTTGTTTGAAATAAATCTTTTGTTACAATGTAAAAGCCTTTACTGTCACTTTTGATCAATTAAATGCATCATTGCTGAATAAAAGTATTAATTAATTACTAAAACTAATTAAAGTATTATATATATATATATATATATATATATGCTCTGTTTGCTGTGGAGTCAAGAAATCTGTACATATGATTAAAAGCTGAATATGAGACAAAAGCAGGCCTACAGAATGTACCATTTTATTAGTGGCTGTTTTAACACATATGTTTTACCAACTAAGAAGAACAGCACTTTTAGAGTTTCAATTTCAACCCTCTGTCTAATGTGAGTTAAAGTATTGAGACAATTGGCTTACAGATGTTTCTAAGTGATCAGCAGTGTCCTGTTGTATTAATTCAGACATTAAAAGCAGGGAATGTGTCGTATCCGTTATGTTCATTGTTTCTTCATTCTGAGTCTTGTTTGGTAACGACACACACAAGCCGGGATGCAGACGAGAGAGGTGCCTTTGAGAGAAAACCAGGCAATTTGGATGCTACAAAAAGAGGAACTCATTTGGAGCCATGGCTCAAACATTGGGCATAACCAAATCAGCAGTTTGGAATGTTCTGAAAAAGAAAGAAACCACCGGCGACTTCAGCAACCAACAACGACCAGGTCGGCAGAGAAAAACAACCGCAGTTACCAACAACCTCCAGGAAGCTAGAGTGATCACAGTCTACTAGGGATGTAACGATATTATCAATATCATGGTATCGCGATAGCAAAATTGTCTCGATATTATCGTGGTCACATGACTGTATGAAACGATACGTCTTCCGGGCAAAAAGTGTAGTTTTTTTTTTCAGCCCTGTTCCGAAAACGGTTCTTGTGTGATGGGTGGGCGAATTGCGAGGAGCGTATCCTTTAATAGAGACATCTCACCTCATGAATATTATACCAAAGTACTGAAAAGCCCTCGCGGCTCGCGCTACTCATATACGTCAGATATCAATGCAGAGAGAGAGAGCGCGCGAGAGAGAGGTGCACAAAGGCAAGCTGCACGATATTAATCTTTAAAAGATCGCGTTCTCGATTTCATCTCCCACATGATCTAATTCCTAAATGACAACGATTCGCCCGTGTATATTAAACCTTTGACAAAAATAAAATCCTGACATTCAAATCTGCGTTCGCGCTGTCGTTGATCTAAAGTTGTCATGTTGTCATGTTTAGATATAAACAGCTTCACAAACAATCTTGTCAAACACACAGTATCATTTCTGTTACAAATGTTCCAATTATCACAGAAGCGTACAAAAGTGTATTATTCAGATACGCTGATGTCTACTTTACCGATCAAAATAAATCACCTTTTGAAAGTGCTTAGTGTGTTCCAAATTATTATGCAAGTGACATATCAGTAGGATTTCAGTACAATAAACATTCAGATTTTAGTTTTTCTAAGAAAGTGTTTGTTTGTTTATTCATCCATGTCTTTTTAGATAACTGGTATCAATCTCAGACAAAATAATTTGCCAGGTGTACTTAGGTAAATGGAAACCCTACTTAGAGGTTGTTCCACATTATTAAGCAAGTCACAGTTCTCATGTAATATGGGGAGGAAGAAAGATCTTTCTGAAGATGAAAAGCATGAAATGGTGCAATGTTGTGCAAAAGGCATGAAAACAACTAATATTGTGTGAAAACTGAATGGAGATTATCGAATTATCATAAGATTTGTGAGTGATTTAGAGCACAGCAGAACTCGGTCAGATAAAGGCTTATTAAGGAAAATTCCTGTCAAAAAAAATTAATTGTATTAAAAGGGCAGCTATAAAAAAAGCCAGTGTTGAGCAGCAAACAGGTATTTAAAGCTGCTGGTGTCTCTGGAGTCTCAAGAACCTCTCCATGCAGGCTGGCAGTTGTGCGTAAAGATGCATTTCAGCCACTCCAAACCAAAGCTCACAAAGAGAAACATTTACAGTGGGTTTAGAAATACATAAAGACTCATTTTTAAATAGTTTTATTCACTGACGAATGCCATACTACAATGGATGGTCTAAATGGATGGATTTCTGGATGGTTGGTGAATGGCCACCACGTTCCAACAAGACTGCGACGTCAGCAGGGAGCTGGCGGGTGATGATTTGGGCTGGGATATTGGGAAGTGAGATGGAAGGTCCCTTTAGGGTCTCTGAGGGTGTCAAAATGACTTCATCAAGATATGTGGAGTTCATAACTGGCCATTTTCAGCTATGGTATAAAAAGAAGGATTGTGCCTTCTGAAATACAATGCACTGTGCTGCAAAAAAAAAATAAAATAAAATAAAATAAAAAAAACACCACAGCAATAAAACTGTTTCTCTTTGTGAGGTTTGGTTAGTGGTGGCTAAAATGCAATTTTACACAAAACTGCCAGCCTGCATAGAAAGGTTCTCAAGACTCCAGAGATACCAGCAGCTTCAAATACCTGTTTGCTGCTCAACACTGGCTTTTTATAGCTGCCCTTTTAATACAATTAACTTGTTTGACAGAAACTTTCCTTAACAAGCCTTTATCTGACCGAGTTCTGCTGTACTCTAAATCACTCACAAATCTTATGATATTTCAATAATCTGCATTTAGTTTTCACACAATATTAGTTGTTTTCATGCCTTTTGCATAACATTGCACCATTTCATGCTTTTCATCTTCAGAAAGATCTTTCTTCCTCCCCATATTGCATGAGAACTGTGACTTGCTTAATAATGTGGAACAACCTCTAAGTAGGGTTTCCATTTACCTAAGTAGACCTGGCAAATTATTTTGTCTGAGATTGATACCAGTTATCTAAAAAGACATGGATAAATAAACAAACAAACACTTTCTTAGAAAAACTAAAATCTGAATGTTTATTGTACTGAAATCCTACTGATATGTCACTTGCATAATAATTTGGAACACAGTGTATATATATATATATATATATATATATAGTAGAAAGTAAATTATATATAAAGTAGAAAGTAAATTCAATTACATAACAATTAAAAAATATGATTTATGACTACTCCTAGATTATTATATAATGTAAACTACAGGCCCAACTACAGTTGCCAAGTCCTGGAACGTCATTAAAAAGATTCCTTCTTCTTCACTGTCTGAATGGCTCACAACTGATTTCTACAATCACACTGAACACTGTACCTTTAAGTGATGTTTCAGAGGCCAAGCGACAGCCAACTGATAAGCCTCCACGATCAGTCAATTATTTCTGACAAGTTCTTTTTCAGTCAACTGACACAGTATTTATGGTGTCATCACTGGGATGGTCACTCACAAACACAAGAAGTCAGACAGAGAACAGCAGTGTAAAGTCCAATTCTGATAAACTGAACACTCCTTTAATGTACATAGACTTCATACAGACTAAACAAACACATTATAAAGCACATGTACTTTGGACACATGGCAACACGCATAATGATGATAAGAGCGTTTTAATAAGCTTACAAAGAACATACCACTGCTGGATGACACCCCGTACCACATACCAAACCATCTATCAATTATTAACTCATTAGCAACCATCTAAATTCACCAAACATAGATAACACTAACTAGAGCTGACCTTCAAGCTTGACTGCTAAAGGAACCATTTTAATGGACGTGATTGTTGAGTTCAGCCAGGACTGACACAACACATCCTTAATAATTTAAAGTCAACATGAAATTGCATTTGACCTTATTTACTTTCTTCATCAGTGTTCCTGGTCTTATTGTGCATGATTCATCTGAGCATAATATTCCAAATAAAACAAATGTTTGCCTTAATCTTATCAAAATTTAAAAACTTGCTCCACCCCTGCTGAATTTCCTATTTTGTTCTTAAATACATGCAATTATGGAAGTAAAATGGGTTGCAGATGTTATTTTATGTTGACTATCTACATCTTGATATAACAACTTATCTCACCATTTGGCGACTCCCGTGGTGCCCATGTGCCGTAGAACTTGGGAAGATGTTGTTGCAGGTCCAGTAGCCTTGTATCTGTGCAGTCTTTAGAATATACCTGCAGGGAAAAAAGTGACGTGCCTTTACTCTGAAACCGGTAAACTAACTATTAGTAACTATTTGGAGTTAGTAAGATTTTTTATGTTTTTGAAAGAAGTTTCTTCTGCTCACCAAGGCCGAATTTATTTGATTAAAAACACAGTAAAAACAGTAATATTTTGAAATATTATTACAACTTATAAAACAGTTAGTTCCTCTCCTTGATTCTGATTGGTCAATAGCTGTGTTTTATTCACGATAAAACAGGGCTATGACCGCTTCACCCAACGGTTCTGTGTATCACTACACAACACCCTTAGCAACCACTCTTAGCAACGTAAACTGTATGTTCTCAATTGATATTGTTCATTGAAGCTTACTGTATTATGTAGAAGAGTGTGAAAAAGATCGAGTGAGCGAGTTTATTACCTGCATTCAGATTTAGCATTTTCCTTCAGGTCAGTCCTATGTTCATAATAAAAAATCTGTTTAAATGTCCGATGTATTATCTTGTCCTTTGAACAGTTAAGGGGTTTTCCCGTGACTGACGGCGCTAGTCAAAGCATTTGTCAGTTGCGTCTTGTTCCGTATTAACAACAGTTCAGTCTTTTCAATGTAAAAGTCTTCACTACTGACTGACACACTCATAAAGACAGTCTTTGCCGCCATCTAATGGTGTAATAATGTAACTTCTGTTGCTGTTCACGGTCAGGGACTATTTTTCCGGCGGAAGGAAGGCTTTTAATAAGAGTTTACTTCATGAAAGTTGCATTGTTACATATTCTTGGCTTTAATATTTGTATTGTGTGGTAACCATTTTATAAAAGCAATAAGGTACTCGAGGCTAGTGCTGTATCTTGAATAAGTCACGGATGAAGGGGTTGCAGGCACTCCGCTTCGTGTCATGCCTAACAACGCCCTTCAGCCGTGACTTATTCACGATACAGCACAGCCTCTCGTACCTTATTGCTTACTTATAATGGTTTTCTATTTGAATATATTTTAAAATCTAATTTATTCCTCTAATGGCAAAACTGAATTTTTTGCAGTCATTGCTAGTCCCCCTTGCACATTCTGCACATCCGTCCGCCGGATGCTAGTTATTTGAATTTATAAATTTTAAATATGGATGTTTTTCTTACAAAAACGCATCGCTTCGCTTCAGAAGACATTTATTAACCCCCTGGAGCCGTATGGATTACTTTTTTAATGGATGGATGCATTATTTTTGGTTTCAAAACACGGCCCCCCATTCACAACCATTATAAACCTTGTCATTGCCATTGGTGCCCTCTGCAGGCATTTATTATAACATGTTATGAACATAAGTTGATTATGTTTATATTATGTATATTACATGATTTATTTTAACAGTGTTGTTCAATTAAAACCACATGATTACCTGCTTTTGATACTTTATTAGAACCAATTATTATTGCCTCATTGTGATTATATATGTATTTTAAGTGATTTTATAGGCGGTTCACTTAGGTCTATTTTTATACCACAAAAAAAAAAAACATTCTGATTACTCATTCTTTACTGACCCCAACCTTCAGAACAGTAGTGTAATTATTTTATTTTAATAGAGTGAAACATGTTATTTACTGTGCTTGGCTTTCAGGTGTTTTTTTCTATATTCAGTGTGTTATTTTGGTTTAGGAGTTTGTCTCTCTGACATTATCATCTTAGTTACCTGTGTGTAGAAGTGCATCTCCCGTGGGCCTCTCGGAGGAGGTTGTAGCTGCTTCAGAATTGTTCCATCAGGATGCTGCAGAACACCTGTGCAATTATAGTGAACCAAACACTGAAAACCTGACAACACTTTATCATCATGACAACTAGTGACTATTTTGAGTGTGAATGCATTTATGGCAGCCAGGAAAACATCTGAAGGAAAACTTAGGAGACAATAAAGCCACGTAAATGTCATTGGGTGACAGGATGTTGCACTGATAAGTGAATTTTTTATTTTTTATTTTTTTTTTGCTTTTAAGCATGTCTTAACTAGGGTTGGGTATCGAAAATCTATTTCAATTCTGAAATCGGATACTTAAGGTCAGGAATCGGATACTTGTACCTAATAAAATTAAAAATTCGTTTCTGCTTATAGATTCCTGTGCGCGCATATTAATGTGATTTGAAACCATTTTCAAGCGCAAGAAGACGCAAAAGAGAACTCAATTTGGCACTCACGCCGTGCGCTGTTTTCTTTGGGCACTCATCCAAAGCGTGCGCACAGAGAGCCACCTCTCACATAGTGCACGATACTGAATTACGCGTTTGTGTGCGCGTCTTCTTGCGCTTGAATGCACAAATACACACAAAATTATGTCAAAATATCCTCATAAACACAGTCGGTTTTGTCTTAAGTGAAAGTAAACAGTTGAGAAAGAAAACGCATGTTTGACAGTTGAGACCAAAAAATTTTGGCCGAAACAGCTATTTTCAGTTTCGGGCCGAAATCAGTAACCGAAAGAATTCTCTTATGCTCACCAATGCTGCATTTATTTGATTAAAAATACATTAAAAACAGTATTATTATGAAATATTACTACAATTTAAAATAACTGTTTTCTATTTTAATATATTTGAAAATGTAATTTATTCCAGTCATGGCAAGGATGAATTTTCAGCATCATTACTCCAGTCTTCAGTGTCACATGATCAGAAATCATTCTAATATGTTGATTTGGTGCTCAAGATTCAAGAAACATATCTTATGATTATCAATGTTGAAAACAGTTGTGCTGATTAAAATTTTTGAGGAAACCGTGGTACTTTTTTTCAGGATTCTTTGATAAATAGAACTTTCAAAAGAACAGCATTTATTTAGAATAAAATTCAAAAAAAAAAAAAAAAAAAAAAATTTTAATCAAAAGTTCTCCTTTTAAAAACAATATAAGTTTAGAACATGATGGTAAGCGCTACAGAATTGTCATTTTGGGGCGAACCATTCCTTTAAAGAAAAACAAAGTGCTGACCACTGACAATCTGACAATCCATCAGATAACAGCTCACATCTCATTCATTCAGAAAATCCCCATGACAGAGCCACAAATGACAGATTAGAGTTACTACAACAGAGGCAATGATGTCATCTGACTTTTGGCAGAGGCAACATAATTTTTTTTTTTTTTCATAGAAATCTCCATGACGATATCCCATGTTAAACAAATGTGACAACAAATCCTGTGACCCTTTAATAAACTATAATTAGTTCTCAAATACTTCTGCCTAACTCAACCCAACAAGTATGCTAGGAAAACATGTGCAAAGTCTTTCACAGGTCACAAGTAAATTTACTCTCAGCAAAATGTCCTTTAAAGAAACGTGTACAGGATTCCTATTGGAATTTCTATCGCAGTTTATACCAACCAGTCATACTGGATCCTAATGGTTTACTAGGAAAAAATGTCCTATCATTAGTGAAGTAATTTAAAGAAAATCTTTTAGGACTGTAAAATTCCTATAGGTCAATCTGCGATTTCCTTTATTATTCCAACATTATTCCAATAATTTCAGTTTATCCAGTAGGATGTCGTTTGATTCTTATAGGATTCTTATTTGATTATTATAAAATTGGTTTGATGCTATAGAAATAGGTCTTGTAAAAACTTTTTGATTATGGGTGTTCATCCTAATCCAATCCAAGCAGTATGATGAACCCAATACTCCCTTTAATCTAACAAGATAACTAAAGACTCTAATAGATATTCACATTCCTTCATCAATCCCAATATTCCTTAAACATTAATAGGCCTACAGCATTTATATATATATATATATATATATATATATATATATATATATTAAAAAAAAAAAAACATTACAGAAGTTAAGACTAAACTGACCAGTGTTATTGATCCCGCATTTATGTCCAGCCACCTGATGAGAGAAGGGCACACATCCATCCAATAGCACCTGCTTCACTGACCCTTTCTTTTTATTGTCTTTTTTTAGTTTTTCCAGCGTTCGAGATGATGAATCCATTATTTGACCATCTGTAGACACGTTCAGCGTCAACATGTCCAAGTTTAACTTCTGTTAATGATTTTCCATATCTGACAGTTATTCTACAAGAACACAAACATGTTCATTGAAACTCAAAATGTCTCTTTCATCTGATCAGAAGCGCGTCTGGAGCACTGAATGTTTTCCTTCATTCACTCACATATGTGTCTTTAGTTTTTATCTACACTGCTGGAGCGCGACGCGTTGTTCGGGTTGATGAAAGATTCGTGACGTGAGCACGCAGTCCACCAATCAAAGTTGGCGTTCTCACAGGTTGCGTTCTTACGCGACGCGTCGTTCGGGTTGCTGAATGGGACGTGACGTCAGCACACAGTCCACCAATCAAAGTCGGCGTTCTCACAGGTTGCGTTCTAGCGTTCCGTCCACGCTATTTTTAATTGTAGGAGTTACTTTATAATTTTGAATCCGCTATTGCCAACAAAACAAAACAATGTTTACACAATTTAAACTCTTCCTTTAAGGATCAAATTCGCAATCTAAAGAAGGCCTTTAAAATAATACAATGACTTTCAATTGCTTAAAGTCGTTGATCAGCAAGAATTGCATTTTATTCAAGCAACACAAACTGTGAAATCCAAAAATGTTTCAAAAAAAAAAAAAAAAATTCTCGCAAAGTCAGTTTGACATTATTTATTAAACATCAAACTTGTACAGTCAGTGTACTTTTTTCTGAGAGAGAAAAAAAAATACAATCATTTCACAGAAAAGACTAGGTCATCAAAGCATGATTTTGCTCCATGTAACATTTTCTCTTCTACTATAGAAATATATCTAGCCTTTCCGCAAGCAGAGGCAAAATATAGCCCACCAAATTAGATTTTAAATTACATAAAACAGTATCTATCAGATTCAGTGATTCAAAAATAGAGAGATTAGAGGAGGTCAAATGTGAAGTTTAATAGGCAACACACACACAAAGAGCAAATGAGAAGGTGGCCATTTGGTTTTCATACAAATTTCACATTCATGTTTATCTCTTAAAACAAACAAGATTCAGTTCAAACTGTGTTTTTATTCAAATTCAGACTGTTTTTATATTCAAGTTTTAATCTGTAGTGTATCTACAGTAATATGACCAGTGTTTAAGCACAGAAACATGTTTAGGAGATTTTGGCTAAACCAGAATAAATCAGTTATCCCATTAAGTCTAAGCAGATAAAAAGAGAAAATAGATATGTATTGCTTAACAGTATATATATATACTACTGCTGATCACTGGAACCTGTCAACCACTACATGATCAAACACACATACACAGGATAGTATAATCACACATTTAATCCCAGCAGCCCCGACCACACATGTAAAGCGAAGACACATATTCTGTATCACTGAGTAAGGAGGACTGTCACGAACAGTGGAAATGCTCAGGCCTCCTTGCGTTTTATGATCAGAGGACCAACGTTGTCTCCCGTTTCCTGATTGTGTTTAGCATGTGCGCCATCACAGTATGGAAACTGTAAGAAAGAGACCAGAGAAAACAGTGTCATTACAGAAGTGTTACGACAAGTTTGATCACTGAATTTCACGGTTCATGTTACCAAAATGTGACCTTCAGCACTAGGCTTGCTGCAGTAGTCTGTGTTACTGGTGTTAGGCCATAGACCAAATACATTACTTGGCCACCGCTGCACCGCCCCCACTGTCGTTTTGCTTTTTTTTTTAATAGATGGTTTTTATTTTTCTATAAAAAAATTTTAGAGTATTTGGACAATGGACACTACAGTTATAAACTTAAAGTGTCTGCTCTGCTCCATACAGCACGAACTGCAGTTTCGCAGCATAGTCGCAGAGTTGCCAGGTCTGCACAACAAAACCCGCCTAATTGCTAATCAAAACTAGCCCAATCACAGCCAAAACTAGCTCAATTGCGTTACGGGGTATAGAAAGCGCGTTCCAGTGGGGGTGGGGGGTGGGGGGTTGGTATTCTGAGGGAAAACTGCGGACTTGGCAATACTGACAGTGCAGCAGGAGTCAGATTTCCCTCATCACGTGACAAGATTAAGGAGATGACTGATAAGACAATGGCGGAGGATTTGGTGCGCAACAGATCCTGAGCATCATTGACAAATATCTCTAAAATGTGAAACTTTCTCCCATTCATAAGTAAATATAAAGACGGTTCACTCATATCACAATGAATGGAGAAAACTGCAACACACAATATGGGAGACAGTGATAGCTGCAGATAGGAGTAATGGGTTTGCCGAAAGGGTGCGTGCTGAAAGGTGAATTGCAACAACAGAAACTAACCCCTAACCCTACCCCATACCCTGACAGACCAGATTTCGCGACAAATTATAAAGACCTTTCGGCATGCCCTTACATTTCTTCAAGCTAATTACTCCAACCTGCAGAATGTTAATTCTAAATAAAAGAACTAATCAGCAGTTGGTAAAGTCATTGCGTCACTTCAGCTGCAGTTAGAAGTTTCGGTTCCTATAGAAACTTGAGACTCGTGCTTAGGACTGTACATGCGCATTGGATGGACCAACCTGAAATATATGATTTTTAACGCCATTTGAGCATAAGAAACAACATTTATGAGGTAGTTCATATCAGATTTTATCAGTAATTTCAAATAAGAAATGTAATCATAAACTTGGTGAGCAGCTTTAGTGAATTTGATGTTTCCCCATTTAAAGAGATTGGAGCTGTACTGAAATAGCTGCGTTTCAAAGATGGCTGCCGACTGAAATGACGTGTCTTAAAGGGACTTTGGTAATAGTAATATGAGTGTACTGTCTTATATCTAAAGTATTTGTCCCTATACACAGAGCAGCGTGATCACAAATTCGAAAGCAAAAGTGAAAAGTGAGCACGCATTCAAAAGCGATTTCAGTACCCCGCATTAGAGTTGTCAAAAGTACCGGTACCAAATCGGTACTAAAAATTTAAAAATGTGACACTATGAGCGCTGTTAAATGGATTAGTAAACACCTCTGATTGGCCATTGTATTGACACGCTCATCGGATATGTCTGTGATTGGCTACAATGATCAACACACGGGAGCGTTTGAAAGCACACGGAAGTGTTTGAATTTGAAAGCAGTTTGAAAGCGGGAGCAGGAGCGTTTGAAAGCAGGCGTCTATCAGCGGACTGGTCCGCAACAGATGCCTGCTTTCAAACGCTCCCGTGTGTATCTAAGCGCTCGGTGAAGAGCTTCATTGATGACTATTTACAACATGTTTTTGAAACCAATCACAGACATATCCAATGAGTGCGTGAACACAATGGCCAATCAGAGGGGTTTACGAATCCGCTCAATAACGCTCAAAGCATCACATTTTTAAAATTTCAGTACTGACTTGGTACCGAAGTCAGTAATTTTGACAACTCTACCCCGCATATATAGCATCTCCCTGATGCCTGCAAATTATGGGTCTACACCATTATAGGTCTACACCCCCACAAAATTGTTAAGCAGCACAACTGTTTTCGAAATAATAATAAGAAATATTTCTTGAGCAGCAAATCAGCATATTAGAATGATTTTTGAAGGATCATGTGACTGGAGTAATGATGCTGAAAATCCAGCTTTGCCATCTTTTTTTTTCTTGATGAAATAAAATGCAGCCTTGGTGAGCATAAGACACTTCTTTCAAAAACATAAAAAAAAATTGTAAAGAATTTTCTAAAATCCATGACTTTTTCCCCTTTAGGGACTTTTCTTTTCTGCTGCCTTTGATGTTCCTGTGGTTCCAGAATAGTCTCATGGAATTTAAGAATTTAAGATTTAAAGGTGACTGACAAAAACAATTCAGGAACCCAGTAACCATGAGCACAGACAATGCAGCTTGCAAGTAACCCATTGCGGGGGCAGGTCAATGGCAGTTGGAACCGCCTCTGCATGATATAAATGGGAATGCTAACAGACAGGTTCAACATAAGCACCTCCGTGAATCAATCACACTCAGGTGTACATGTATTATATTTACATAATAAACATTTCTCCTGATTTCATGAAAGTTGGTTTCAGATGGCATCTGCAAGACATCTAATTTTAGTTTCTCCAGGAGGATTTGAACATGCTCTGGGAAATGGACAATTATAAACAAACCCTCACATTTTCTCATCCAACTGTTTATGTATTTTGACTGTCAGTGGTTCAAAGTTAAAAGTTTCAACCCAATTTCTAATGGCAGTTTGTCTTAAGTTTTAATTAAGTTCTTTCTCACGTTTTTGGATCTCCAGCACCGACAGTACACGGCTTTGTCGCCCAGGTCCTCAATGTCAAACGCGTGCACCACTTTGGGGTTGTCTTTTTGCAGATCAAGGTTCACTTTAGGCTTCACACATTTGGCTTTGTTGAAAAATGTTTTGTAGATGAGGATTCCCACTGCTGCAGCTCCAAATGTCACGGACACTGCAGTGATGATCTCAGCTAGAGGAGGGCAGAAGAGATCTTACCATACAGACATTCTACTGCAATTATATATGCTTGTATGAGATTAAATAAAAAATATTTAATGTTAGAAATATGTTCAAATACTTAAAAATAATATAATCAAAATATTAATATTGTTACATTAATCATATAAAATGTAGGCCATAACATTTTACCACTCACAGATTCGATAAGCCTTTTACTCCAATAACTATATTAATATTGTTACTTAAAACAAATGGAATTAAGTAAAATAAGAAACTAGACATTTTGCGTTGTTCTGTGACTCCAATAACATCACAATGACAAATCTACTGTTTGAAACATCTAACGTTGAATGTGCATTAAATAAATAGTCACAGTAACTAAATCAATGTTAGTTATTGAAACTATATTTAATTTATAGAAACCTGATACGAACAGAGAGTTTATTAGATTCTCAACGATACAGCGAGCACAAGCAAACAGATACATCTAGAGACGCTCATTTATACAACCTGATGACGGGTTTGTAAATCACATCTTGAAAATTTCAGTTTATTTCACTAGTTTCTATTAAACTACTGCTAAATTCCGACCATAAACAAACAAACACATACAGCATGAGAAAAATAGCACATGTTCTTCTACACAACACCTTTATATGACATCTTTAATAAGATCGTTACCTTTATGGAAGGAGTTTGACGCGCTCATGTTTTATTATTATTGTTTGTATTATTTATTATTATTATTATTTGCTCATAATTTAAAGATCTTCAAGCGTCCTCAAGGCCAAGTGGAGAGTTCAAGATAATTAACTGAGCGCTGTATTTACGCAAAATGCGAGTTACTGCGCAAAAGTAGGACTTTTACTTTGACATCATCTTCAGTTTCAGCATGTGTGCTGTGAAGGGTGAAATAAGGATGATCGTTTTTACAGGTCAAAACGAGCCTTCCGTCCAAAAGAAAAGTGCCTGTGATTTTTTTTTTCTTCTGTGTAATAAAGTGTAATATAAGGTTTATTACTTAGTGATTTAATTAAACGAAATGATTTCAAATAAATTTCCATTACATTTTCTTTAATTTTGTATTTAAAAGAATGCCAGCATTTTCACATAATGAAAATGGATTGTTTTAAATGCCAAGCTCCAAAAAAAGACGAAAAGTATACACTATTTATAATATTATATTTATGGTTAAACCATTCATGAGAAAATACCCTTGAACACACATTAGACATTATAGGTAAACAATAACACAGGTTTATGTGATGTTTGTTTAATAGAGGAGACAGTAGAGCATGTTTGATGGTGTGTATTGCATATGAAAGACAAAGGAGTCTCAAGGAAGAATTGCAATCAGGATATCGAGAATTCTCAATAAGTAATATCCTAAATGATGGACGGGAAAACAAATGAATGCAATTCTGAGATTTATTAGGATCAGATTATTTAAATATAAAATAGGGATTACGTGAAAAATGCAGAATTATTCTCTTCACACTCCATCACAGTAGGCTTGGTGGTGTGCAACAACGAAGTAGAAAACTTTTATTTTGAAGTTGGGCAGCAGGAAGTTATGCGCTCTGTTGCCGAAATCACGTTGACAAGCACGCACGTGTGTGCACAGCAGCATGGATCTCTCCAAGTGGTGTAATCTAAAGCCCGAACCGAGTTTAAAGCATTTGACAGAGGCAGGGTTCGGTGTCCCGAAAAAGAAACAGCACGCGCCCGTGCAGGAGTTGGTGAAGGCGCACATTGATTCGTTTGATCAGGCAGTTACTGATGGATTAGGTCGGGTTGTGGAGGTGAGGTGCAGATACACACACCACATGTTAATACTCATGAAGATTCTGTTTAGACAAGTGCTGGCTACACAAGCAAAATATATTTGTGTTCAGGGCATTCCTCCATTGGAGTTCATGTACAAGGGAGACAGAATCGGTCTGTCTTTTGTAGAGGCCATCATTCAACCGCCAGCGATTGCTAAAGGAGGAATCAGCAGAGATGTGCGGGTGTTCCCTGCCGAGTGCAGAGGCAGGCGCTGCACATACAAGGGGAAGCTAATGGTAAGTCTGAGGATTAAATATGGTGAATTGATTCTGTCATTTCGGCAGAATAACTGCTGGTTTTCTTGTGAATGTATGTGCGTCTGTCCTTTTAATCCAATAATAATACAATGACGAATCTAATTTTTGAACCATTAAATAGGTTGTTCTTCGATTGGGGTGGCAAACTAGACACAAAAGTGTGTACAAAAAAAAAAATTAAAAGTTAAAAAAATATATAATTTTTTTTTAAAATAATAAAATGTATTACTATGTATTTAAATAATGTAATATGCTGTGTCCAGTAAAATGAAATTTTAAGGACTTTTTTTTCCACATATAAACATTCATCACCACACACATCAGTTGTGGTAAACGGAAGCTCAAGCATGTTCGCTTGATGTGCGAGAACCAATGAGGTTCGTTCTTGTGTGTTACGCAGCACATTTGAGTTTCCGCAAGAACCAATGAGAGGTTTGTTCTCGTGCCTCAAGCAGGTTCAGTTGAGCTAATGTTTATGTTCGCTGATCAGTGTTTATATGTGAATAAAAGCATAAATTCAATCTGTTCATCATATCCTGTAGAATTCAACTAATCGGACCACGAATTCGAATCTCCCGAAGTGTTTCCAATTTTGTGTGTCATATGCATAAGAGCTTCAGTCAGCGGTTATTTCTAAGGCTGAGACTAGCCCTTAGTTCCAATCGGAAGGGCTCATCCCTATGCCCTAATCCCTTCAAAGGGTTTATTCTCCGGAGTGCGTGCTTCAAAGGGACGAAGGGTGTAGGGGTAAAAAAAACTTTTTTTTTTTTCTTTTTTTTTTTGGAACGCACTTCTGCGTCATCTTAAGGAGACATTTAAGGAAGCGCCTTCGTCTTTTTTCCCCTGGTGTACACTTTGTATTAATACGCATTCATTTACTGTAGTAACATTATCAGCTACTGCCGGTCTTTTACGTTAAATATAATGTATATTGTATATTGTGTCTATGTATTTGAAACATTTGAATGGACTGATAAAGGACTGATAAAGGATAAAGGTTTAAAGTATTTTTGTTGAAGTACAATGTTGTTTTGACCATAATAATGTACCAAATCTAACTCGTATAAATATTACAGTAGTATAGAAAAATACTATACATACATTTATAGGTAAAATCGAACTCTGAGCCTCCTGTACCCATTCAGTGACGCCAAACAACTTCCCTGTGCAAAGGATCATGGGGGCCCGAAGTGTCCATCAGTTGTACCCTTCGAAACCTTCATTCTGAAGGGCCCTTTGAAGTGGCCAGTTTTGAGCACTTCGGTTTGGATCGACCCTTCAATATGGAGGCCATGATTGTTTTCACTCCGAAGTGCCCTTCGGAGGACGATATATCCCGTTTGGAACGGACCGTCGGTCACTGCTTGATTCACTGGATTCTGGGTCCTGGAGCCAAAACAGTTGACAACCACTGATGTCAGTGCTTTGTGTCTTCACAGGTGGATGTGAGCTGGTCTATTAATGGCGTTCCCAAAGGACTCATCAAACAGGCTCTGGGACAGCTGCCGATCATGGTCAAATCGAAACTATGCAACCTTCATGGTCTCTCACCCAAAGAACTCATCGAGCATCACGAAGAAGCTGAGGTATAGATCACGCATCACAGAACTGCATGTAACACGCCACCATCATACAGCTGTCTCTTGGACAAAATAACACTTATTCTTTACCTGTAGGAAATGGGCGGTTATTTTCTGGTGAATGGCATAGAGAAGGTGATTCGTCTTCTGATCATGCCAAGGAGGAACTATCCCATCACCGTATCAAGACCAAAGTTTAAGACCAGAGGACCGGGCTACACTCAATACGGTGAGTGCTGCATCTTTTCCAGATTGAATAATTGAAAATGATTTATTAAATACACAGATTGATTTTAGTATTAACTCTTTGCAGGTATGACAATGCACTCTGTAAGGGATGAACACACAGCCGTTAATATGAATCTTCACTACCTGGAAAATGGAACAGTGATGGTGAATTTTATTTACCAGAAAGAGCTGTTCTTTCTTCCCTTGGGCTTTGCACTGAAGGTAAAAGGAAGTTGTTGTTTTTTTTTTATTATAAGCCGCCTGAAGGTGTTTTTTTGTGATAATGACCAGGTGACATTACCCTACTTATTACCATGTTTATTTTAGTATTATTTGGCCTGGTTTCACAGACAGGGCTTAGATCAAGCCAGGATTAGGCCTTACATAAATTAGGACATTTAAAGGGTTAGTTCACCCAAAAATGAAAATTCTGTCATTAATTACTCACCCTCATGTCATTCCAAACTCGTAAGACCTTCAGAACACAAATTAAGGGTGCTTTCACACCTGCCTCATTTAGTTCGGTTGAATCGCACTAGAGTTCGTTGTTCCCCTTGGTGCAGTTCGTTTGGGCAGATGTGAATGCAGCAATTGCACTCGGGTCTGCACCAAAAGCGTACCGAGACCTTCTTGAAGAGGTGGTCTTGGTACACTTTCAAACGAACTCTGGAACGGTTCGCTTGAGACGTGAAAGCAATACGACCCAATGGACCAACAAACCAAACAATATCATAATTCATGATGTGAAATGTGTCATATAAAAAGCAGTAGTGTCTGATTCTGTGAGTGAGCACATTAATTACTGTAGGTGAAACCAAAGAGCGCCTCTTCATCTTAAAACGTTGTGTAATTGCGCTTCTCCGTGCAAGAATGCTGTCCCGTGACTGCAGTGGTTCAGCCTTGATGTTATGAAGCGACGAGAAAAAGTATTCTCTGTCTCGTGTCTTCATATGATACAAATTTGCAGTTCAACAAACTTGAACTTTGGAATTCTGCGAAATGCTTTTCTTCACGAGGTTGCGTTTCTGGTCTTCCACATTCGCATACGTATGAATGGCAGTCAATGGAACAAAAAGTGTAGTGGTACTGCCTCTTTACAAGGTTTAGCAGTCATTACACAAACATGACCACCTCGGCTGACCAATCAGAATCAGGTTTTCCAGAGAGTTGTTTAATATTTAGGTATTGGTGCATAATCACTTTTGAATGAAATGTTTCATATGCCTTTCCTTTCACCCCAAAGGCTCTAGTGGATTACTCGGACTACCAGATCTACCAGGAGCTGATTAAAGGTCGAGAGGAGAACTCTTTCTTTAAGAGCTGTGTCTCAGAAATTCTGCGTATTGTCATGGACCAGGGCTGCACCACTAAAGCCAAGGTGCTCCATTACCTGGGTGAGCGTTTCCGGGTCAAACTCAACCTCCCAGAGTGGTACACTCACGAGCAGTGCGCTCACTTCCTGTTAGAGTAAGTCCTGGGTGTTACAGAACCTACACTTTTTTTTGTTTTTGCTGTTTTGTTGGTATAAATTCATGTATATAGGTTGGGTGATGTTAAATAATATTTTTGACTTGAATAAAATCAGTTAATTTAGATGTTACCATATTTTTGTGTAGGATTTCTTTTATATGTGAGATTTATTGGAAGTAGAGCTGGGTGATATGCCCCCCCCAAAAATTTGTAATATTAAATCATCTTATTATTTATATGCATCTTCAAACAAATTCCATCAAGCAGTGCAGTGTGTTTTACAGTGCTATCATTCTGTTTGCAGTGAATGTCTGTGTATTCACCTGAAGTCAGATGTGGAGAAGTTCTACATGTTGTGTATGATGACACGGAAGCTCTTCAGCTTTGCCAAGCAGGAGTGTATGGAGGAGAACCCTGACAGTCTGATGTTCCATGAAGTTCTCACACCAGGCCAGATCTACCTCATGTTCCTGAAAGTAAGATCACCTTTATCATCTCTTCACCTGTTGCACAATCATGTCAATACTCATTTCATATACACCACCATTCAAATGTTTGGGGTCGGTAAGATTTTTAAAATGTTTTTGAATTAAGTCTCTTATGCTCAAGGCTGCATTTATTTGATCAAGAAATGGTAAGAAATATTGTTAAAATTTAAAAGTAACTTGTATTTTAAAATGTAATTTATTCCTGTGATGCAAAGCTGAATTTTTAGCAAATGTTTTGTAACATTATAAATGTCCTTACTGTCACTTTTGATAAATTTAACACATCCTTAAGGCCAATTCACACTACGCAGACCAACGCAGACAGTTACCAGATTACAGCAGGCCACTTCTCAGACATTCTAACACCGATTCAGCATGTTCAATCGACGAAAACAAGCTTAGCCAGCAAACTCCGAAAGGGGTTAAAGGGATAGTTCACCCAAAAATGAAAATTATCTCATGATTTACTCACCTTCAAGCCACCCTAGGTGTATATGACTATCTTCTTTCAGACAAACACAATCTGAGATATATTTAAAAATATCCTTAGTCCTCCAAGGTTTATAATGGTTGTGAATGGGGGGCCATGTTTTGAAGCCAAAAATAATGCATCCATCCATTAAAAAAAAAAAGTAATCCATACAACTCCAGGGGGTTAATAAATGTCTTCTGAAGCGAAGCGATGCGTTTTTGTAAGAAAAATATTCATATTTAAAACTTTATAAATTCAAATAACTAGCTACCGGCAGACGAACGTACACAGAATGTGCAAGTCGATTTGCGGCGGAAGAGTGTCTTTTGACCTGATGCACAACGTAATGACGAACGCGGAGGCGCAGAGGATAGAGCAAAACAAATCACCGGTCACAGATTATAAGTCTAAAATGATCATTTTTAAAGAGAATTGTCAGGATTTCGATATAAGAGAAGAGGAGCTTAAATTTACTGCACAGCCCTATTTGTTTGAGCCGCGAGAGGCGTCTAAGCTTATAATACCCCTACATCCTGCGTCATACATCGCGTTATTAACCCCCTGGAGTCGTATGGATTACTGTTTTTTTTTTTTTAAATGGATGGATGCATTATTTTTGGCTTCAAAACGCAGCCCCCCCATTCACAACCATTATAAACCATTATAAAGGATATTTTTAAATATATCTCCGATTGTGTTTGTCTGAAAGAAAATATACAAGGTCATACACCTAGGATGGCTTGAGGATGATTTTTGGATGAACTATCCTTTTAACACACTTAGAGTTGTCAAAAGTACCGACTTCGGTACATATCGGTACTGAAATTTTAAAAATGTGACTCTTTGAGTGCTGTTGAGCGGATTCATAAACACCCCTGATTGTTGACGTGCTCATCGGATATGTCTGTGATTGTCTACAATGATCAATGCACAGCAGCGTTTGAAAGCACACGGAAGTGTTTGAATTTGAAAGCGGGAGCGTTTGAAAGCCGGACCAGTCCGCTGACAGACACCTGCTTTCAAACGCTCCCATGTATATCTGTGTAAGCGCTTGGTGAAGAGCTTCATTGATGACTTAGACTATTTACAAAGTTTTTACAGCGCTGAACATTGAAGCCAATCACAGACATATCCCATGACCCGTGAACACAATGGCCAATCAGAGGTGTTTACGAATCCGCTCAACAGCACTCAAAGCATCACATTTTTAAAATTTCAGTACCGACTAGATACCGAAGTCTGTACTTTTGACACCTCTAAACACACTGATTCGACAACCCAACGGAGTGTCTGTTGCTGTCTGTCGTTCAGGGTGAAATTGACCTTTGCTGAATAAAAGCCTACCTTAAAAAAAAAAACTAAAAAAAAAACCTACCAACCCCAAACTTTTAAACAGTAGTGTATATATTGCTATAAGTGCAAATGCAGCACATCACAAAAAAAAAAAAGATAAAAATAAATAAAAGTTTCACTTCTTCAAGAGGTTTTTTCCAAAGCTGTTCTGAATGCTTCTTAGGAGAGAATGGCAGGCTGGCTGGTGTCAGTGAAACATGCCTTGGAAAAGAGAAGTGAAAAACTGGGAGTGCTGACCGCAGATACTTTAACCAAAGTCTTCAACAGGGCTACAGATCTCAGTAAAGCCTTTGAGTATATGTTAGCCACAGGAAACCTCCAGTCCAAGACAGGTACGACAGAATGAAGTCACAGAACTGATATGCGGTCACAGGCTTTTAGTGTGCTTCATCCAAATTTTTTAACAGCTCACATTTGTCTTTTTAACCCCAGGTCTGGGCTTGCTGCAGAACTCCGGACTGTGTGTCGTAGCGGATAAGCTGAACTTCATCCGTTACTTGTCTCATTTCCGGTGCGTGCACAGAGGAGCCAGCTTCGCTAAGATGAGGACCACATCTGTGCGGAAGCTGCTGCCAGAGTCTTGGGGTTTCCTCTGTCCGGTACACACTCCTGATGGAGAACCGTGCGGCCTTATGAACCACATGACAGCCCATAGTGAGATTGTGACACAGGTGCATCCCACAACCACCCTGCCTGCCCTGCTGTGCTCTCTGGGTAAATAACATCTTATCATTGTTAAACAAGATCATCAATTGGCTCTAGCAATAAATGTAAAATGCCTGTAATTAGGGCTGCATCGTTAGTCGAAAATTGCAATATGGATAGTGCAATTATCAAATCGCAAAGGCTGTGTTGTAATTAAATAAATATATGCACTGCCTGCCAATTAGATTTTTTCCCCCAAAAAATCAATTTTTGCAGACCTACCTTTAATATCCAATTCAATGGGATATTAATTGCCTATTCACTATTAAAATTATTTTTATCTAACACTAGGTGTGACTGCTGTAGACGGTACCCCCAGTCAGCCGTATTCAGACTGTTATCCCGTCATACTGGACGGGGCCATGGTTGGCTGGTTGGAAAAAGAAGTGGCGCCCTCAGTCATCGAATCTCTCCGCAGATTTAAGGTGGGAAATGATTTGGTTTCTTTTTGTAGTCTTCTTATCCTTGATCAAGTGTTGAAGGTTTTATAATATAAATTTTAACATTTGTGTCATCTGCAGGTGCTGAGAGAGAAAAAAGTGCCACCCTGGACTGAGATTGTTCTGGTTCCTCAGACGGGTAAAGCCAGCTTGTACCCAGGCCTTTTTCTGTTCACCACACCCTGTCGCATGGTGCGGCCTGTCCGGAACCTTGGCCTGGGCAAACAGGAGCTTATTGGCACCTTTGAACAGGTGAGAAAGCTGTTGTAGAAAATTTGTTGGAACTCTTTTGTTGATAATCAGTGGAAACAAATTTGGCTGGCTTGACTAAACTGCAGAAGTCCCACATAGTTCTTTTGTTTGGGCATTTCTGATTGTTCTGAGCTTTTAAACTTGGCACAGACCTACAGCCTGTTCTGGCTTAGTATGTCCCAGCAATGACCCCAAATACATTAGAAATCACTCAAAACACTTTTATGGAATGATATTCTGGACTTTATTCAAATGGAGTTTTCAATTTGTGGACGCATAAAATGTGACATAATACAAACGCAACTGCAAATCACACATTAGAGTTTGCATTTTCGTTTACACGAACACACAATGACTGCCAAATTTCAAATGGAAACGTCCATTTGCAACTGTGTTTCCCATGTCTTACGAGTTATGACCCTGTCATATTTAAATAGCAATCTCAATTACCACGTCTGCTTTTTCACTTTCTCTGAGTCATGTATGTAGCCTGCCAAAACTCAAATGCAATCGCAATTCATTTAGCATTTGAATTTCCGATGCCTACACGGAAAGCTGTCAATCAGCGTCAGAGGTGGGACTATACTATGGGGCGTGTTTGTATGGTAAGTGACGTCACTCGCAGTCGACTGTCAACAAGAGGGGAAATTCTGTTTGGAATCTGAAGGACAAATATTTTCTAATAAATCTATTTTACTTTCAAAATTCATAAGTGCAATTTTTATTTTTTTGTCTGTAAAGCCCCTATATATTATATTTTGTAAAGATTTTAAGTATTACTTGGATACAATGTCTACCTCCAGCTAGTGTTGTCAAAAGTACCGGTACTTCGGTACCAAGTCAGTACTGAAATTTTGAAAATGTGACGATACCAGCATTTCTGTAGTACCGGGAGTACCGAGTATCCGAGTATATTCGGTACCCACTGATAGGGCTGTGTCAGTATTTACGTGAATATGACACGAGTGAAGCACAAAGCTTTGTTTATAGAAGAAATAGGCTAATAGGTTAGCAATTAAATGTGACATCGCAGCCATGGAAACATTTTGGTTCATGCCGAATGAGGTACGTGAGTCCATACATTTAGTAAGCTTTGTCGGCTTTGTATTCTGTTTTGCGAATCGCGATCTGGTCACCCGATTAGCAGAGAATTTAACAATATTCCATTAGTTATTCCACTGAACATGGATTCTCAAATCTTCATTCACGCAGGGAATTATAAACGTTTCTTCCTTTCGTTCGCTATTAGGCCTATTATAGGGTATTCGCATTCTTTACTGTGGTAAAGTAGAAAAACACCGTAGGACAGAAACCTTTTTGCTTGCACGTCAGTTTCTATTTAACACAGTTTGCGCTTGTTATTAGACTTTATAAGGCGCGTCAAGTTTGTTTGTATAGCGCGTTTCACACACGCTGGTGATTTTTACTTTCGCTTTCTCTGGCAGCGCAAAATCAAACATAGCCTGAATGTCTGAAGATAAAACTAGCTCCTCAGACCGTTTACAACAAGTGTCAGTTGCTTGTAACATCAGGAGATAACATGAAGATATTATTAAAGAGAAATGATCTCTTTCCTGCTCGTGTCCCACATCCCTCTCAAAGCGCAGAGCGGCTATATGACGCATCTTTGTGTGGAAATAAAAAACGAATGTTTTTTAGAATAATAGTTCACTTTCTTATTATTTAGTTTACCATTATTTACTGATATTTATTTCATAGTTTTACAGGCTGTAGTGTGTCGTTTCACTTAAGGAATAGCTAAAATAAACATGCACGTCTGTTACAAAATGGATGTTTGAGCATTTGTTTAGGCCTGTTTATTTTTTTATATTTCAAAATTTATTTCATTGAGGTATATATACACACAAACATACACACACACGCTCCAAATATTTATATGTATGATTACCATCATATTTAATGTTTTTAAAAATAGGCTAGTTAAATAAAATAGTAAAATAGTTACAACAGATTTTCCTGTGGTACCGAAATTGGTACCAAGAACTGTAAATTTTTACTGGTATTGGTACCGACTACTGGAATTTTGGTACCGTGACAACACTACCTCCAGCAATGTTAAAGCCTTAAAGGTGACCTATTATGCCCCTTTTGACAAGACGTAATATAAGTCTCTGGTGTCCCCAAAATGTGTCTGTGAAGTTTCAGCTCAAAATACCCCACAGATCATTTATTATAGCTTGTCAAATTTGCCTTGATTTGGGTGTGAGCAAAATCAAGCCATTTTTGTGGGTGGGTTGCTTTAAATGCAAATGAGCTCGTGCTCCCCGCCCCCAAGCTCGCTTGTCATTCCAATACACTGAGGCATACATAATACAGAAGCTCACACAGCAAATATAACTCGCAAAATGGATCGTTACAAACTGTTCTTGATGCAGCATATAACATAGGTATGCCATGTTTTTTGTGGATGTTTGCTAAAATTCAATTCTGAATTATTTTGATAGTGGGATGCACGGCTAACGTGGCTAAAGCCACACGCTGTTGGAGAGACTCAATAAGAATGAAGATGTGTTTATGAATTATACAGACTACACGCATTTTTGGGTTAAAAAAAGAAAATAACGACATGGCTCTGGTTTCCGTGAATACAGTAAGAAACAATGGTAACTTTAGCCACATTTAACAGTACATTAGCAACGTGCTAACTAAACACATTCAGGAAGACAATTTGCAAACATCACAAAATAAATATACATGAAATTGGATCAGTTGGTATCGATCCATCTTTGAGAATCAATTTCTGTGCAAATCCTGTGTTTTACTGACGATCGTGTGAAGCATTCTAGTGTTAATGACTTAATGACACTTAATGACACATACTGGTATATGAATTTATCTAGCCACATTCCCTTCATAAATAAAATTGCACCACTGCGTCCTTAGTGGCTCAGATGCCAGGAGTTTATGGAGACTCATATGTTTGCTATTATAGCCATTAACAGATCAGTGATAATGTTTACATATCTGAGACATATCACTAGCTCAGGGACGGTCGTTCTTGAGTGCTGCTGTCCTGCAGAGTTTTGCTCTGACACAACTCACCTTCCTTCACGTAGCTTTAGTAATCCTGAATGTTTCATTCAGGGTTGTAGCTTAACTGCGGGACAGCTGCTGCTGCTGCACTCCAGGACCAGTGTTACTCGTCGCTTGCAAAAACAATGGCGGCGCCGTCGGTGGAAACATAGCCTACAGATTCAGGGGGCGGTAATATTATAATAAGATCTCCTTCCTACGTCACAAGGGGAGCGAAATCAGAACAGCTCGATTTCTCACATGCTTGTAGAGAAAGGCTTACCAAAACAAAGTTACTGGGTTGTCCTTTTTCACATTTTCTGTGCTGGTAGATGCACCAGAGACCCGATTATAGCACTTAAACATGGGAAAAGTCAGATTTTCATGATATGACCCCCTTAAAATCGATAACATTGTGTGCATCTTATAATATTCGTTCTTTCCTATAATTAATGTACAGTTGACAGTATGCTCTGTGACCTTTTGCCTGGTTAAGAAGTGCACCTTTACTTTATATAATGTAATTTATATTACCCCTGTCCCTCTGTAGTTTTTGTTTGTTCTTTATTTTCCGTTTTGTTTTGTGATTTTGTTGTTAATATGGTTGTATATTTTTGTATACTTGTTGATAAACCTAAAAAAAAAAAAAAAGACGAATGCTTTGAACAATGGAGGTAATCGATGAAATTGTGGAGGAACTTATGATGCTCATGCAGAAAGTTGACGACAGTTCATACTCTACAGTTATTCGTGTCCAGCTTGCGCGCCTGCTTGGAGAATCTGAGCGTAGAAGACTAGAACAGCATGGATTAAGGTACATACAATTTTCATAAATGTGTATTAGCGAGAAAAAAAGCATTTGGAATGTATGGCACTGTACATATAACGAATATTAATACAGCAGATTGTCAGATGATATTTATTTTTGTATAAGGCAATAATAAAAGCATAAATACCTAACATCATCAAAGCAATCCTTTAAAAACAACCCTTACGAAAATTACCCATGGTTTTATTGTAATAAAACCATGTTTTTTGGTGTATTGATTACCATTTGTATAACCACACAAATTCCTTAGTATGGTTTTTGTAGAAAAACACGGTTAATATGTGGTTACCACTGAATAACTACAATAGGTTAATTTTCATAAGGGAAGTCTTGGCCTGGAGAGCCAAAAGTAGCTGCCATATATATGTTTTATATTGTATGTATTAATATTCGTTATGTACAGTGCCGTACATTCCAAATGCTTTTTTTTTCTCGCTAATACACATTTATGAAAATTGTAATCCATGCTGTTCTAATCTTCTATGAATGGTTCGCTCAGATACTCCAAGCAGGCTCGCAAGCTGGACACATGAGTAACCACATACAACGTGGTATGTCGTCAAGGCGACAAACTCATTTAACCTGTCCAAAAATTACTTATGAGTAAGAGGAAATCTGTAGAGTGAACTGTCGTCACCGATTACCTCCATTGTTCAAAGCATTCAGCATGACATTTCTCCTCTTGACAGTCGACTGCGAGTGACGTCACTACCCATACAAACACGCCCCATAGTATAGTCCCACCTCTGACGCTGATTGACAGGTTTCCGTGTAGGCATCGGAAATTCAAATGCTAAATGATTTGCAATTGCATTTGAGTTTTGGCAGGCTACATACGCGACTCAGAGAAAGTGAAAAAGCGGACGTGGTAATTGAGATTGCTATTTAAATATGACAGTTATAACTCGTAAGACATGGGAAACACAGTTGCAAATGGACTTTGCTTTTTCATTTGAAATTTGGCAGTCATTGTGCGTTCGCGTAAACGAAAATGCAAATTCTAATGCGCGATTTGCAATCGCGTTTGGATTGTCACGTTTTATGCGTCTACAAATTGAAAATGCAATTGACCCTTCACCGGGAGTTTGATTGACAAGCGATCTAACCAATCGTAACGCCAAATCCGCCATTTTGTCTGACAAAGCAGTCAGGAGTTAGAAGATTAACCTCGGTGGACTTGAAAAATGGTGTGTACTGACGTCTTTCCGCGATTGAAACAACATTCCTTTTCATGTTCATTCATGTTTATTTGATGCTATAAATTAACTAGTAGGAAGAGATAATCGGTTCACGAGCCGCTTGAGCTGAGGTGCTACAGCAATCTGTCACGACACATTAAAGAGCCACAAAACGTTTTTTATTGTTCGAATTTCTTAAATTACACAATTTAAAAGCTGTGACTTTGTTTAATATCATAAGTAACCTGCTCTGTCTTGTCTGTCGACGTGTTGTCAGTGTACTCTTTGTCCGCGATGTATTTTTCACTCTGTGTGGCGTGACAGCGCCATGGCTTGTCGGACAAAGCAACAGTAACTAAGGGGGGCGGGTCTTTGCAAAGGGTCAATTGCAAATACAATTTGCAATTCCGTTTGTATAAAGTCCAGAATATCATTCCATACACTTTAGCAGCCAGGCCTACATAATGACTCCCAAAGCTTTGTCAAGCCAACATTCAAAATTTGAATTTGCCTTGTCTTGCTTTACCATAGAGTGCCATAGTTGGGTTCTAGAAGTAAAAATCCCATTAATTTTGTATATAGGGGAATTGATTTTTAATGATAACTTAAAGACATCTGCTGCGAGCTCCTAAGTTTGTTAATCGATGTTAATTATTTTGTACAAGCCATCAGTCTGCATTATTTTAACATATTTTTTTAAATAATCATGTTTGCAATGCTTCATGGGATTGTAGTTCTTTCCCTCACTAAAGCCATTAAGTACACAGTCTTGCACCTTTGTCTTTTTGTCCAATTTTCAATTACTTTTTTGCTTCAAATCATAGTTTGTAATGTTGTGATTCACCTCGTAGCTGGTTGGTTTGGTTCTTTGCTGATAACTCTTTAACGAAGACTTTTTTTTTAAATCTCTATGGGAAGAATACTTCCGGAACCAAAGCCAATGAGGAAAAGTGGGTGGACACTGTTCATTACTCATCTAATTTCAAGCTTTTAAACTCTTTAATTGTTTTGATTTCAGGTGTACCTGAATGTGGGCATCTTTGAGGAAGAGTTAGAGGAGGGAGTGACCACACATCAAGAGCTGTTTCCTCACAGCATGTTGAGCGTGGTGGCAGAATTCATCCCTTTCTCTGATCACAACCAGAGCCCCAGAAACATGTACCAGTGCCAGATGAGTAAGAACCTTACTTCCTTTTGTGTGTTTTTTGATAGTTTATATCTAAATACAGGGTGCCTATGTAGTTTGGAAAAATATGGAATTTTATTTGAGTAGTTTTCAGGTCTGGATAAGTATGGAAAAAAAAAATTGTGTTTCCAGACTATTGCCCTTATTCAGTTTTCTATAATATGAAATTCAGAATTTCTAAAAATAAATTTATCATTCAAGCAGTGTTTTCATGGAAAAAGTTTAGTGGTCCTTTAGTGATTGTCAAACACAAGTGAATACATTCAGGGCACACGTTTTCATTACACAAAGCTTTGTCTTTTACCATAAGTGAGACTCTTTTGAACTTCACTAATCAAATGTGCATGCGCCACTCAAACCAGCAACAGATAAAGCAGCAAATAAATCAATAAATAAATCAGACTGTACTTTACTGTTTGGGGTTCATTCAACATCAAACCACATTTACAGTATCAAACTGATTTGTCAGAGGTGAATATATAAAGGTTATAAAGTGTTTTAGGTTTCTTCTCATCATGTAAGTGATCATCATTTCGAGAAAATCACTGGAAAAAATGACTGTACTATATACCAAATGTAATGCTGAAAATACTGCTGTATGAACCATTTATGTTAAATATGTTCTGAAAAATCTACAGAAAGGTTTGGAAATTTGAGTCTGAAAATGTGAAATTGAAAATGTGTAGGAACCCTGTAAATAACTTCTTTCTGTCATAACATGTCTGCAAATATAAGAAAACAAATAAACTATGAGCTGCAACTTACATCATCCTGTTTTAGGTAAACAGACCATGGGCTTCCCACTGCATTCGTACCAAGACCGATCCGACAATAAACTGTACCGTCTGCAGACCCCCCAGAGTCCTCTGGTCAGACCCTCGATGTACGACCACTACAACATAGACAATTACCCTATTGGCACCAACGCAATAGTTGCTGTCATTTCTTACACTGGCTACGATATGGAAGATGCTATGGTAAGCATAGCTTCCCATTAGTACATTCCAAAACGTTCTTTTGCATTTGTTAATATTGTTCATCCTTTCTAACTTTCTCCAGATCGTCAATAAGTCCTCATGGGAGCGTGGCTTTGCTCATGGTACTGTTTATAAGACCGAAGTCATAGATCTGGCTGAAAAGTTCAAAGATGAAGACGACATTGTGTTTGGGGTGAAGCCAGGTGACCCCAAAGTAATGGACAAACTGGATGCAGATGGATTGCCATTTATCAGCTCCGTGCTGAAGTATGGAGACCCTTACTACAGCTACATCAATCTCATTACCGGCCAGAGTCATGTGGTCTTTTACAAGTAAGACATCACTTTAGTTTCTTGCTTTGGTAAAAAAAAAAAAAAGGCCTTTAAATGTAGTCATCGCAGTCATTCATTTTACTCTATTTCAGTGTTATTTTAATATTGTTTTTATACTATTATAGTGTTTAAAATGTTTTGAATATAGCGTTTATATTTAGTTTTCATTTAAAATTTTGGTTTTTTTTTTTGGTCATTTTTATTAGTTTATATATATATATATATATATATATATATAAAATTTTATATTTCAGTTTTAGTCATTTTAGTACCTTAGGCAAACAGGTTTTTTATCCAAGTTTTATTTCAGCAACACTGCTCTGTGACACATACTTTTAGTTAAAAAAGTGCAAAACAATTTCAATAATTCAAACATTTTAGATTTTTTTTTTTTTTTCTTAAAGCTGCAGTTCGTAGCTTTTTTTGGTTAAAAATGATCCATAATTTTTGAACAAGTACATAACCAGCCAGTGTTCAAAACTATCTCTTTACCTTAGCTCGATTCACAGCGGTAAGCTTGTTGTAATGTTTTCTAATTCGAGTGGCACTGGTAGGTTTCCGTGGAAAATTCGTCTTTGCGTCATTACGTCACATCTGTTTACATAAAGGAGTCCCAGCTAATAGGCTATATCGCATGTGAGGATGCTGCAGGTGGTGGATCAGTTCTAGCCTTTTCTCACAGCAGCTGCAATAATTAAACTTATCATTTTGATGGCGGATTGTATGGTATGACAATTAGAGATTAGACTGTACAGAAATTGAAATCTACAGGTAACGCTAATACACACTAAATACACATGCAGTGCTGATGTTGTTAACAACAATTTTGAGAACAAAGTTTAACAATAATAATAATTTGCACGGTTTGTGATATGAGCTAAGCGATCGTTAGATTTAATCACCATTGGCAGCGCGATTTATTGTAATGCTTTTTTTCTCAGTCAGAACAAAAATGGCAGATTTGTTACTTCAGATGACATTTTCTGGTGAAAATTCTTATTTTGGTCATATTTCCAAGATGCAGAATCTGTGATTCCAAAGTACAGTATCCACTGGTGCGGTGACTGACAGTCACAAATACTCAAAACATTAGATTCATCTGCGCTGAGGAGCCGTGCCGATGCACAACCCACCTAAAGATGTTAATTCTGCAAATAACTGCAATTGCAGGTTTCAAACAGATGGCGACAAAGAGGCAAAATTTACGGATTGCAGCTTTAAGAAAGATAATATTAGTAGTAGTGATTTTTCGTATCGTTGACAAGATTAACACTGCTTTACTGACTCAACCAAGTACTGCTCAAATTTTGTGAGGAAGTGTTAAAAACAATTTTAAATTATTATAAATAATTATATTACTATTGAATGTAAATTATAAAATAGTTATAATTATTCTAATTTTAAATGGACTTTATCAATAGGCAACAAGTCAATGTACAAACTTCAACTTCAGGTGATGTTTTTATATTCTAATGTTTAGTGCAGCTGTAAAAGTGTTTTGTTTTTTTGTTTTTTTTGATTGTAGAATAAAATGTGAAAATATCTTGAGCTTGTGTTAACCACAGACCTTATTCCAGGCATTTAATCAAAAACCCATTGACTTCAGGACAGTGGAACCTGAAGTACTAAAATGCTAACTTGTTTCTGGGTTTTGGCCTACAAAAATGTCATCCCTGCAGCACTTTGTTAGGTTTTATTGATTTCTGAACCTCTATTTCTCCTCAGGTACCAGGAGAGCTGCATTGTGGACAATATCAAGGTGTGCAGCAATGACATCGGCACTGGCCGTTTCAAGCGCGTTTGCATCACAGCCCGCATTCCCAGGAACCCCACCATCGGAGACAAGTTCGCCAGCAGACACGGTCAGAAAGGAATCCTGAGCCGCCTGTGGCCCGCAGAGGACATGCCCTTCACCGAGAGTGGTATGAGCCCGGACATCCTGTTCAACCCTCATGGCTTCCCCTCTAGAATGACCATCGGAATGCTTATCGAGAGCATGGCTGGAAAATCTGCGGCCCTCCATGGCCTGTCTCACGACGCCACACCCTTCAGGTTCTCTGAGAAAAACTCTGCATTGGAGTACTTTGGCAAGATGCTGAAAGCAGCAGGATACAACTTCTACGGAACGGAGCGGCTCTACTCCGGCATCAGTGGCTTGGAGCTCGAGGCAGACATCTTCATCGGGGTGGTTTACTACCAGCGCTTGCGTCACATGGTCTCCGACAAGTTCCAGGTGAGAACTACGGGAGCGAGAGATAGAGTGACCAATCAGCCAGTGGGAGGGAGGAACATCCAGGGAGGAATCCGGTTCGGAGAGATGGAACGGGATGCTTTGCTGGCTCACGGGTCGTCGTTTCTGCTTCACGACCGGCTGTTTAACTGCTCGGACCGCTCCGTGGCGCAAGTTTGCATAGACTGCGGCAGCCTGCTGTCGCCGCTTCTGGAAAAGCCGCCGCCTCATTGGTCATCTACACGCCATCGGAAAACCATCTGCTTGTTGTGCAATAAGAGCGACTCAATTGAGACTGTATCCGTTCCTTATGTGTTCAAATACTTCGTAGCAGAGCTTGCAGCAATGAACATTAAAATCAAATTAGACGTCAAGTAAAATTGTTGGACTGTATTCAGTTTCTTTGCTTGCGTAGAAAATAAAGTGCCTGAAAAGTACAATGTGAAGAAAAAAGGTGTTTAGTGTCTCACTTGTATAATGAAATACATCTGTATCAGTGGTCATCAACATTTTCGTATCAATAGCAGGACTAATGTGGACCGTATAACCTTGTCAAGGTCATGCATAGGAATGGGAGTTAATTCGGTTTCAGATTATACTTAATTTTTTTGTACTTTTGAGGAAGCGCACTATTTAGTAATATTTTAATTATTTTATTAAAGTAACATTTATTACAATGAATGTCTCTGAGTTCTAATGAATAATTACACTGATTTAAGTTTTGCAAGCTTTAAAGGTGCAGTGTGTAAATTTTAGCGACATCTAACGATGAGGTTGCGAATTGCAATATAGAGAAGCTACGGTGGCCAACAGGACAAATATGTCGTCGTCTGAGACAGAAGAGAGTAGCTAGTCAATCAAACGCGCTCTGTAGAGCAGCTTGTCCGTTTAGGGCTACTGTAGAAACATGCCGGTGCAAAATGGTGACTTAACATGTAAGGGGATGTGCGGTTTATGTAGATAGAAATGGCTCATTCTAAGGTAATAAAAATATAATGGTTCATTATGTAAGGTCTTTATAAACCACTGAAAACATAGTTATGTATATTATATTGCATTTCTGTCAATAGATACTTCTAAATTTTACACATTGCACCTTTAAGTACACAACTTATGGCTTTGAAACTGATTGTCTTTTTGGCCAGTGCATTTAAAAAAAATCACAACCGAGTCATTTGTTGCATGCATGTATCCAGCAATCACAATGCATTATAAAGATGTGTTACTGTCTTTAAACTACATGGTTGCTCTGTAGCAGTTGTGTAGGCAGGGTGGGGAAATGGGGCCCTCACCCTTTTACTTGCCCTTCTACTCCCAGGTTCAAATAGCATCTTTCGGCATTTGTTTGAATAATTAACGTTCCCTTTTGGTTTCGGTTCACTCGACATTGCGTCAGAAACTGAAGCTATGTGGAAACTCCTTTCACCGAGACATAAGAGGTGGGCTCACATAGAAATGGGAATGGATGTTGCTTTGGCCCTGAATCTTTGGGATGCACCAAAGGCTCTGGCTCTTTCTGCGGGGCAGTATGTCAGCTGGGTTTGCTTCATACGAGGCCGCTTCAGCTTTGATTAATAGACTGTCCTGTTTCATGCTTGGCACACGGGCATACTGTGCATCCCAGTAACTCGCAAATGCCTGGATGCAATTGCGATAGCCCCTTGGAAAAACATAATTATGTACAAATGGGGTGTGTCGATAGGACAAGTGCGCAGATGCAAAACTGTCACAACTAATGCATCAAGCGCTGGGCTGGGGAGCCCTTTGTGATGACACACCAACTTTCTGTGTCTGAATGGACACAGAGAGCATGCCACGAAAACTGTACAGAAATGAGAGCAGTTCAATTAGCTCTCTATTGCTTTTAGGATTTTGTCACCACCATGTTCTCATATGCTTAGACAACATGGCAGTAGTTGCATACATAAATTATCCTGGAGGGATCAGTTTGTGTCTCCTGCTGAAGCTCACAAAGAGCCTTCTGCTGTGGGCCTTGTAGGGATGCTGACAGCTCCCCCTCGATCATCCCGCTGAGGAAAGGAGCTTTCCTCATGTTATTCCAAACTTATTCTTCCATGGAATAAAAATGAAAATACTGTTGTCCAATATTACTAAAAGGCAATGGAGACCAAATCAAGCTCTGTTTTTATCACCATTGACTTTCATTAAAAACATACATTGTCTTCTTTTTTGTTACATGGAACAAAAAGAAAAAAAGAAAAGTCACACTTGTTTGGAACAACAAATGTTGATGGAATTTAAATGTTGGGGTAAACTATAAATTTACCTATTAGTTGCAGAGCTAAAGCTTTTGTTGTCTGCATATAAGACAAATTTACATTTACATTACATTTATTCATTTAGCAGACGTTTTTATCCAAAGCGACTTACAAGTGAGGAATACAATAGGCGAATCATCGTGAAGAGGCAAATAGACACAAGAAGTGCTCACAATACAAGTTTCAGACCTTGCTTAGAGTAGCATAAGCTAGAATAGGGAGGGATCAAAGGAAGAGAAAGCATTTTTATTATTATTATTATTATTATTATTATTATTATTATTAAGATGAGATTAAGTGCTCTTGAAAGAGATGAGTTTTCAGCTGACTGTTGAATATTGCCAGGGATTCTGCATTCTGGATGAAGGCGGGGAGATCATTCCACCAGCAATGAACAGTGAACGAAAATGTTCTGGAGAGCGATTTTGTGCCTCTCTGTGATGGTAAGCCTTCGCTCATTTAGTGATCGCAGGCTTCTGGTAGGGATGTAGACTCGTAAGAGTGAGCTCTTTGCAATGTGTTCTTTAAAGTTCAGTTGGTCATCAAAGATTACCTTGATGGGGTAATCGATGATGTACCTTACTGGATGGTGAAATCGTGCTGTAGAGTCGGATTGGCAGGGAAGACAAGAAGCTCTGTCTTTGCCAGGTTGAGCTGCAGGTGATGTCCCTTCATCCATGCTGAGATGTCCGCCAGACAGCATGAGATTCGTGCAGCTACTGTGGGATCATCTGGATGAAATGAAAGGAAAAGTTGCGTGTCATCAGCATAGCAATGGTAGGAGAAACCATGTGCCTGTATGATGGGACCCAGTGATGTAGTGTATGTGGAGAAGAGGAGGGGTCCACGAACTGAACTGAGGAACCCCTGTGATCAGTTGATGGGTTTTGGAGACCTCCCCTCTCCAGGCAACCCTGAAAGACCTACCTGTGAGATAGGATTCAAACCAGTGAAGAGGGGTTCCTGTGATGCCCAGTGATGACAGGGTGGACAGAAGGATCTGATGATTCACAGTGTCAAAAGCAGCAGATAGAGCTAGCAGAATAAGAACTGATGATTTGGAATCAGCCTTCGCAATCCGTAGGGATTCAGTGACCGACAGTAATGTAGTCTCGGTTGAATGACCACTCTTGAAACCGGATTGGTTGACGTCCAATTGGTTATTCTGTGAGAGGAAAGATGATAGCTGGTTGAACACAAGTGTTTTTGCTATGAATGGTAGGAGAGAGACAGGTCTATAACTGTCTACAAGTGATGTGTTTAATGTGGGTTTTTTCAGCAGTGGGGTTACCTGAGCCTGCTTGAAATAAACAAACAACATAAGATTGGCCCCTCTGTATTAACTGTGGCCCCTCTTGTGCCCTGAAAAAATCCTAGAATCACCCCTGCTCTGTAGTTTTGTTGTTGCATGCATGTATCCAGCAATCACAATCATTATAAAGATGTGTTACTGTCTTTAAATCCAGACTGCAAGATCTCAAACAATTTCTAGTTCCACAAGAAACACTGCTGTAGTATTTTGGTACAACATTCCATTGATATTGATATAAACAAATCATGTGGAGAGTGTGTATAACAGTAATAATCACATAAATATGGGATGTGAATTTTCATTAAAATTAACGTAAAATAAAGTTTTTGGTACGGTCTATTTTACGCGCAAATTTATGTTGTATATTATTTCATGAATGTCCAATGTAACTAATGATTACATATCTTGACATATACAGAAAGAAAAGAAAAAAAAAAACATTGAAGCATACAATGCATGTGTGCTGGATGTAGAAGATGTTGCTTTTTATTTTTTCCGCTTCTTGCGCACCATGGTGTCCATTAACAGGCACTGGACTGGAACCAACCAAATGGCTCTCCTCATGTGAAAGACTATTTCTTCTTCATGCTCATTTGAAAATGAGCAGGAATTCTAAAAGACTGAGAAAACTCACCTCTGTTTACTTAAAGCGCCCATTTAAACAGACAAAAAGTGATTATTACTAGAAATAGAGAGGCAGAATAACATCACTGTAAAGACGCAATGCTTCTTGTCGTGTTATATAATTTAATACTCCATTCAACAATCATGATGTTGAGCCCACGCAAGCTCTACTGCACAAACTGAGCATTGGTGGAATAGCCAGTGTTTTCTCCACCTGCTCGCATGATTACCGCCAGTGTTAATTAAGGAAGTTACTCTAAAAAGGAATTAATTAGTAGCTACTAATTACATCGTCAACAGTGTCATTAGATTACTTATTACTAATTACATATCAGCCTTGACCAGTTGAACAATACAAGGATAGACACGAAACTGCACTTTTGATTCTTTTAAATAAACAGTATATAACTGCATACATTATTCTTGAACTGACCAAAGTATTCAAATAGAATTCTTCTATAGTCTATACAGTATTTAATGCAATTACATCAGAAGTAACTGTAATTAAATTACAGAAAAAATTAAGTTATCCCTTACTTTACTTTTTCAAGGGAAAAATAATTAAATTACAGTAGATTACTTAGTAATTACTTACACCCAACACTGCTGAACGCATATACCTAAAGACATACATCACCCATGATTAATTTGTTCCACAACTTAAATTGTCCAGTTATGAGGTTATAAAGATAAAGGTGTGCCATGTTGGAATTACCATAATATATAGGCTACTAAATTCTGATGTTAAAGCAAGTACAGTTGAGCTTCTGTTTATGTTCACTGATCAATGTTTATATGTGAACAAAAGCCTAAATTAAATATGTTCAACATATAAAACGATCGTGTCTCTTCAGAGAACTTGGATTGAACTGCTCGATTCATATGGATTTCTTTTACAATCTCTTAATGAACATTTTGAAACGTCAGACTCTTAGGTGAATAATTTCAATGGAGAGAGACATCTCTCAGATTTCATTTAAATGATCTTCATTTGTGTTCCAAAGATGAATGAAAGTCTTATGGGTTTGGAATGACATGAGAGTATTGAACACAGGATTTTCATTTTTGGGTGAACTATCCCTTTTTAACCAGACAATTACCTGACATAAGTCCACATTTTTCTTTAAAAAAAAAAAAAAAAAAAAAAGTAAATTTTTAGGTCCACATATGTAGACGTCATTTCAACATTAGTTCAGCTAGAACATCATTCAGATTGAGTACACTAGGTACAGTGTAGTCTGGAGTCACAGAGCCCTGCGGGAGAGATTTACAGTCACTGTTTATCCATACGGTTGCCCGCACTCCTGCATTAATGCCTCCCTGGATGTCTGTACTGAGTGAATCTCCCACCATGATGCAGTCCTGTGGCCGAACTCCCGCAGACTCGAAGCAGTGAGTGAAGATGGAGAGCGCCGGTTTCTGCTCAGGATGATCTCCTCCGACTACCACCACACTAAAGAGACCCTCACATCTCACCGCTTCGATCTTCTCCCACTGCGTCTGAGTATCGCCGTTGGTGATCAGAAGCAGTTTGTAATTTTTCTGCAGTTCTTCCAGGAGAGATCGAACCTCAGGAGACAGAGTCAGCGCCTGTAAACGTGTGTTCTTCCACATGTAGTAGCAGCTGCTGGCCAGATCTGAATCAGGATCTGTGCCCTGTGTCTCCTGTAGGGCTTCATACCAGTGATGGATCCTGACATCATCTATTGTTTTTCCTTCTGATGGGTCAAACGATTCATGAAGAAGCTTTCGTAAAAAGCAATTACAGATGTCTGTGATGTGGTTTTCCTGCACATGTGTTGACTTCAGCAGCTCATACACCTAAAGAAAGAACACTGCGTAAATCATAAAATCTATACCTTTTATAAACAATAAAGGTACAATTTGGATTTAGATTTTTTTTATGAAAAGACATCCATATATTCTTAAGTGTTGAGTAAGTGTCCAAATAATTTTTGAGAACAATATCATCTTTAGGTCCACATTATGTAGACATCAATTCAACATCAGCTAGAACATCATTCAGATTCAGGACACAAAAGACCAAAAGTCTTTTACTGGGGCTAATCTAAAAAAATCTACCATCACTTTCCTGTTTGGATTTTAAATCTCCCTGTTCAGTGACTTCTAGCCCTTTAAACCCATCGTTGCCTTAACAAAAGATATGTGAATAATAAGGCGTCTCACTTTCCTGATATTACAGACAGCAACCTGGACTTATTGTTTTTAACAGAAACTTGACATAAACAAAGTGATGGACTTTGTTTTAATACCATTACTCCCCTGGGTACGGACTATTTGATTCTCCTTGACTTTCAGGTCGAGGTGGGGGTATCATTGTGCTATTTAATTTGAAACTTAGCATCACCACTGACCTATACAAATGTTTATGTCCTTTGAATGTCTTGTTTTGAGTATCTCTGCCTCGCAATCTACTGTCGTTGCAACAGTCTATAGATCTCCAAAGATTAAGGAAGCTTCTATGTCTGAATTTGCCAATTTATTGTCTCTGTTGTAGAGCTGCACGATTCTGGATAAAATGAGAATCACGATTTTTTGGTTTCAAATAGAGATCACGATTCTCCCACGATTCTGAATATACAACCAAACAAAATAACATGTAATTTACTAGAGGTTCTGACAAATATAAATTGCTGTCTCTAATTGCTGGAAAATGTTTGAATGAATTATTTAAAAAATGGTTTTGAATGAATTCAATGACTCATTAATAAATACTTGTTTCATTGCTGGATGAATCAGTGTTTTTGAACGAATCTTTTGAATAAACGATTCAATGACAAATACATTTTTTAACAGTCAGTTGTCGCCACCTAGTGGAATTAGATGTAATTGATACAACCGTTATTTGACGTGCCAAGTTCGTTTCAAAAGGTAGTTTGCTCTATTTGGATCGCTATCGTAGACATCGGTGTTTAAATACTAACTTAAAACTTATATCTCAGTACTTCTGTGATAATGTGAATATTTGTAACACAGAAATAACTAATGTGTGATTCAAAACGGCTCTCTCTGGCTCTGGCAGCACGAACACAGATTTGAACGTTCCGGTATGATTTTGTCAAAAGTTTAATAGACGCAGGAGAATCGTTGTCATTAATAAAGTAGGATCGCGGGGGTGCTTGAACCGAGATCGCGATCTTTTTACGATTAATCGTGCAGCTGTACTCTGTTGTGTTTTAATTTTAATGTTCAGGTAGATTACAATATACAAATTGATCACTAATTCCACAACGGCCAGAGATTTTTTGGCGCTACTGGAATGTTTCAATCTTACTCAGTTTGTAAATGGCTACTCGTAGCAAAGGTCACACACTAGACCTGGTGATTGCAAATGAGTTGTTTGTGTCCCAGCCTTCTTCTGTTGATATTGGTCTTTCTGGCCGTTTTGCTGTATTTTTCAACCTGGATTTATTATTTTTATGTGTACCTCTGTCTCACACTGTTTAGTTTCGAAAGTGGAAATCAATTGATCAGACCGTATATGCAACTGCTGTTGTTTCATCTTTCACTGAATTGGGCTCAACATCCGTGGATAATGAAATTTCACAGCTAAATAATGTGCTGGCTATAAACCTGGATTTATTTGCTCCTCTAAAGATTTGTGAAATCAAGTATGCCTGTTCTGCTCTATTGTATAACAACAATCTTCGATTAAAAAAGGCTGATTGTTGAAAAATGGAGAGAAAGTAGTGTATTTCAGGCTTAACTAGCTACTATCTTGCTTGGAAAGACCTCGTTAGTGAATATAGAACTGAAATTGAATCTGTCAGATCTGCTTATTTTGCATGTTTAATCCAGGAACATCAACATAGTCCTGGAACATCTTTTTAAAACTATTGGTGGTCTGATCAAAGCTAAAGATGGCAATACGTTGACAGCCTCACATCAGCTGTATAATACTTTTTTGATTTTCTTTAATACCAAAATTGCTAATGTTCGTAATCAGGTTTCTTTGCTTTCTTCTCCTACTACTACTACTTGCTCTAGTTTGTTAAGTTTTTCAGGTACTATGTTTTCAAATTTTGTGCAACCTGATTTTGCCTCACTTGTTATAGTGGTTTCAGGTATGAAAATTATGACTTGCATGCCTGATTCCCTTCCTACTGGTTTGTTTAAGTCTTGTTTTGAGCATTTGTGCCCAACAGTGCTTAAAATAATTAATGAATCCTGCTGAATTCCTGCTGCATTAAAAATTGCTGCTGTTACCTCTGTACTTAAAGGAAACTTAGACTTGGATAATTTAAATAGCAATCAACCTATCTTGTCTTTCCTTACTGGCAAAATTTTTAGAATGTGTTGTTGCTTTACAGTTGCATAATCACCTTTCTGTTAATAATCTTTTTGAGCAGTTTCAATCTGGTTTTTGAAAAAAAATGGAAATGGCCTTGGCTAAAGTGACTAATGACTTACTTTTTGGCTTCTGATGCTGGATCTCCTACTATTCTTATTCGCTTAGACATTAGTGCCACATTTGACACTGTGGGACATAATGTTTTACTTAATCACCTTGAAACAGTTTTTGGTATTTCTGGCACTGGTTTAGATCTTATTTGACTGGACGCAGACAGTTTGTTGCTTTAGGGACCCTTACTTTTTAGTCTATTTATTCCCGCTTGGCCAACTTTTACAAACTCTAGGTATTAAGTATCATTTTTATGCCGATGACACACAGATCTATTTTCATTGTAAACACGGTCAAAGTGAGCCTGTCTCATTGCTTACTAAATGTATTTCTGAGATAAAATAATGGAAGGCTAATAATGTTCTTTGTTTAAATGGTGACAAAACTGAGGTCATGCTTATTGGTTCTCCTCATCAACTCAATAAGACTGGCCAAACACCTCTTATCATTGATGTTTTTGTACTTGAGTGATCTTTGATTTTTCATTGACATGTGACCCCCATGTACACAGAATGTTGTAAAGACTTCCTTTTTTATCTTGGAGATATTGCAAAATTGTGTCCCATGATATCCCTTTCAGTTGCCGAAAAGTTAGGCCTAATTAATATATTACTGCAATGCACTTCGTACTGGGATTTCTAAGCATACTCTAAATAAGCTACAGTATGTACAAAATTCTGCAGCTAGAATTTTAACTAGGACTATTACAAGAGATCATAATACTCCCGTTTTGAAATCATCTTCGCACTTCTCAGCACGGTCTGTTGGTTGTCCATCAAACACGGTTATGTTCCAGGGGAGACAGAGCTTTTTCTATATCTGCTCCCAGGTTATGGAACCAACTTCCAGTTGAAATTCAGGAAACACAGTCTCTTGGAATTTTTTAAACATATTTTAAAACATTTTCTTTTTTTAAAAGTTGGCTTATTGTTGATTGTGGTAAACATTGTTGATTCCTTGTTGTTTTAATAAACCTATGTACTATTGTTGCTTTATTTTGTATTTTTCCTTGTATTTCTACTCTGTAAAGTGCTTTGAGAAGCTCCTTCAAAGGCGATATAGAAAATAAAGTAGTTGTTGTTTTTATTATTATTATTATTATCATCATCATCATCATCATCATAGTACCATGGCAATTGTACAAAAAACATGGTAACACACCATGGTACTTTGATATACTTCTGAGTATGTAAGAAAAATAGTATGGCATTACCATAAGCATGGTAATACCATGGTACTTTGATTGACATACTGTATACTTCAGAGTACGTCAAAGAATATACGTGTCCAAAGACCATAGAAATACCATGGTATTGTCAGCTGTTCTTTAAAGCGTCAGTTTAAACATTAATCATATTCATTCATTTACCTTCTGAATGGCAATTCGTCCTGCGCCAGTTGTATCGACCAGCGTGTTATCCAAGTCAAATATAATCGATAAAACTCCTCGACTTTCCATCATATTACACATAAACGTCCAATATTATCTACAGTTCCGGACACGCGGAACTCCGGCTACTGACGTCAGACATGTTGCATCGTGGGAGATGTAGTTCCCGAGAAGAAAAAAAAAGAAAGAGAGGGGGAAAAAAACATGGGCCGATTACATAAACTGCTATAACTATAGTCTTACATGTTTTTTTGTTTTGTTTTGTTTTTTTTTTTTTTTTTTGTTTTGTTTTTTTTGTTTTGTTTGTTTGTTTTTTTGTTTTGTTTTTTTTTTCTTTAAGACTGTTGATAACTTTTTAAAAATCAGTTGCATAGCCTACATAAAAACATAGATTGGTCTAATTTGATACCTAAAAGTAAGACTGATTGATTACAACTAACTGCTAGTTGGTCATACTAGTTTTTAAGACACAAGTCTTATTATAATGGCTATGTTTATGCAACTGGCCCCAGGTCTGTAGCCCAGATCTACTCGTTAGATCAAACTTTTTGCTTCTTCATTTTTTCAAGTAAAACATTTCACCTAAAAATACATATAATTATTATAACTATTAGGCTATTATTATTGGTGGTGGTGTTTTTTCTTTTCTTTTTTTTTCTTTTTTTTTCATTCATTCAATTATTATTACAGATATAGCCTACCTATAGGCTATGATATTAACACTGATAGGTTATGTGAACTGCAAATGTAATTGTAAAATTTAAAATTGTAAAAACTGTATATTCTGCAACACAATTAGCCGTATTTATGCTTGAGAGAAAGACACTGTTCTAGCAGTAGGCCTATACTAATATAGCACACGACATTGTAATCAGGTGGAAAATCTGAGCGGCAGCTGAATGTCGGAAGACGTGCGAGTTGGCAGCTACGAATGAGGTTACGTGAAATCTTTAGTTTGTTCTCAATAAACATGCTCTTTTTCAGGTTCTTATCAGATTAGGCTACATGTCCTGGCCTTTGAAAAAAAAGAAAAGAAAAGAAAAAAAAACTCCCGTGTCTGAACTTAACTTATGTCTAAGGTTTCATCTCAAGATAGTGTAGGCTACGTGTGAGAAGTAGGCTACTGTCTTCAGTTGCCTCCTCATCTTAACCATGTGGCAAGTTACTGTATTTTACGATTTAGGTACATCTAGCCAGGGCAGATACAAATTAAAGAGTCTGAAAACATTGCGCAAATGCACTTTTTTTTTGTATAATAAAGCAGGTAGGCCTACGTAAAATCTAAAAAAAATAAAAAAATAAAAAAATAAAAAATAAAAAAAGGCTTCTAAATAGGCCTATAATTAAATATTTAGCTAAATTGTACTTACAGTTGAAGACTTTGCCCATGTAGCCTACTGTTTACTTCTAACAAATATTGTTTTTTTGTTTTTCACTAGAACACTTATTTTAACACAAAATGAAAAAGGAAATCATTCATTATTATATTTGAGATTTTTTTAAACGACAGTAGCTAACTTAGCCTATTCATAATTTTCAAGCAATTAAGATGCAATCACAATCATGGCCACATGAGGGCATCATTATAGCGAAGTGAACACTAAAATTCAACCACATATCTAAAACTCTGTCCATCATGGCCAACTTGGCCATGGTTGAAACTTGTGGATCTTTTAGTTAGACTATTGGATTGAAGGATATCATCTTCAGTAAAACAAAACTGAATTCTTTATCACAACATCTGTATGGTATGCTGCAAGTCTGCGACTGTATCGTAGAGAATGAAAGCAGAAACTTTGGGAAATCATTCAAATAGCTCACCTAAAAGCTCACCAAGTTACTCATCAAGTTGTTTCAAACTCGTATGCTGATACTGTTTTTGTGAAACACAAAATGGGAGCAAAAAAGAGAAAGACATTTATATTTACAAATATCTATTATTAAAACATTTTTGCATCTTTGAAGACAGTATGATACAAGTTTAAATTTTTATAATTTACAGTCAATCATCTTGAAATGTCTACATTGTTAAGAAATTAGATGTGTTTATCTAGCACATTAGCTGTGTTAATTGTACATTGTCACATAATTAAACATTGAAAGCCACAGAATGTTCACTGAGAGAAGCAAGTTGCAGCCAGATGCAGAGTAGAAATTACCCATCATTCCATTTATCAGCATTTTCTTAGTGCAAACTCACCTCATATGGCCTCACAGCTATTTTACTTTTTTTCCTTCTACGCGCAGCATGCACACACCTTCAAGGCACTTCACTCACCATGAGGAACACTTACAGTTTTCACATTGAGTTTTTGTGGTTTGATATTTATTTTAAAAGGCTGAATTGCATGAACAGCCTTTATTCATAAACAGTGCCCCATAAAGTATTTAGAAACTTAAACCACTACTAAAAATACAAGCATTTCTTTGCATTACATGAAAAATATCAAACCAAAATGGCATTTATTTTAAAGCACAATTTTCAAACAGAACTTCCTGCCTAACCAACCAACCGATAAATAAAAAAATTAAGGTTTTTAATTATAAATTATAGACATGCAGTTCAAAATGAAGACAAGTATTTCGACATTTCAAAGGCTGCGTTCCAGTTCGTTTTTTTTTTATGCCCTTCCCTTGCTAACTTCCCTCACTCTCGTTGACTCAGATGTATGTCAGCTTATGTTGCACGAGTGCCCATTACTGGCGGAACCATTGCAATGGGCTGAATTGGAACGTCCTAAGCCCTTGATCACTTGGAATCCGCTATGGAGTTGATTTATTATTTAATTTTTCCCCTTACAAAATTGTTTAATGTAACATTCTATATGTATATAGGTGTGTTTGGTTTGTTTTAAATATTTAAAAAAAAAAAATTAATATATCATAGAGTTGTTTGTGATGGAGTAAATTAAATGCTATATGCGATGACGTCACAATCGTGTTGCATTGTGGTATATGGAGCTGCCTGAAGTGTACATATGAATTAGACTCGTTCCCTCGGTCAAAATCAAGGGAGCGAGGGTCTGTCCATATAAACCTCATCCACTTCACGAAGTGGAACGCACTTCAAAATGGTGGCAGGGATTCCCCCGAGGGGAAGTGCTTAGGGAAGGTCATGAGTGCATTTCTAAAAGTGGAGTGGAACGCAGCCCTGGTTGTAAAATGGTGGAACATTCAAAGTTAATGTGATTAATTACAACTGTGGCTAATCAGCATACCCATACATTATCTAAGGGTACATTTACATGACAACGATGTACTAAAAACGTAAAATTTTTCCCACATATCCACGAAAACGACTAAAAATGCTGTATTATGCTGCAAGGCCAGTAGTTGGCGATGTCACTTTGTAAGAAACACTAATGTTGCGTCCGAAATCGAATACTTCTCTACTATATAGTACGCAAAAACAGAGTAGTATGTCCGAATTCATAGTATTCAAAAAACAGTTGGCGAAAAGTACCCGGATGACTTACTACTTCCGGTGAGATTCTGAAGTGCGCATATGATGAACGCTTTACTATCCCATGAGGCCACGGAAGAGGATTTGTGAATGGAGTTGAAGGAACGTAACTGATGCTGGTAGGTCATGTGACAGTAACAACATGGCGGATGTAGTACGTCCGAATTCATTCATACTACACGCATTTGTACTAGGGCTGCGTTCCAGTTCATTTTTTTTTATGACCTTCCCTTGCTAATTTCCCTCAGTCTCGTTGACTCGGATGTACGTCATTGCTTACGTTGCACGAGTGCCCACTACTGGCGGAACCCTTGCAATGGGCTGAATTGGAACGTCCTAAGCCCTTGATCACTTGGAATCCGCTATGGAGTTGATTTAATTTTTTCCCCTTACAAAATTGTTTAATGCAGCATTCTATATGTATATAGGTGTGTTTTAAATATTTAAAAAAATAATTAATATATCATAGAGTTGTTTGTGGTGGGGTAAATTAAACGCGATATGCGGTGACGTCACAATCGTGTTGCATTGTGGGTTATGGAGCTGCCTGAAGTGTACATATGAAGTAGACTCGCTCCCTCGGTCAAAATCAAGGGAGTGAGGGTCTGTCCATATAAACTTCCCTCGTCCACTTCACGAAGTGGAACGCACTTCAAAATGATGGCAGGGATTCCCCCGACGGAAAGTGCTTAGGGAAGTTCACGAGTGCATGTCTAAAACTGGAGTGGAACGCAGCCTATATAAAACATTTAAAATTTAAATTCAAATGTAGTAGCCTACCTACTCAACAGTACATGATTTCGGACACAGACTGAACATGTATGCATGCGCATGACGTCACTTTTTCCACAAATTTGTGTTTTTGTAGTTTTCACGAAGACAATAATGATTTCGTTTTCAAAAACTCAAATATTTTCAAAAAGTGCTGTTGTTGTGAAAATGAACGGCCAAAACGCATAAAAACTTTCTGTTTTTAGTTGAAAACAGTGTTGTGTAATCAGAAGTTATGGGTTCTTGATATTAAATCCAAACAACTGCATGTATTATGATAAAAAGAAAGAGCCGTGTAAGCAGATCTGTTATCTGTTGATCATTACTGTGCAGCTTGCATGTAGAGGAAGACATTGAGAACAGTTAGCGTATCCAGAGGAAGTGTCATGTATTGTTATTTCAAGCATTAAAATGACACTTCAAATGACACCTCTCACTCCCTCTCTCGTGTATCTCTCATTATGTAACCTTGCGTGCACTCACACCTGGCCGAGCGCCAAACGTTGACACGCAAAAATGTGTCACTGCATTCTGCTCTTGTTCTAGGCATGATCAGAAATTGGAGTATTTCTCACGCATGTAGATTCTGCTCATAGCACGGATGCCAGTCTCTGTTTCAACAATTCCTGTTCATGTAGGCTAACGTTCCTTCCAAAACACGTTCTGTAAACAGAAGTTTCAGGGAGTGGAAGTGTGGGAGAGTTATGGCTACCAAAACAAACACTGCAGCAATTACAGCTATAAATCTCAGTACACTGATTTAGCATCCATTTGGAAATCCTTCTGATGGATGCTTATAACAATCCATGTCATAAGCATTAGTAGCAATAATTCAGTTTTGTTTAGGAATTAAAAAAAGAAGTAAAATGCAGTTTCAACTAGGCTACTTCAAACAACAGTTAGACATCTGAAATGTCATTTTGACTATATTTTTACTTATAAGAATTGCAATTACAACCCGAATTCCGTAAATGTTTGGACGTTTTTTAAATTTGAATAAAATGAAAACTAAAAGACTTTCAAATCACATGAGCCAATATTTTATTGACAATAGAACATAGATAACATAACAAATGTTTAAACTAAGAAATTTTACAATTTTATGCACAAAAGGAGCTCATTTCAAATTTGATGCCTGCTACAGGTCTCAAAATAGTTGGGACGGGGGCATGTTTACCATGGTGTAGCATCTCCTCTTCTTTTCAAAACAGTGTGAAGACATCTGGGCATCAAGGTTATGAGTTTCTGGATTTTTGGTGTTGAAATTTGTTCCCATTCTTGGTTTCCAGCTGCTGAAGAGTTTGTGGTCGTCTTTGACGTATTTTTCTCTATAGGTGAAAGATCTGGCTGCAGGCAGGCCAATTCAGCACCCGGACTCTTCTACGACGAAGCCATGCTGTTGTAATATCTGCAGTATGTGGTTTTGCATTATCCTGCTGAAATACACAAGGCCTTCCCTGAAATAGACGTCGTCTGGAGGGGAACATATGTTGCTCTAAAACCTTTATATACCTTTCAGCATTCATAGTGCCTTCCAAAACATGCAAGCTGCCCATACCGTATGCACTTATGCACCCCCATACCATCAGAGATGCTGGCTTTTGAACTGAACGCTGATAATACGCTGGAGGCGCTCTTTATCCCGGAGAACACGGCGTCCATGATTTCCAAAAAGAATGTCAAATTTGGACTCGTCTGACCATAGAACACTTTTCCACTTTGAAACAGTCCATTTTGTAAATCCCACTTATTTGTATACATATATTACTAATGGCAGCCAGGAAGATAATCACTGTGAACTGGATGAATGTGCACGAACCTACTGTGACAGAATGGACACAAAGACTGAAATAGATATATATATTTGAGAAAATGACCACGGACTTGCAGTTAAAATCTGACTTTTTTCGACAGAAGTGGGCACTTACTGAAACATATTTGCTTCAAGGAAATAGCTCTAATAAATATTAATGTTTGAACCATGCAGATAATTTACCGGTATGTGGTGCATTTACTGAATTGCTGTCAGGGACTTTTGTATTTACTTTTAATTTTAGTGTTTTTCTTTTTCTTTTTTTTTTCTTAGTGTTTATTTATTTATTCATTTACTTTTCATGTATTAATATTGTAAGTAAAAGTTATGTAACAGTGTTTTGTTATAAAAAAAAAGGTTCAATAAACACATAGTTCAAAAAAAAAAAAAGAAAAAAGAAAGAAAGAAACTGTCCATTTTAAATGAGCCTTGGCCCACAGGACACGCCGGCGCTTCTGGACCATGTTCACATATGGCTTCCTTTTTGCATGATAGAGCTTTAGTTGACATCTGCAGATGGCACGGCGGATTGTGTTTACCGGCAGTGGTTTCTGGAAGTATTCCTGGGCCCATTTAGTAATGTCATTGACACAATCATGCCGATGAGTGATGCAGTGTCGTCTGAGGGCCCGAAGACCACGGGCATCCAATAAAGGCCTTCGGCCTTGTCCCTTACGCACAGAGATTTCTCCAGTTTCTCTGAATCTTTTGATGATGTTGTGCACTGTAGATGATGAGATTTGCAAAGCCTTTGCAATTTGACGTTGAGGAACATTGTTTTTAAAGCATTCCACAATCTTTCACAGCTCTGCCCATCTTTATTTCTGAGAGACTCTGCCTCTCTAAGACATCCCTTTTATAGCTAATCATGTTACAGACCTGATATCAGTTAACTTAATTAGTTGCTAGATGTTCTCCCAGCTGAATCTTTTCAAAATTTCTTGCTTTTCAGCCATTTGTTCCCCCCGTGCCAACTATTTTGAGACCTGTAGCAGGCATCAAATTTGAAATGAGCTCATTTAGTGGATAAAAGTGTAAAATTTCTCCGTTTAAACATTTGTTATGTTATCTATGTTCTATTGTGAATAAAATAATGGCTCATGTGATTTGAAAGTCTTTTAGTTTTCATTTTATTCAAATTAAAAAAAACAAACAAAAAAAAAAAACGTCCCAACTTTTCTGGAATTCGGGTTGTAGTATTTTGATTATTTAGGACAGGGGTGCCCAGTCCTGTTCCTGGACCAAAGTTCAGCTCTAACCCTGATAAAACACAACTGGACCAGCTAATTAAGATCTTCAGGTGCACTTGATAATTACAGACAGGTGTGTTGGATCTGGGTTTGATCTAAACTCTGCAGGTAGGTAGATCTCCGGGAACAGGATTGGGCACCCCTGATTTGGGATTTAGGATTTAAATACAAAGTTCTGTCATGAAACTCTAGATGGCACAGGCTTATAAGTCCTTAACTCAATCTGCTTGCAATCATTCTCTATAGGGCACAGCTGATTACTGTATCAGTAGCTATTGAGCTTGCTGCTTAACTTTCAAATACTCGGCCAGCATTTGCTGTAGCAGTTTGAAACCCTCCACCTTCCCCAGCTCCACCTGTATAGATTTGCTACGGGTAATTCATGTATACTATATTGTACAGCAGCAGCATGTCTTACTTGCTCACAGTAGAGTGTCGTGTATGTACTGACAGTAGCAAGTCCCGTACTTGCTCTGCTGCAGCAGCAGCTTAGCAGATCTATTCCGCCAAGACCAAACATATCAACATTTATTAGACCAACTGTCAAATTTATTAGACCACACAAACATTTTAGGAATCTGTCAAAAACTTGTTTAAAAATAAAGATGTTATTGTCATTTATTAGTTAAATAACAAACTGAAACAACTAAATAGTCTTTATTCACACATAATAACCAAAAAATTCTATATTTTATTTTTATTTTGTATGGCGTCCTTTGGCCTTGATAACAGCTTGCATTCTTGCTGGCATTGTTTTTATGTACTTTTCCACAGTCTCTGTTGTTATTGACTTCCAAATAGTTTCTAGTTGTTTCCAAAGACTTGCTTTTGATTAAAGTTTTGTGCGATCTATCTTCAAATCCATTAAATCCCAACAATAATTATATTTTACCATTTGAAACACTACTGTGACTAAAGAGCTTACAGTGGATTAACCATTACAGAAACATAAAAATGATTTTGGTAATCACCAATACTGTTAGTTTAGGGCAGCTGTGGCACAAACCTTACATTGGGTGGTGGTCTGCTTACACACAAAATCCTTACTTGTCACACAATTTCTGAAACCTGACACTCAAACACCAGAACCACACACCAAATCTGCAAAACCATACACTAATTCTCGGCCTTCGACTCAGTTTTCAATTTCATAAAACACTTTTTGCAAAACACAACACACAATTCTCTATGTAACACACAAAAATCTAACAGGAAGTATCTTGATTTCCTTTTTCAAACACAACCATTGTTTCTGTCCAACTACACATGGTTGATGTATTTCTTTTCTTTCGTACTGTGTAATACTGTATTCACAACCGCAAATGCTTACAGTAAAAAAATAAATAGTTTGGTTTCAATCTTGCTTTCGTGTTAACCGTGAATTTTTCAACATCTCTCTGCCAATTACTTTCAATCTTGTACAAAAATGTACATAGGAGTTCATGAAAGAAGAGCTTTAGGTTTTGAATAACTGTGTGTATATGATATATCCAAAAATAGAATATTATGGCAAAGGTGTTTGCAACGTAAGACAAATGTTTGCTTTTGAGATGTGTTTGTGATATTTTGAATGCAGTGCTTCATTTTGCAAGAGATGTGAGGCATTTTGCATTTTGTGTGTGCAATTCTTGGATTTGTGTGTAAAGTTTTGAAAAAAAAGAGTTATGACTTTTCCATGCAATAGCAAAATGGTATTTTGACTATTCATAATTTCCCACATATATCTCTAATGTTTATTTCCAGTTTTACAAGTAAAATGCAATAATAAGTGATATAATTAGTTATAATTAGAGATGAAATTAGTTTTGTTGGTCATAACTGCATTTTTTACAAGAATTCCATTTTTACTATTCAATACTGAATCTTATGTTGACTTGAAAATTTCAGCTACTCAGATTTGCATTAAAGATTTCAAAAACTCAATAAACATTGAATGCATGTGTTAAAGGGCATGAGAAATGACACTGGAAACCTTTTAGCTGCTCTTCTCCACAGACACACAGCGCTCTGTTTTGATTTTCATCTCAGTGGGTGGTCATGTCTGCAGTCTCACGCGATCTCTGTGTTCAGCACAAGCCTCCCCCACAGACAGCAAGGCGTTTGGGTCACCTTATGTTTAAATATCTCAGATAACACCTGCGCAACAAGAGATCGAGCAAGTGCATGAGGGCATGGATCCTTTATTCTTGCAGTATGAAGTCTTTTCTCTTCTAGATCAGAACCATCATGCATCGCACATAAAATATATATTGTATGAGAAAAGCAAATGTTATGTTCAGATGTTCCTAATTTTGCAGGGAGTGTTTGAACTGTCAATTTAACACATTAATTTGAAAACAAGGCACTGACAGCAGCAACCTGTCAACAGTCAACAGTAGTGTGGCACTCTAGGTCAATGTGTCATTTATGTAACGTAAGATCTGCTGATATTGCATCATTTTCAGCACCTTACACAAACACATTATGTGGTTTGGAAGAAGTCTTCACACACCTGTTCTCGACCATGAAGAAAAAAACACAAATATTGTATTCAGCAGGGAAATGTTGCCTCAGCTCACACCACTGTGTCTGTTAACAGCAAGTCAAAACTTGTATTGCCTAAATTAAATCATTAAATTGCATTGCTGAAATATTGCATATCAATAAAAGCCATATGATAGAATCATGAATGATATCAAACAGAGTCCTTAAACATGAGCAAAAATAGTTTCATTTATTACTCACCTGCACTCAATTCTGCACTGAAAGTGGCATTTCTAGATTTGTTTTCATTTTATAATTAAAGTAACACAATATGCCAAACACTGTCACTAATTATGATCATGTTGTTTTGAAATGAAAATGTTTTATTTTGACTTTTCAGTGGTTTAACTGGTTTAATAAGTATTTTTTCCCAAGAAATGTTGCATCTAAAGAAATTAATAGCTACTTTTGAGTAATGTTCAAAATGATACTGTATATAAAGTTTGCATACAGTATGTGTTTTATGTTTATTATTGCATTTGATACATCAGACTTTTATGGCTCAACGAGTGTGATACAGTGAGAATATGGAGCTCATACTTGATGAGGGGAGAAAAAAAAATCTACATTTTATTCAGAGGGCCAAACTGAGACAAAATATGTAATTTAGTGCGGATATTTATATGGCCGAAAAGTAAGATTCTGATACCTTGCAATGTAAATCAGTGAGATCTTTATAACTGTATTGCAGACTACTTACATATAAATAGTTGTCACTCTTAATCACCCAATACGTCTTAGTAAGATGATATATAAATGCTTATAGTTCTATGATCAAAGCTGTAGTTTGAATTAAGAGGGCAAATCATATAATGCAATGCAATGATGATTGAGAGATGTACAAATCAAAAGCCTGATGTATCATATTTGATATATTTTAAAGGTACACTATGTAACTTTTGTTGTTCAAAATGAACAAAATTTCAATAAATCATCAATCCTTCTTCCAAAACTTGTTTTTGTCTTACCGTGATTCACTATGGTAAGCCTATTACAAGTGTTTATATTTTAAACCTATATTTATATTTCACACACCCGGAGCAGTGGGCAGCCATTTTTGCTGCAGCACCCAGGGAGTGATTGGGGGTTAGATGCCTTGCTTAATAGCACCTCAGTTGTGGGTAATGAGAGTGGAAGAGAGTGTTTATTCACCTTCGGGTTACAAGTTCAACTCTCTAACCATTAGGCCACAACTACCTCCTCATATCTGTAAACTAAGAAAAGTTGCAGCAGCTACTTGCAGCATGCTTCTTGTATGGTGTGGGAGTGGCATAGGTTAGTTGTCACAACCAGTGAGAAAGGTTGACATGGAGGAAGCCAAATCTCAAAACTCAAAAGAATCACTCATTTAAACAAAAAAAACAAAAAAAACAAACAAACAAACAAAAAAATACGCCTAACAGAGGAGAGTCTGCTGGCAAAAAGAGAACATGACAGAGCTTGTAATAAAACAAGAATCAACATTGGCTGGGCTTTTCGGAGATGGCGAGAACTGAGAGATTTGAAATGTTGTAAAAGCCATGCGGAGATGGCGTTTTTATTACTCAAGAGGGGAGTAAGGTATTTTATTGAACAGATAAATTGCTATTTGTAGCTCTCTAACAGAGCTTATTGTAAAGCATTATCTATTGTGAAGGGTCATATTTATCCACATAGTAAAGCAGAGCCGATGCACAACCAAAACAATGTTCTTCCCCAAAATACATGCAGTTTTGTTTTTTACAGGGCCAAAAGTTACATAGTGCACCTTCAACATGCCTTTTCTAAAAAATGATGTATGAATAATCAAGTAAAGCTAAGTTGTTTCAACCCACATTGTAAAAAAAAATCCTAATTTTACGGAAAATAACTAAATTTTTTACAGTATTTTTTCTATAATTTTAAATTATGTTTAAAACTATGTAAAATTACAAACAATATCTGTAAATTAACAACTTGACCATTACTATAAGGATTATTTCATTAATGACAAATTACAGTAATTCTCATTTTTTAATACGGGAAAATTACCGTATTATTTATACAGTATTTTTCTGTTTTCTTAAATTACATACAGATTCATGTAAAATTACAAACAATATCTGTAAATTAACAACTTGACCATTATTTTAAGGATTTTATCATTAATGACAAATTACAGTAATTCTCATTTTTTAATACAGGAAAATTACCTTATTATTTATACAATATTTGTTCTGTATTCTTAAATTACATACAAATTCATGTAAAATTACAAACAATATCTGTAAATTAACATCTTGACCATTATTTTAACGATTATATAATTAATGACAAATTACAGTAATTCTCATTTTTTTTATACGGGAAAATTACCATATTATTTATACAGTATTTTTCTGTTTTCTTAAATTACATACAAATTCATGTAAAATTACATGAATAACCATAATATGTAATTAAACATGTAGCTCATTATATGAAAGGGTGATATCCATACTAACAATTTAACATTCTTCTTTGTAATTTTAAAGTAAATCTTATTGGTTTTATATTTAGCTGTATTTTTAAACTCTGTAATTCTGGATACAAAGCAAATATAGCAAACTAAATATCAAACAATGCATAGTCTGTTTTTAAAGTGTACAAAGCTGCTCTGCTCTCCAGGTTTAAACTGTCAGGCCTTTGTCCACACACCAGTTGATCCAAATTGTGAATAGAGATGAGAAAAGCACGCATATTCTTTACAAGCTCAAACTCCCCAAAAACCACCCATCAACTTTCAGAAACACACTCATGGCATACTGGCATTTTAAAGAAATGGTTATATGTTATCTGATCAGAATATGCATTTGTTATTTGGAGTATGTGAGAGAAACCCTATACTGACACATTTGAAACTAGAAAAAGAAGAATATGGAGAAAATGGTCAGAAAGAACTGGAATGCATCCCAGCATGCAATGTGTGGAAAACACACATTCAGTGGAAAATTTATAATCCTCAATTTGTCAGATTTGCATGTCTGTATTAAGGAAACACTTTGCTGTGAGGTGACAGTATTAACCACTAATTCATCATGCTGCTGCAAGCATACAGTGTTGAAATGAACGACAATACGTTCATCATCGAAGTTCTCAATTATTCAACATTTTCAGTTTACATGGTCCCATACCACAAATACCACAGTGGAATAACCCTGGACCAACAGGTTGTGTATACTGTGCAATGTAAAGGAGCAAATAGCCTACAGAAAATGTCATAGTTGTGCACAGCTGCATAAGGTTCTAAAGCAGGGATTTGTTAAAATGCAAAAGGGTCATTATTGGTCATGTGAATGTAACTGTAAGTCACAAGTATAGACGAACATGTACACACACTCTTCCCCTAACCCTAACCCTAAATTCATAGGGAATGATAGGTGAATAGTGAATAGCACAGAGGCACCTAACCTTGGTTGTAAGCATATGTGAAAACACCATTTGACCAATTACTTAGGGTGCATTCACAATTAATTATAATTAATATTGAATTATTAAACAAATTAAAATTCATTTGTGTGTGTGTGTGTGTGTCCTCATGATCCAGAAGTTTTGGGAATGAAAATCATCTGCCACATGATCTTCAGAGGAAGTGAGTATTCATGACATATTAACATTAATGCTGTAAATGATACTGTGCCCTTATGTGTGACAGTGTGAGGAAATGCATTTGAACGTAGGCAAACTCTGCACCAAGGCACCACTCTGGTTCAAACTTACCTTCTTGAGTTTAAAGGGTTAGTTCACCCAAAAATGAAAATTCTGTCATTAATTACTCACCCTCATGTCGTTCCACACCCATAAGACCTTCGTTCATCTTCAGAACACAAATTAAGATATTTTTGATGAAATCCGAGGGTATCTGATCCACACATAGGCAGCAACATCATTGCACTTTTTGACGTCCAGAAAGGTAGTTAAAAACATGGTTAAAATAGTCAAAATAGTCGTGACTACAGTGGTTCAACCTTAATGTTTTGAAGCAATGAGAATACTTATGTGCGCAAAAACCAAACAAAAATATTCAGTTCAACAATTTGAACCGTTTTCATACCTAGTGAACTCAGTGCAGGCTTCCTTGTTGACGTCCAAATTCCGGCCAATACTGAGCTGGCGTTAAGGTTGAACCACTGTAGTCACGTTGACTATTTTAACCATGTTTTCAACTACCTTTCTGGATGTCAAAAGGTGCAATGATGTTGTTGCCTATGTGTGGATCAGATACCCTCGGAATTCATAAAAAATATCTTAATTTGTGTTCCGAAGATGAACGAAGGTCTTATGGGTTTGAAACGACATGAGGGTAATTAATAACAGAAATCTCATTTTTTGGGTGAACTAACCTTTTACAGTTTTTCTCAATTGCTAAAACACAATTGCTGAAACCTTGCTCCATTTTCTGAAACCATTAAACACAAAACCTCATCTTCAAGCACTATTTACAAAACCTCTGACTCCTCTCGCAAAATGAAACTTTCGCCTCAAAACAGTTTTACCTGTGTTCAAAATCAAGCACTGCTCTCAAATCATAAACAAAGTGATCAAAATGATATACACTATGAAGCAGTCAGTAAGCAATACACCAAAAAACAGAAAACACATTGTTCAAAACATAGTTCTCAGGGAGAAGTACATTTTTAATCTCAAAACAAATATTTCTCCGTCATTGTCTTTTGATGAACGAAAACATGTTCTATCATAGTAGCTCAAAATTGATCAGAAATTACTACTCTGCTTTGCTCTTTGCAATTTTTTGTTGTTCTTCCTCCTCCTTGTACCCCTATTTTTACAGTACTGTACCCTGCATCTCACAAACTTGTCCTTTGTCTCTGTGATACTGTAATTCTTGTTCTTGATATGAACCTGCAACCAGTCAAAATCTATTGAGCAGTCAGTACTGTTAACAAATGGAAAGCACAATGTTCAGGGCCATACAATTTGTTCATTGTACAGTATACAGCCTACAATGCACTGTACTACAGTATACAATACTAAAAGGGACAAAAATCAAAGGAGTAAACATGTGATCAATGTGCTTCTTCTTGTCTTTGGGCTGGGTCAGGCCAGAGCACTTCGTCGACATCACAAGCAATATTGTCCCTCCTGAGGCAACGGGGGGAAAAAGCCTCTTGTGTGCCGTATCCAGCCCTGACATGATTCCTCACCTATATCACCACAGGCTAAATCCATGGTTTGCAGCAGATTTACTCTGGTGTAGGGTTGTCTATCATATACTTTCCATCTCCAAGAGGAGAAAAACTCCTCAATCGGATTCAGGAAAGGCGAGTATGGAGGAAGGTAAAAGTTCATAAACTGCCCATTGATGTTAAACCATTCCCTTACCTGAGCAGCTCGGTGGAAACTCACATTGTCCCACACTATCACATAGGTGGGAATGGGATTCTCATTTAGCTCTTCACCCTGCTGCTCTTGAACCTGCTGCTCAAATAAAATATCTTTTAGATTGGCAATAAATCTTAGAAGGTGCTGGGTGTTATATGGCCCGAGTGTAACATGGTGATGTAGAACACCATGGTTGCTGATAGCAGCACAGATTGTGACATTGCCACCTCGTTGACCAGGGACTTCAACAATGGCCCGCTGTCCAATCATGTTTCGGCCTCTCCGTCTCCTCTTTGTTAGATTGAAGCCTGCTTCATCGACAAAGATGAAGTCATGGGGTCTGTCCAAGGATTCCAAGTCAAATATTGTCTGTGTAGAAATACAATATACTGTATTTAGAATTTTGTAAGTCGTACAGAGACAGTGCTATACTGTAGAGTACAATTACATACTGTATGCACTTCTGATTCACATACATTGTATGTACTGAAGAGTAATGTCATTCATATAGTATGTGTTAGTACTGTAGACAATCTGGATTACAGTAAATGTTTCTGAATGTACACTTACTTGCACATACTGAGCTCGCAGTTCTTTCACCCTTGGTGAGTTGCGCTCAAAGGGTACTCTGTATACTTGTTTCATTCGCATCCTTTTACGATGGAGGACATGGTCAATTGTGGAAATGCTCACACTGTCGATTCCCTGGAATTGTGTGTTGTCTTGTATCACTCGTTCCTGGATTTCTCTGAGTCGTATTACATTATCTTGAAGGACCATGCCCACTATAACGGCCTCTTGCTCCCGAGTGAATATAGCTGTCCTTCCACCTGCACGTGGCAGCCTTGCAATTCTACAAAAAGTAGATGTGCAGTTACAACAAATATTCATGCAATACTATACATACAGTGATGAACTTTACAAATGTCTATTGAAACAGCTGCATATAGTGTAGTACAGTAAATTTGCAATTACAAAAATACAGTAGTATACTGTACCTGTTCACTTCTCTGAATGTCCTTACTATGGTGGACACAGAAAATCGGCTAAAATTGGTCCTGCTTCCCTCATTGTCAGTCCATGGACAAGAACATGGTCTATGACTTGCTCGAATTTCATCAGATATTTCCACTCTTTGTCTTCCTCTTCCTCTTCCTCCTCCTCTTCCTCTTTCTTGCCCTCCTCCTCTTCCTCCTCTTCCTCCTCGTCGCCCACCTCGCATACGCACTCGTCCTCGTCCTCTCACATTGTTTCTTCTATCCATTCTCAGACTTTCTCCTTCCCACCTTCAACAACCTGTTTGCTCTCTGAACTGGCATATTGGTTGTGTCATATCATTTGAAACAGGTTACATCAATTTTGAGTGGCTGTGTTCAATCAATGACATGTGTTCTCTATTTGTATTTGATTGTTGCCACTTGTGTTTACCAGTATGGATGACATGTGCATTAGAGTGCAGAATGTGTTTTGAGAATGAGAATGTGTTTAGAGTTTTGCTGAAAAGTCTAAGTGAGATCTGCAAATTGTGTTTTACCATGTGAAATGGTTTAAGGTATTGACAACAGACTGCACAATTAGCTAAATGAGGTCAGGCAACTGAGAACTTTTTTCAGCCAATGGGTTTTAGTGTTTTAGCAATTGAGAAAAACTGTAATTACTCACGCTCATGTTGTTCCAAACCCGTAAGATTTTCATTCATTTCGGAACATAACTGAAGATCTTTTTGATGAAATTTGCGAACTTTCTGTCCCTCCATAGACAGCAACGCAACTGACACTTTGACACTTCAAAATTTCATAAAGAGATTGTAAAACTAATCCATATAATTGAGTGGTTTAGTCCAAATTTTCTGGGGACACGATCACTTTATATGATGAACAGATTGAATTTAGGCTTATTCACATTTAAACATTCATCAACTCACACATCAGTTGTGGTAAACAGAAGCTCAAGCATGTTCGCTAGCAGTTTCGGTTGAGCATCTGTTTGTTCCACTGAAGATGACCGAAGGTCTTATGGGTGTGGAACGACATGAGGGTGAGTAATTAATGACAGAACTTTCTTTTTTGGGTGAAATAACCCTTTAAATCTGTTCATCATATAAAGCGATCGGCTCTCTTCAGAAAATTTAAACTAAACGGCTCAATTCATATGGATTAGTTTTACAATCTCTTTATGAACTTTTTAAGCGTCAAAGTTTCAGTTGCGTAGCTGTTTATGGAGGGACAGAAATCTCTAGGATTTCATCAAAAAGAAAATTTGTGTTCCGAAGATGAACGTAGGTCTTAGAGGTTTGGAACGAAATGAGGGTGAGTAATTAATGACAGAATTTTCATTTTTGGGTAAACTAACCCTTTTAAAGCATAGCTCACCCAAAATGAAAACTCCTTCATTTTCTGACCCTCATGTCTTTTCAAACTTGTATGACTTTCTTCTGTGAAACAAAATATTTTGAAGAATGTTGGTAACCAAACAACATTGGACCAAAATTTATGGAATCACCAAGACATTTCTCAAAATATCTTTTGTGTTCCACAGAAGAAAGTCACTTACAGGTTGGAAAAGACATGAGTAAATAATGACAGAATTTTCATTGTATGGAAAAATGTATCCATTGAAAAATGGATACATGTACCTGGAAAAATGTATCCATTTTTGTGAATCCTCATAGCTGTTCATATAGCCACAATGTCTTATAATGTCAAATGTTGTTTAAAGGAAAGGTACAAAAATTGAGTCCTTTTTAAGGATTTTTCAGTGAATCAATTTCTTTTTTTTTTCTTTCTTTTTTTAAGGATCCAGCTGACTACTGGAGATTTGGAGGAGGAGCTCTTTATCTGTCTGTCACTTCTGGTGCAGAATCATGGACCTTTTTTTGTATGTTTTTGATTTTACTTATTACACTTATATAGCTATAGAATTCTGAATTAAAAGACAATGTAATGTTTGACCACATGTATTATCAGAGCTAAATGGAGGCCACAGGGGTCAGTCAAATATTGAGGAAAACAATAGCTAAAATACAAAGCTAACAGTAAACAGCATAATTCGATCCTTTCTCTATCTGTTTCAAAAGTAATCATGATCTCATCATGATAGTAACCCTAACTTCTAAGATAGAAATGAATTTTTTATTTGTTCAATTCCTCCTGGGGGCTCTAATTTACATCTGAATAATGAAACTGTTTTAGAATCAATAGTGGTGTGAAACAGTGACAATCCTGTAGATGTATCAGTTTTGTATTTCTTCAGTTTGAAGTTTATTTGAATATTTAATTTAACGTTTTATTAAATTTTGATTAAAATGTTCTACTGTTCTACTGTACAGTATTTTAAATGTTAAATGTATTTCATTTAAAATTTGTACTGCATTTCTTCAAAAACTGAATTATTAAATTTTCTGTTTATACAGTATTAGTACAGAAGTTGTATTTTGTCTTCCAAAATAAAACTGTTAATTTAGAATCTTTATTGAAGGTTTTTTATATATATATATATATATATATATAATCTGTAAAATAACAGTGTTTCTCTGTAGGAGTTTTAGTAGTCACTTTTTTGAAGGTGTTTGATCATAATCTAGGAAAAATCTGTAAAATAGCAGTGTTTCTCTGTAGAACTTTTAGTACTGTCACTTTTTTGAAGGTGTTTGATCATAATAATATAAGAAAGTGCAAATTTGGGTCAAATATGGACATACCCAACTGTTGGGTTAAAAATTAATTAAAAAATTTAACCCAACGGTTGAGTTTGCCCATATTTGAACCAAATTTGGGTTGAAATGACCCAGCATTTTTAGAGTGTAGGCTTTATAGGGTTAGGAACATCACAGAGACTTGGGCCTCCATAGCAAGGATAAAAGTCCATTGAACTGTGGCTGCACTGGTTACCTGCAAATTGGACAGGCAGAAGTAAATGAGGCCCTCAATCAGAGACTGAGAATGTAGACAGGAAGTTCCTGCATCCTTTATGATTAATAATTGTATATCACTCAACACTGCAGTCACTCCAGCTGAACACTGGCGGTTTTTTTCCCTCCCCAGGCTGTTGATTACATGAGTCAACATTTCCATTAGAGTCATGGAGTAAAAGGGATACGAACACATAATAAACCAGATGGGCTTATGGACATTAACTACACATTCCACACCCAACAACAATACATATGATCACATTCATCAACGCTGATTTTGATGAAAAGACCAGCAAGAATTTCCATGCACACCACATATATCCTTCATGGAGGAAACAACACCATGCTCAGTTGTGACATGCTCATTTGATACAGAAAAGTAAAACACAATTAAATCAGTTCTATGATATAATATTGTAATTATGGAATGCTTTGGTCTGTGAACAAAAGTTGCTAAAATGTCATATTAATAAACTGCAAGATTGCTATAATGAAGACGTGCAACTGAAATTAAATGTTCTGATTGTACTCATATTATTGTGCAGATCATCATATGTTCAATCCATATGGTTCTGAAAGAATTCTCTTCTGCTCACCAAGGCTGCATTTATTTGATCAAAAGTACAGTAAAAAAAAAAAAAACAGTAATATTGTGAACAGAAACTGTTTCCTATTTGAATATATTTTAAAATGTAATTGATTATGTGATGTTTTATTATTTATTAGTTATTACTCCAGTCTTCAGTGTCACATAATCCTTCAGAGATCATTCTAATATGTTGACTTGGTGCCCAAGAAACATTTTATTATATAATTATATATAATTCATTTTAAAATTTTATATATAAAATTTGGTAACACTTTATTTTACAGTGTCATGTACAGTTAGACGTAATTACTATTGTAATAACTATAAATTATGCATAATTACATGCAACTAAACCTAAACCCTAAACCAAACCAAACCCTAATCCTAAACCTATAGTAAGTACATGTAGTTACTTAATATTACTCAGTACTTAAATGTATAATTACAGTGTAACAAAGACACCTTCAAATAAAGTGTAACCTAAAATTTTATAATATATATATATATATATGTGTGTGTGTGTGTGTGTGTGTGTATGTGTGTATGTATATATGTAACAATAAGGTACGAGAGGCTGTGCTGTATTGTGAATAAGTCACGTGACTTATTCACGATACAGCACTAGCCTCGAGTACCTTATTGCTTTTATAAAACGGTTACCACACAATACAAATATTAAAGCCAAAAATATGTATCAATGCAACTTTCATGAAGTAAAGTTTCACTAAAAGCTGTTTTTATATATATATATATATATATAGTTTATATATTGTTATACTATATTTAGCATTTATTTGAAATATTTTTTTTGTAACAATTTAAAAGTCTGTACTGTCACTTTTGATCGATTTAACGCATCCTTGCTGAATAAATGTATGCAAAATGAAGTCACATGGAGGAACATTAAACATTTACAATTAATTTTATATTTAGCAAAACTGTAAAATGTATTATGCACAACAACGGCAATTGTCCAAAATATTTTTGGATGCTTGTTTGACCTAAATGGGCATTTCCTTATGGTCATTGAGGCAATGGAAAAGGTACCAGGAACATGTCATTGTCATAGTTTCTCAGGTTCATTATGAGCTTTAGATGGACATTAATGAGATATCTAATGACAGATGTCTTCCTGACACTGAGTCCCTTTCTGAGTGATAGAAACATGAACCTGATAAGAGGGGAACTCCTGCTGAACAAAGATGCTCTTGTATCACACCACCAGAGCATTTCTGAAGAAACCACACAGTGATGACTGTGCTCAAATTAAAATGAGAAACATTTTGTTTTGTCAAAAGGTTTATGTTTGTCAATTAATGACGTTGGAGTGACATGTTATACTTGTGGAAATTTTTATGTGAATGTTATTTCCCTAAAACAGTGATGTCAATACGAATCATATTCCCCTGAGGCATATAAACAGATGATTATCTTTAGTCTACTACAATGAACAAATTTCCACACGTCCTTTATAAATATATTCCTGTGATGACAAAGCTGAATTTTCAGCATCATTACTCTAGTCTTCAGTGTCACATGATCCTTCCGAAATCATTCTAATATGCTGATTTGCTCAAGAAACATTTATTACTATTATCAATGTTATGAACAGTTTTGTGGAAACCGTAATACATACAGTACTGTGCAAAAGCCTTAGGCGAGCTCCACCACCAGCTTTGTTGTTTTAGCAATGTTTAAATGACCATCCATATTTATTTTTTGGTCTTTATTACAATACAAACAGAAAAAACAGGTAATGTGTACACAAAATGTAAAAAGAAATTCAGAACAAAATGGCTTCTTTAAGCAAAAATCTGTATTTAGTGTGACCTCCTGGACTTCTTCCAGTTTCTCAAAGATGAAAATCTGAGAAACTTCTTTTGAAAGTTTCCTTGGCCTTCCAGTCATTTTCCATTCCATTTAGGTTTAAGAGAGCCAGTTTCTGCTATTGCTCAAGTGTAAGGGGAGGTCACTAAATACTTGCCACTTTAGCCTATAGAAGTTGTTGTTTTTTTCAGATTTTTTTCAGTTTTTTAATACTGCATACAAATGTCCTGTATTTTGGGGTTATATTCTAATAAGGAGACTGAGAAATAATTATACAGTGCACAGCATAAATGACTACACCCCCTCTAAAACTTCTGAAAGTCTGCAATTACTCAATTACTCAGAAGACATGTTAGGGTTCTTTAGAGATATAATGTTCCAGCAAATCTGCTTAATCAATTACCAAAGAAGCATGTCAAAATTATTCATGAAAATAGGAATTTCTTATTAAGGTGATAAAATGTTGTGTAGCAAAAATGAGTACACCCTCCTAAAAGTTACTGAATAAAACGAAATAAAAAATGTCTGGTGTAAGTTTAAGGCAATGTTTGATCAACAGGTAAGTATGCTGAACCAAAACATTTAAAGAGAAGTAATTTCTTGACAATTAAAAGTGTTATATACCCTACTGAATCATTCTCAGACTTAATGCTGACAACAATGGAACCATTTGGGAGAGAACTGTCAGGAGACTTATTTCTTAGCACAAAAGAGGACAGTGGTACAAGAGGATTACCAAATCATTGTTTTAAGTGTGAAAATATAGCAAAAGTAACAGAAATTCAAAAACAATGGACTTGTGACAAGGCCCCTGAAATAATCAGGCCTTCATTTTAAGCTTTCATTTAGTGATGAGGGATTTTTTGCAAGACAAAAAGCAGGAGAAATACCAAGCGAGTGTCTCAGAGCCAGCAAAAGCTATGAAAAGAGTGACTGTTTATCTCACAGAGTAAGATGCAGCCTGCAGAAATGACATGCATGGTTGTTCTTCTCACTGGAACTACTGTAGCCAAAGCACAATAAAGTCAGTTAGCCATTTCCAAAGCCCATATTTACAAAATATAGATTCTGGGAATCAATACTCTGGTCTCATGAGACCAAATCAATCATTTTGGATCTAACAGCATCCAAATGTTATGGTGTTGCAAGAGGAGGAGTACAGTGAGAAGTGCCTGGTTCCCACAGTAAAGTTCAGTGGTAGTAAAGCTCTTATATAGGGATGTATGAGTGCTGAAGGTGTGAGGGAGTTGTGCTTTATCAATGCTGTCATGAATTCCTACACCACTGTGTAATTTAATACACAAACTTGAAACAGAAGATGTTACCCTTTCCTCATTCCCTGCATTGTTGGGCATTTTTTCAACATGACAATGAGAGTATGCATTCTCCCAAGGTGAAAAACCTTCTGTGGACATGTACTGCACTCAGTCTTAACACTCTTGAGCGCCTGTGGGGGATTCTGTAGAGACGAGTTGAGCAACACTCCCCATTAAAGATCAGGGCATTTAAGGAGCTCATCATCCAGGAGTTAAACAGGACAGATGTGACAATTTGTCATGAACTTGTACACTCCGTGCCAAGAAGGGTCAGAGCAGTATATTCAAAATTATGGAGGGCATACTAAGTGCTAGAATATCATACATTTGTTGAATTAAATCTAGGGTGTACTCATTTCTGCAATCCTTAATTTAAACAAAATTGGCTAATTTACTTATTTTATGGCTATTAATGACATATATTTCTCAGTTTTTATTATGTATATGTTTAATACATTTTAGTTTTGCCATCTTTCCATGAATTGTATTAGTGATCATAAAGAAAATACATCTTTTCAGAGTGGGTGTACTCATTTATGTTGTGCACTGTATATGGTCATTATACCATTGCTAAAACAAGATAGCAAGATAGTCCATAATTAGACCAAACTACACCAAAAGCGAAATCCTTTTGCATTATGCCTATGTACTTCACAAACACAAGGCACAAAAGCATTCAATTCCTCGAACAACACAATAATAAAAACAATACCAAATAGCAATAAAAATATGTAGCCTACATCTGTAGCATATTTATGTGTAACAAAGACTTTGAGTGTACTCACCATTAAAATAGTTGAAGGCGGCAAGTCTCCAAGTGATATAGTCCTTTATAAATATAGCCTAATTATGTTTCAAGTTCCGTAATTGTGCGTTAGATATGAATTTTCTGATTATAGGCGGAGGGTGAACCAACTCCACGGAAAGTCTGAGATGCGCTTCCCATTTAAAAACACATTTAAATATATTTCTTTGAAATAATTTCTTGCCACTGCACAACCTAAATATCCCAACATAAACACTGCTGATAAATTATTTGTTTAAGGATAGTTCACTTTAAAATGAAAATTAGCCCAAGCTTTACTCAAGCTAGATATTTTACTTTATAACTTGTTAAATATGGATATTTATTTTTACACAAACTCATCGCTTCGCTTCAGAAGGCCTTTATTAACCCCCGGAGCTGTAATAAAGCATCTACGTTCACAAACCACTGTTAATTTTAACAGATTACGAACAAGGGATTTGGCATAACAGAAAGTGCGCAAAGGGCACTCCCTTTTATAATCACAAAAATCTCACTCATCTTATTTCATCGCAATCTCAAGAAGTTCTGTAACAGTAAATGAAACTGACTGCACAATGAATCTACATTGCTTAACGCTGCCTTGTCGTTCTTCAGAAAGCAAACACAGATACCATAGGCGTAATTTGCGGGTGGGACATGTCCCCACCACTTTTTGCCAGGGTCGATATTGTCCCCACCACTTTTTGAAACATCTCTCGGTACGGATGTATCTAATACAAAAGAAACGTCTCTAGTTGATTAGCAATTCGTTCGTTTGTGTTAAATAATAGGAGATCTGGCGCTAGGATGTGTTGTTTTTGAAATCATGTTGCTCATTGCCGCTATTAGTGGCGCAACAGTGTTCTCTTGACGCTCGTGCACAGTGCGCAGTCTTCACACGGACGAGCGCTTCAATCTACGCTGTTGCGGAGATTCGTTCCGGTGAAATCACAAAACAAAATGCACATAAACGTGTCCCTGCTCTTGATATACAATCACTGATGAACGTCTTTTGTTTTAATGAGAAAAAAATAAAATAAATTATAAGAGGGCAGATTAGAACCCAGAATCTCTGGCACGCCGAACAAAAATTCTGCAGCTAGTCCATCAGGACAATCTACCATTAGGCGCAGATCCACGTATTTATTGACTAATGTAAATACTCTCGAGACTAATGATATAGTTATAGTAGATATAAGGATGAACCTATCATATTAAAAATTAGGTCTATGTCAATAAATTTTGTGCATTTATTATTGTAATAATACAATTACATTACACCAAAACACACACTCCTGTCCCACCCACTTTTTAAAACAAAGTTACGCCACTGACAGATACACAGGATCGTTTGCCAAATATGTTTTGCCAATATGCTATTACTGTGAAAACTGATCCTAGAACAGTAGTTTATGTGCAGCTTTTCCCTCTAAAAGCAATCAAAAGCAGCAGCAGGTAGGTAGGTTTGAGTGAGAAAATTTCACACTAGTCTCAAGTTCGTGGTCAGGGGAAGGTAAGCCTCGCCCAGCCATTCCGCCTAATTTATGATTCATATTTCTGAAGATGACGGTAAAGTTACCATTGTAGAGATTAAGTCAAGTCAAGTCACCTTTATTTATATAGCGCTTTTAACAATGCAGATTGTGTCAAAGCAGCTTTACAGTGATAACTGGTATATAATTTTGGCTGCACAGCAGCTCTTAAAGAAAATGGTGTCATTATCCATCTTAAGTAAATTCAGTATTGATTCATTCCGATGTAAGAATCAATAGTTATTAATTTAGTTAATTTATCTATATCAGCACTGGAGTAAACAGTGATGTCATCATCCAGCTCAGTTCAGTTCGTATACAATGGTGTCGATGCAGGCAGATCAAAACACTGTTGAATATCAAATATCAAGTGTCCCCAACTAAGCAAGCCAAAGGCGACAGCGGCAAGGAACCCAAACTCCAACAGGTGACATCAGGTGGCAAACAGGAGTTAAAATGGAGAAAAAAACCTTGGGAGAAACCAGGCTCAGTCGGGGGGCCAGTTCTCCTCTGGCCAACAGCGAACAGTGCTTTATGATAGCTGCCTGAATCATAATAAGATTAGTGTTCCTGTGAGCTAAATGCTGCTGAAGATATTTGGTTATGGAATACGTGAATGGCCAAATCCATAGAAATACGGATTTTGCTGGGGGGCTACTGTAACATGTATGCTCAGTTTCTGTAAGCTCGTTTGTCTTAGTTCTCTAATCTCATTGGTTGTTAATTAGTTCTACACATCTGTTCTGTTTCTTCTCTGATTACCTCTTGTTTATAAGTTTATGAGTTATCCTTAATTCCTTGTCCTGTATCGTCTATAGTTATGTGGTTGTTTCCCTGATTCTTCTGAGTTTTACAGTTATTCCTGAGGATTATATTAAAGACTGTCATTATCGTGTTTCTATTGTCGTGCGCTTCACTGAATCAGCCACCTACCGTGACAATATATTAATGCGCCATTTTTTTTTTTATTTGAAATTTATCGGAACTGTTGGTTACACTTTATTTTAAGGTGATGTAGTTACATTGTACTTACTCATATAAGTACTGAGTAATATTAATTAACTACATGCACTTATTATTGATTTATGGTTAGGGTTTGGTTTAGGGTTAGTTACTTGTAATTATGCATAATTTACTGTTATTACTAGAGTAAGTACATGTAGTAACGTGTAACTACGTCACCTTAAAATAAAGTGTTGCCAAACCGTTTAATTATTAATCAAAATCTATTGAATCTGAATCTGGTTGATCATGCAAAAAAAAAAAAAAAAAAAAAAAAAAAAACTAATGTTAAGTTACAAAAGTAAATTACAAAAATACAAAGAAATATACAGTGAAACACCCCCAAAGAAAAGTAAATTTCTACAAAAATGTGATTCCAACATCTTGCATGATCTTTTATGTGAATGAATATCAAAATGACACTGGATCTTCAGCATACTGTTTATTTACCTCTTTGTTTTCATGAACAGCTTATTTTCTTTGCTTTTGGGTGACATAACCAAATACCAGGAAGTTGTAAATCGCTTGATAATAGACACAGACAAAATGGCACCACAGTGATCTTAGAAAGCATCAGAATAGTTGGCATTTTCTTACATCCAAAGCAAATTCACGCCATCTGCCAGAAACATGTCCATGCAATCTTCACCCCAAGATGAATGAGAATATCTGCCCAAAACAAACAACATATCTGCTGTGCCGGGTGAATAATAGGACCTGTCACTGAAACTGGAGAGGCTGGATGATAGACACCAGATAAGTGAAATGATGCAAGTCTGCAAAGGTTTCCCATGAATTAAATGAAAGTGCAATGTGCAAAAAGGAGAAAAGTCCACAAATGTTGCAATGCGTGCATGGAAAGTCCATTATCTGATGGCCTTTGGGTCTATATATAAGAGCTTGCTCTTCAAAGGCCATCTATTTTAGTCCTCGGTTGCAAGGAAAATGAAGTACAGATGAACAGCATATTATTAGATTGGGTGGAAGGGGGGGTCACTATAAATTGTGCCAGCTGATTGCGTTATTTATTTGCATACACGGTCCGTGTTGTTTTAGTAGCCGATTCAGCAAAAGAATTATGCAAATTGGTCGACATTTATTACATTTCTGCAGCCATAATGAAAAGAAAATGTACACAAACATCTCACACATAGGCCTATATATTTAAGTCACTAAAATATTGACTTGAAAGTTTTAATTGTATAGAGCAGCTTTTACTGCTTTTGAGTTACATGAAAGAATCAAAACCATATGGTTTTTAAAAAAAATTTAAAAAACACGTATTTCCATTTTTGGATGAACAGTTCCTTTAATGACACATACATATACTAATGAATGCTGAAAACTATCCATGTTGACATCAAATAGCAACACACAAACACAACAATCCGTCACCAGGCTCAACTACAAGTGTGGAATTTATCGGCCTGCTGTAAATTAAAAGAGAGATTTGCACTGTCACTACTGGCTGGCAAGAAAAGAAAATATTAATCCTAAAGGCAGGGCAGTCATAGGATAATAGGAAACATGTTTACAAAATAAGACTGCAAACTTGATGCAAAGTAGATGGTAAACTGAGAAAGAACTGAATAAAAATAAAATCAACTTAAAAAAAAAAAAAACCACTTACTAAAAACGATGACGTATTTTAGTTATCTACATGTCATGTTACCATTAACCAGCATTAGAGTACTGTGAACATGAAAGTGTGTTGTTAAATTACTGAAATATTAACTTTCATATTAATCTCTCAGGAGGACTTCAAGTAAATAATAGGTCAATAATTAAGAGTTTGGCTGACAAAAACATTTGTGAATCCCTGTCCAACAATGTTGAAGATCAGAAATGGTATCATTGTATTTATATTTGTAAAATGAGAAAAACACTTTTGAATAAGATTTTCAGATTTTAAAAATGATTAACGCAACACTATGGATCATGACATTTTAGATGCTTTCACACCATTATAAAACACATGACATGAAAGTAGGTTGTTTTTATTGCAACATATGGTCAAAGAACAGACACTGCCAGTGAATTGCAGAACTTGTGCAAACATCCACATCGCTGTGATCAGATACTTTCTTAAATACTGTTTTCAGATGGTGTCTGGTGTTTGTGAACAGTATATCGCTGCAAATGTATTTCCAACTTGTTATGGGTTTAGAAAAACAGAAAAACAGTGTTATTAAAAACAGCAATTACGCACATTATAACTTCAAGGTAACATTAATGATTAACAACAGAAAAATATGAGAATACTGTAAGTTTATTGCGCAAGTGAAAATTCTTCTCCATCACTGTCTGTGTAACTGTGTGTAAACACTGCGAAATGTGATATTGTAGTTGTATTGTTGAATAGGAGGCTGAGGTCATGAAAGTTTAGCAAAGAATATTGTACTTCCTCATATTAACAATACATTATAGTGTGGTTTTGAACCAAGAGAAAATGACAATGTAAATACAATGGAGTTAAAAAGTTAGAGACTACTTGTGAAAATGCTATTTTAAAATAATATTAGAATTATTATAAATATCATTATATTATATTATTATATTATATTATTTATTTATTTAAAAATAATATCCAAATAAATCAAAAAATTTTGTGGTTTACACACACACACACACACACACACACACACTTACTGTATATACATATATATATATATATATATATATATATATATATATATATATATATATATATATATACACCAATCAGGCATAACATTATGACCACTGACAGGTGAAGTGAATAACACTGATTATCTCTTCATCACGGCACCTGTTAGTGGGTGGGATATATTAGGCAGCAAGTGAACATTTTGTCCTCAAAGTTGATGTGTTAGAAGCAGGAAAAATGGGCAAGCGCAAGGATTTGAGCGAGTTTGACAAGGGCCAAATTGTGATGGCTAGACGGTCGGAGCATCTCCAAAACTGCAGCTCTTGTGGGGTGTTCCCAGTCTGCAGTGGTCAGTATCTACCAAAAGTGGTCCAAGGAAGGAACAGTGGTGAACCGGCGACAGGGTCATGGGCGGCCAAGGCTCATTGATGCACGTGGGGAGTGAAGGCTGGCCTATGTGGTCCGATCCAACAGACGAAATACTGTAGATCAAATTGCTGAAGAAGTTAATGCTGGTTCTGATAGAAAGGTGTCAGAATACACAGTGCGTCGCAGTTTGTTGCGTATGGGGCTGCATAGCCACAGACCAGTCAGGGTGCCCATGCTGACCCCTGTCCAACAGTGGGCACGTGAGCATCAGAACTGGACCACGAAGCAATGGAAGAAGGTGGCCTGGTCTGATGAATCACGTTTTCTTTTACATCACATGGATGGCCAGGTGCGTGTGTGTCACTTACCTGGGGAACACATGGCACCAGGATGCACTATGGGAAGAAGGCAAGCCGGCGGAGGCAGTGTGATGCTTTGGGCAATGTTCTGCTGGGAAACCTTGGGTCCTGCCATCCATGTGGATGTTACTTTGACACGTACCACCTACCTAAGCATTGTTGCAGTCCATGTACACCCTTTCATGGAAACGGTATTCCCTGGTGGCTGTGGCCTCTTTCAGCAGGATAATGCGCCCTGCCACAAAGCAAAAATTGTTCAGGAATGGTTTGAGGAGCACAACAACAAGTTTGAGGTGTTGACTTGGCCTCCAAATTCCCCAGATCTCAATCCAATCGAGCATCTGTGGGATGTGCTGAACAAACAAGTCCAATCCATGGAGGCCCCACCTCGTAACTTACAGGACTTTTAGGAATATTAGGAAGGTGGTCATAATGTTATGCCTGATCGTTGTGTATATATATATATATTGTAAAATGAATAAATTAGACTGAGCATACAGAAATACTTTATTCATAATTGGTCAAGCCATTTCATTAACGGATGTCATGTCAATAAAACATATGCCAAAATAAAAGAGGATCAGAAAAACAAAACTATAAAATGATTTTGAAAATCTAAAATCCACAAAAGCCATGACAGTCTCAAGAAGAGAATGCTTCCTTTACTCTCGCTCGTTCTCTGGACCTTTCGTGAGAAAATGGTTGTTAGGGAGTTACTAGGGTGGACCAAACACAAGCTATGCCAGTACAGAGACAATACTAACACAACAGAAACTCTAAATCAGCTTCCATGTCCACTGACAAAGAGCAATAACAATACAGTTTTGTCTGTCTGACTCACGACATGTACTTTCACATGCTTGAACTAAATGGAGCACTGCAGGTAATGTGCAAGCTCTCAGCTATTTCTTCTTGCACATTGCATTGCTTTGTTTGCACGGTCACAGTGGCCAGCGCAGAATAAAATGCGAGAGAATTGCAGAGAGTGTTAACACAGGTGTAGGTATATGTGTGCGTGTGAGCAAACTGCCTCTTCCCCCTCATCTGGCCAATCCAGTTTGGTGTGTTCCATTCACACTGACACCGATTATATGACATGATTGCATAAGTTAGTGTAAACTACAAAGAAGTAAATGTGCTGCCTTGTAAAAACATCCACAGAGCTTACTGACACACACACACACACCCACATATACAGCTGTTTTCTCACACATCAGAAAAAAACCTTTCATCAATGGAAACAAGGGGAAGGTCCTTCACGTGTCATTCATAAATTCATCTGAATGCTGTTAGTCAGACTGCGGCTGCAGTGCACTGTGCAAAAATGCTTTCATTTAATTAAACATATAATTCACCCAACTTATATTGATTCAAAGCTCTTTTCTTCAATCAGGAGGAATATGAAAAAAAATGTATTACATTTTTAAAAAAATGCATTAATTAAATAAAATGATTACAACACAATTAAAATATTAAATTATTTTTAAATGAACAAAATTAATACAGCTGTCAAATCGATTAATAATGATTAATCGCATCTAATATAAAAGTTTGTAAATATATAATATATATGTGTACATATGTATGTGTGTGTGTGTGTGTGTGTGTGTGTGTGTAAGGGATAATCTCAGATAATAATCTCAGAATAAACCCCAACAGGGTGATCAGGACCCCAACGTGAAGCGGAGGGGTCTTGCATCAGCCTGAAGGGGTTTATTCTGCGATAACAACGGGCTGGATGTACATTATCCCGCTTATTACATGGCTACTTGCCACATAAGTAAATAATTAGACACGAAATATTGATCTGAGTCGAAATATTGTATTAGCTCTTTAAACGCAAAGCTTCCGCGGAGAGAGCAGCTGCTAGCGCGGCAAGTTCAAACTAGACGGACATGTAAGGGATATGGTACAGTCACACCACTTATTAAACAGCATTTCGCAACAGTGTTAATTTCGTTAACGAAAACTATGACGAAAAATGTTCGTTGACGACCTTTTTTTCCATGACTAAGACTAGACGATGAGAGACGACACCAATTTCATTTAACGATAACGTGACTAAAACAACACGTGCAATATCGTTGACGAAAAAAGACGAGACTGAAATGTGGCTAAAAGACTAAAAACTTTACCAAAATCACTCTTCTGAAATCACTTTTTGTTTTTGTCGAATAAAGGAGACAAAACATTACAGACTGTTTACTAGCGTTCATGCTTACGGTTGCCAGATTTCCAGAATGTAAACCCCCCAATCAGAGCTTTTCTGTTAAAAGAACACGTTTTACTTAATCTTTGCAATCTGGCAACCACGCACACGCGCTCTCTCTACATTGAGGAAGAAGCGCGGATGATCTGAAACACAGACAAGTATCACTTCGTTTTTATCATCATTGTATTTATTGAATTTTTTAAAAATTTTATTTAAAGCATTATTTATTTTATAAAGGTATTTATAAAGGTAAAAACATGCTAAAAGATGGGGGGGGGGGTATTGTAATTGTATTATTACAAAAATAATAATAAGATATTAAAATTAATATGATAGTTTCTTCCTTACCTCTGCTAATATAATATGTTGTTAGTCTCGAGAGTATGTATATTAGTTAATAAATACCTGGATTGGGTGTAGTTATTAGATCGTCCTGATGGACTAGAGGTAACATTTTCGTTTAGCGTGCAAGAGGTTCTGGGTTCTAATCCATTCATGTATGATTTTTTTTTTTTTTTAAACCAAAGATGTTCATCAGTGATTGTATATCAAGAGCAGGGACAAGTTTATGTATATTTTGTTTTGTGATTTCAACGTAACGAATAGAGAGTATCTGCAACAGTTAAGCGATAGACTGAAGCGCTCGTCCATGTGAATCCGCAGTGTGCATGAGCGCCAAGAGAACACTGTTGCGCCTCTGAAAACAGCGACAACGAGCACTCAACATGATTTCAAATAACAACACATCCCAGCGCCAGATCACCTATTATTAACACAAATTGATAATTTTTTTTAACTAGAGGTGTTTCTTTTGTATTATATCTGTGCCGCGAGATGTTTCAAAAAGTGGTGGGGACAATATCGACCCTTTCAAAAAGTGGTGGGGACATGTGGGGAAGGATGTTAAATCCCTCAGGGGGTACGGCACTCTAAAAAGTTTGAGAACCACTGAAAAGGGATATGTAGAATTGCACAAGTGCTACTGCTAAGAGTGCAATGTCAATACAGCCTGTTACCTTGATTCAAATTTTTCATAAGCTTAAATGAATTGGTCTAAAGAGAAAAATTATAATGACTATTTTGTCTAAAGACTACATATAAAATAGCTATCAAAATTAATGTTGGTAACTGTAGTTTGACTAAAAGTAATGACTAAGACTTGACAAAAATGCGATGACTTTTCGTCGACTAAAACTAGACTAAAATATGAAAGACAAAAATGACTAAAATGTGACTAAGACTAAAGAGCATTTTCGTCTGAAGATAAAGACTAAGACTAAATCAAAAATGGCTGCCAAAATTAACACTGTTTCGCAACATAAATAATTATGGGGATAAGAGATATTGATCGAAGATGAAACTGTTTTAAAATCGTACCTGTTTGTTATCTTATAATCCAATAGTGTACAAAACAATAGTCGCAAAATGGCAGCAGCTGCGTTTGTGTGAAACGAGAGAGAGCGAGTCCATGATACTGGATGATATAATTAAATAACTATACACAAAATATTGATTTGACTGGGTTTTAATATTTTATTAGCTCACCAAACGCAAAACTTCGACAACGAAAAAACGTTCCTAGGAAGCGTATAGCGCTGCTGACTTCAGTAACCCGGATGAGTCTGTGTTATTTGTTTTCAGTGGTTGTTATTGGGGAATAACATACCGTTGGATGGCGCGATTGACCAATCAGAATCAAGTATTCCACAGATCCATGTAATATATATATATATATATATTACACAGATCTGTATGTACACACATATATATATATATATATATATTTACAAACTTTTATATTTGATGTGATTAATCGTGATTAATCGATTTGACAGCTCGTGATAAATTGTGATTAATCGATTCAGAACAAAATGGCTTCTTTAAACAAAAATCAGTAGTTAGTGTGACCTCCTGGACTTCTTCCATTTTCTCAAAGAAGGAAATCTGAGAAACTTCAGATTTTGAAAGTTTTCTTGGCCTTGCAGTCCTTTTCCATTCCATTTAGGTTTAAGAGAGCCAGGTTCCTGCTATTGCTCAAGTGTAAGGGGAGGTCACTAAATACTTGCAACTTTAGCCTTTTTTTTTTTTCTTCCTGTTTTTTAATACTGCATACAAATGTTCTGTATGTATGTACAGTATGTGTGTGTGTGTGTGTGTGTGTGTGTTTATATATATGTGTGTAACATTTTATTTAATATTCAAAGTTTTTTACATTACATTTAAAAATGTATTATTAAAATATTACAACAAAACAATTATTAAATTAACAAAAGTAAACTATTTGATTTGATTTAAATGTTTATTAAAAGTTTATTTAGTACTCAAACCTTTAATAAATGTATTCAATTTAAAAAATGTATTAATTTAAAAATACAACAAAATATATAAATTATTTAAATTATTATTAATTTTACAAAATTAATTAAATTAAATTAAATTATTAAATTAAATTAAATTAAATCCATTGTGTTTTGTCATTTTGAACCTTGACGGCACCTGGCCACCATTCAAATTCTTTGAAAGGACAGAAATATCAGGGTGAACGTTCTGCTAAATGTCTCCTTTCGTGTTTCTAGGAGGATAGGGAATCATACAGGTTTGGAAGGGCTTTCGGCATGATAATTAGCATGCAAACAGTTCATAGCTGTCATCTCCAAGATATCTAATCTTTAAGGAAGTTTGCATAGACACACTCACACAGAGACCAGCAGTGGCAGGAAGCAGTGTGTGTGCAGTGCTTCAGACAGTCATGGCACATCAAAGTGCAGCAAGACACATATAATCCAGACTGACAGGCCAGCCATTCTCCTTTTTAGATTACCTGTGGCAACACCTCTCCTTTCTTGCTCATTGAAGCAACAAAGCAACCAAATACACCCCTATAGCAACTGTTACGGTGGTGACCAACCTTAAACATGCGCGCTGTCAGAATTCAAGGATGTACAGTGAAATATATGGTTAAATAAATATATATGGCAAAAAAGGTAAAATACAGCTACAGGTTTTATTTTACAACCAACCTACAGCCTTGGTGAGCATAACAGACTTCTTTCAAAAAACACAAATAACACCAAAAGGTCCACTTATAGTAGTTTTTACACCACTTTTTTTTTTCATCACTTTCCACTTTTTAACTTTTTAAAACTTTCTGCAGAATAGTCACTGAGGAAGTTTAGTCTGGAAAACATTTAAAATGAACATACATTTGATTCCTCATGATACGATGCCTTTAAAGGTTGACATCAAATCTGTTCTGTGCTTTATAGAAAATATAACTGAATGAGGCCTTGTAAAAGGATAAAACTCTCAAATCACGTCGATGTGTTTGTGTGCAGAGGATTTGTGATGAGGTGAATTCGGGTTCCTGTTTTCTGGGGCCGCTGTGGGGCAGCTTCTGTTCCACTGAGACCTTTTCATTTCACAACAGAAGGACTGAACTGCAATCCACAGTGACAAAACAAATGACCGATCTAATTAGAGAAATATCAGAATTAATAGAGCATAGTACTTTTGGAGGACTTGGGAATGCAAAAACCCAAACAAAAGGGTCATGGTCCAGTAATTATTTCCTCCCTTCTGTTTTAAAAACATGGGACAATGACATTATCTAACCATAAAAGTATTAAATATTCTTGCATCATTCACATGAAACCTGCCATTTTTGTCCCTATACAAGTAATATAATAAAAATAACAATAAAAAAAGTACTGGGGAAAAAATATGATATATAAAATCATATATTCTAGTTTGGGGTTGATAAGATTTTTTAATGTTTTTGAAAGAAGCTTCTTAAGCTCACCAAAAACAGTACTTATATTAATACGTTTTTAAAAAAAATAACATAAAAAAATAAAAAAATTGATATAAACATTTCGTATTATTATTTTCAATGTTGAAAACAGTCGTGCTGCTTCATATTGGAAACATGATACTTTTTTTTTTTTTTTCAGAACTCCTTGATGAATAGAAATATATATATATATATATACCGATCAGGCATAACATTATGACCACTGACAGGTGAAGTGAAAAACACTGATTATCTCTTCATCACGGCACCTGTTAGTGGGTGGGATATATTAGGCAGAAAGTGAACATTTTGTCCTCAAAGTTGATGTGTTAGAAGCAGGAAAAATGGGCAAGCGTAAGGATTTGAGCGAGTTTTAAAAGGGCCAAATTGTGATGGCTAGAAGACTGGGTCAGAGCATCTCCAAAACTGCAGCTCTTGTGGGATGTCCCCGGTCTGCAGTGGTCAGTATCTACCAAAAGTGGTCCAAGGAAGGAACAGTGGTGAACCAGCGACAGGATCATGGGCGGCCAAAGCTCATTGATGCACGTGGGGAGCGAAGTCTGGCCCATGTGGTCTGATCCAACAGACGAGCTACTGTAGCTCAAATTGCTGAAGAAGTTAATGCTGGTTCTGATAGAAAGGTGTCAGAATACACAGTGCATCGCAGTTTGTTGTGTATGGGGCTGCATAGCCGCAGACCAGTCAGGGTGCCCATGCTGACCCCTGTCCACCGCTGGAAGCACTAACAGTGGGCACGTGAGCATCAGAACTGGACCACAGAGCAATGGAAGAAGGTGGCCTGGTCTAATGAATCACGTTTTCTTTTACATCACGTGGATCCAATCGAGCATCTGTGGGATGTACTGAACAAACAAGTCCGATCCATGGAGGCCCCACTTCGCAACTTACAGGACTTAAAGGATCTGCTGCTAACATCTTGGTGCCAGATACTACAGCACACCTGCAGGGGTCTAGTGGAGTCTATGCCTCGACGGGTCAAGGCTGTTTTGGCAGCAAAAGGGGCACCAACACAATATTAGGAAGGTGGTCATAATGTTATGCCTGATCGGTGTATATATATAAGAAACACATTTTGGTTTTAGGATAACTTTGATGACCCACTTCAAATGTTGACTAGTGTATATATAAGAGATATATATATATATATATATATATATCTTATATATACACTAGTCAACATTTGAAGTGGGTCATCAAAGTTATCCTAAAACCAAAATGTGTTTCTTTCACAATTCATGCATAACATGTAAGTCTGTTATTAGTCAATGTTGTCATTAATGAAATGTCATCCTTAATGGCTTTTGATGGTCTCCAGACATGATTGTTTGTCATTAGGTACCAATTGATCTGTCACAGGTGTCCATAATTGGGAACTGGTCATCATTTAAGGCTCTGAAAGCTTCACTTGAGGTCAGAAAGCATTGAAAATGCCACGTTTAGTGAGATTGCAGGATTCTGACCTCAACAGGGCCATTAGGATGCTGCAAGGAGGCATGACTCAGCGTGAAGTTGCAGACGCAGTGGGGACATCTCAAAGTGTCATTTCCAGAGCCTGGAACAGGTTCAGAAGGTCTGGTAGTGTGAGTAGAAGGCATGGTGGAGGCAGACAACAGGGCACGACGCCAAATCAAGAACGATACTTGACACTGCATGCCCGCAGAAATCATTTCATGCTTGTAGTCAGCCTGCGAAATGACCTTCAGGATGCAACAGGGGTGCGAGTGTTCATACTGTGAGGAGACGACTTCATGAAGTTGGCTTGAGAGCCAGAAGACCAGCTGTGAGGGTGCCTCTTCCAGAGCACACAAACTGGCACATCTGCAGTGGGCCACAGAACACCGCAGGTGGGCACTGAATGAGTGGGGTACAGTGCTCTTCACAGATGAGCCCCGGTTCTGCGTGAACTTCCTAGACAGGTGTAGGAGGGTCTGCTGTCACCCTGGGGAGAGAAATTTGCCACAAAATGTTGTACAGCATGACAGTTTTGGCGGATCATTGGTCATGGTTTGGGGAAGCATCTCCATGGGTGGAAGGACAGAGCTCGCCATCGTCGAAAATGGCAGCCTGACAAGCCAAAGTTATAGGGATGAAATCCTGAGACCAGTTGTGCGACCGTATGCTGGCACAATGTGGCCCGCCCACATTGAGTAAGGCTGGTGACGGAATTCTTGGAGGAGGAGGGCATCTCAAGGATGGAGTGGCCAGCCCGGTCACCTGACTTGAACCCCATTGAACACATTTGGGAGCAGCTACAGTCAAGAGTGCAAGCACGCCAGGTCCCTCCAGCAACCCGTGTGGAGTTGCGAACAGCGTTGCTGGAGGAATGGCAAGCTGTCCCTCAACAGAATATCCAAAACAACATCTCAAGCATACACAGGCGATGTGAGGCTGTGATCAACATCAGAGGTTGTAACACTGACTACTGACTGGTTGTCTCAATGCATAACGTTTGTTGTTTCTTGTTCATGATTTGTTTGTCGCATTTGTCACATTTGTTAAACCATGCAATTCATGTTTGTTTTACAGTACAAACTCAGATTTTTGATCTGTGCAATTACAGCTTGTTTTGTTGAACTGAAAAAGCTTTCTTTCCTGTTTTGAGTCCTGCGTCAAGCTCTGACGCTCTGACGCTCTGATACTCCACACAGATTGACAGTACAGTACAATACAGTATCCAGTGCATCACCATTATGACCATTGTGCTGGCTCCTTGAGGCACTCCAAAGGCACTACACTGCTGCACTGCAGGCAAAAACTTTACTACCGAGACGCTGGTTTGCTTTTGCCAACCGAGAAACGCAGTTTGCCTATCATCTGGCCATACAGTGGTGGGATGTTTTGACGTTCCGTTCTGTTTGTATTTCACACAGCGCGATGCGTGAGGGCTTCAGAAACAATCACAGAATATGACAGAGCTTGTGTTTTAAAGCGAAACACACTGGATGAATAATTAACCAAAAACTCTCTCTCTATATATATATGGGTCAATGACGTGACGGGTCATTTTTTGTCCAAAGGCCTTAATAATAATAAAAAACAAAGATATGATATCCAAAGTATGTAAGGTAGTACAACTAGATCTCTTTTATTGAATCCAAAAGGTTTTAATTATATTTTGCTACATATAAAGGTATTTTAAAGATTTTGAAGTGTCAAAAGGTCATTCGGTTTAACCGTCCAAAGGCCAATACAGCTATTTCATTAGTGATTAAAATATCTTAAAATGTAATAAATGTATATATTTTTTATTCTGGCATGATTTTATAATATCATATATCAACATAGTGCAAAATGGTATTAAAATTATGTGTAGAAGTCATTGCTTTGTTATGAGAAAGAATGTCCGGAAAAAAGAATTTCATTGATGTCATTCGGAGTAACCAATATAAAGGGACCATTTTGGATCAAGTCATGCGGTCAATATCATGTGACAGGATGTGACATCATTCAGACACCTGCAAAGGAGCACATGGTCATGAAGCAAAGTTACTAACTCTCTCTTAACTATTCGAAAAATTCATGTTTTCACTCGCTCACACGCACAAAACATCAGGTCATTTGGTACAACCCCTATAAAACATGGAAAATGTAATATTTTAAAAACTTGTACTAAATATAAAATGTATGATTGTCCTTTTGCTAGCTAGCTAGCAAGATATCAGCCTGTTAGCATTGTTTGAAAATATCGTCATTCGGTATAACCAAAAGTGTCATTTGGTAAAACTGAAATTTTGGACAAATTTTGTCCCATCTTGTAAAAAATGACAAAAACAGTGTTAATTGATTATAAAAACCACATAATCTCATTGTCAACACTTAATAAAACTTCAAAATTAATTATATCTCCATTAGTTTTTTTTTTTTTTACACTTTTAAAAACCTTATTTGGCAATGACCCATATATATATATATATATATATATATATATATATATATAGTATATGATATCTTTGATCTAGTAACGTGCAAATCCACCAGTTGCCATCCAACAACACATCAGTATTTCACCTTTATCCCAATAAGACATCTGGCAGTTTATCACATACTCTGAAATCCTGCACGTCTGCAGTGGGTTTAGATGAAGGTCACTGTCCTTCTGTGCATTTCTGCGAAATCATCTTTGACATCTACTATAATATTCATATTCACCGATTTCAGCATTAGTGCTCATGACATTCCTGCCATGTTATGGCAACAGTGTGAGATGGTCTTGGTTGAGCAGTCTGGCTCCTGCTGTTAAAGGAGATTCATGTTTCCTTAACAGCTCAGTTGGACATGAGAAAGATTTCACAGCCAGTGAAGCCGAACGCTCATTAGTGCCTGTGTGTGCAGGTATATCAGTTCAGCGGTGGTGAATCTCATCAACAAACGCAGGTCCAGATAGAATCAGTGCACTTTTTTCATGTTTTCAGTTGTGATTTTGAAGGAAAACTTGTGGAATGGATAAGCAGTACCTGAAAACCATACTTAAGTAAAAGTAGAGATACAGTGAAAATGACTCCATTACAAATTACAAGTAGACAAGGCTTAAGCCTAGTCCCAGACTGAAATGCATGTTTGAGCTGTCTTAACTGAAAGTAACTTGCACTGACATATCTTAAAATATGTCAGTGCCATTGTTTTGTCTCAAGATGCACACCAGTAATATTTTAAATGTAAATAAAAGCCTATATTCAATCTGTTCATCATATAAAGCAATTGTGTCTCTTCAGAATATTTGGACTAAACCTCTCAATTCATATGGATTAGTTTTACGATCTCTTTATGAATGTTTTGAAGCATCAAAATGGTAGTTGCATAGCTGTCAACTGAGGGACAGAAATTGCTCAGATTTTTTTTAAAAATAGCTTCACTTGTGTTCTGAAGATGAACAAAAGTCTTACAGGGTGGAACAACATGAGGGTGAGTAATTAATGACAGAATTCCTGAAGTTGTTCCAAACCTGCATGAATTTCTTTCTTCTGCTGAACACAAAAGAAGATATTTTGAAAAATATGGGTAGCCAAACATTTAATGGGCCCCATTGACTTTCACAGTATTTTTTATTTGTTTTCCATACTATGGAAGTCAATTTGGCCCATCAACTGTTTGGTTACCAATTTTCTTCAAAATGTATTCTTTTGTGTTCAGCAGAAGAAAGAAATTCATACAGGTTTGGAATAATTTGAGGGTGAGTAAATGACTTTCAAAAAAAAAAAAAAAAAAGCATTCATATTTGGGTGAACAATCCCTTTAAGTACAATAACAATAACTTTACACCACTGTAAATATATGGTATAATTTCAAGTTGGCATCTATTTTGTAAATTCATGTTATTGATCATATTGTTAACAATTAATCTATGTATGCATTTCATTAAAAAAAAAAAAATTATTATTAATCATAATGTCATAACTCGATTTTCCGGTGAAACTACAGACTTCGCTCTGGTAATGCATGTATATATATATATTTTTTTTTTCTTTTTTGCAATACAGAGGAAAAGATCTATTGTTACTTCCATTTCACTGTGTCTTTAAACAGAGCTGAGAGGACAGCTAAAAACATAATCTTATTAGCCAAAATATTTAATAAACGAACAAGGGACAGGAGGTCTATAGAATTTAATAAATAACATCAGCTAAGATTTCAATTAATAAATTAGTAAGCATAGATTATGTGCAAGGACTGTAAAACCTGCCTCGATCTGCATCATCAGATCAAGACTTTTAATCCACATCTCCAATAACTTCAGATTCACATCAAAATATTTACACTAAAAGTTAAATGCTTCCAAAAGTCTCTTATGCTCACCAGGGCTGCATTTATTTGATCAAAAATACACTAAAAACAGTAATATTGTGAAATATTATTATAAATTAAATGAACTGTTTTCTATTTGAATATATCTTAAAATGTAATTTATTCATGTGATGGCAAAGCTGAATTTTCAGCATCATTACTTCCAGTCTTCTGTGTCACATGTCCTTGAGAAATCATTCTAATATGCTGATTTGATGCTTAAGAAACATTTCTTATTATTGTTATCAATGTTGAAAAGAGTTGGGCTGCTTAATGTTTTTGTGAAAATTGTGATACATTACCATTCAAAAGTTTGGGGTAAGTAATAATAATACTTTTAATACACATTAAATTGATTAAAATTGACGTTTATAATGTTACAAAAGATTTATTTTTCAGATAAATCCTGTTAAATGAACTTTCTGTTCATCAAAGAATCCTGACAAATATTATGCAGCACAATCATTTTCAACATTGATAATAATTAGAAATGCTTATCATGTAAAATCATGGTTTCCACAAAAATATTAACTGATAATAACTGAGCAATTACATTTGAAAATATATTAAAACAGAAAATTGTATATATTAAAACAGAACTTTTAAATTATAATACCATTAATTTTATTAAAATCTTAATTATTCCAAATGTTTGACCAGTATATAGTGTACATAATTTCGGAGGCATTTAGGGGATCTGTCACCAGCAGCATCGTTTAAACTGAAGTTGAACAGTTTGCAGAAACCAGAAATACCAACAATATGTTGGTACCTGTATATGGTTTTGTCTCTTCCGATCTCTACGGCTCGGTCCTCCCGCAAAACTCTGCATTCTTTATCTCGGAGCCAGATTTCCCATTGCTGCAAGACTCTGGATTTATCATCCCGGTGAAGGGGGGTATGGGTGGAGAGGAAGTGTCTTGTTTTCACTGGGAACTCTGGACGTTTGGGATGGCGTGGACTCGTGCCAACTGGTTGTAGCATGTGTACGTGCGATTTCAGCACTCACCTAGCATTGTTCTTACAGGCTGTTGGTGGGGTACCACATGCATGATTATACCACAAACCTGGAGATACAAACACAATAAACCCAGATCATCAACAACAACGTTAGCAACTGTTTTACACACAAAAGTCAGTGTAATTCTTAGCATGCATAACAAAGGTGATGAAACCTCTAAATCTTACCACATTATCTGATGAAAAAAAAAAGAATGATGTATTAATGACAACAAAAAAAGTCCAGAGGAAATGATACGAATTCCTCCCTGAAACAATACTGTGAGGGCAGGCAGAGCCTCAGATATTACTAGCTGCAGGGAAAATTCAGCATGTAGCCGTGTCTTGCCAAGAGGGGATTTTTCTTCCTCCTCCTCACTCTCTACAATCTCACGCAAGTTCCTTGAAACAAAAGCTAGGCAGAAATAACGAGAGAAAAAAACACTAGAAAAACAGAACTCATGCCAGTGCAGAAATAATTACCACGTTGAATAGTCACATCTCTGCCCTCTCTGCACGCAACGAACGATCTTCTCTGCATAATGCTCTGGTACTTTTGTAAAATGTGTTGAATTATTTTCCAAAAAACAGTGTGGATGTGTATGTGTGTTTTGTATACTTCAAATAAAATAAAATAAAATAATAAAAAAAAATCATGGATTATCTTTTGTATTCTATGGAAAGAAAGTCATTGGTTTGGAACACACAATAAAATAAAATTAAATTAAAAAAATTAAAAAGTAAAATAAATAAAATATTATGGAACATATTTTGTGTTCCATGGAAAGAAAGTTATTGGTTTGGAACACTGAATAAAATAAAATAAAATAAAATAATAAAATAAAATAATATTTTAAAAAGTAAAATAATAAATAAAATATTATTGAACATATTTTGTGTTCCATGGAAAGAAAGCCATTGGTTTGGAACATTGAATAAAATAAATAAAATAAAATAAAATAAAACAATAAAATGAAATAAAATGAAATAAAATAAATGAAAAGAAACTAAATGAAATGAAACAAAATGAAACTAAATAAATTAAATTAAATTAAATAAATCATGGAATATATTTTGTGTTCCATGGAAAGAAAGTCCTTGGTTTGGAACACTGAATAAAATAAAATAAAATAAAATAAAATAAAATAATAAAATAAAATATTTTAAAAAGTAAAATAATAAATAAAATATTATTGAACATATTTTGTGTTCCATGGAAAGAAAGTCATTGGTTTGGAACACTGAATAAAATAAAATAAATAAAACAAAACAAAACAAAACAAAATAAAATAAAATAAAATAAATCATGAAATATCTTTTGTGTTCCATGGAAAGAAAGTCATTGGTTTGGAACACTGAAAAAAATAAAATAAAATAAAATAAATTAAATAATAAAATAATAAAATAAAATATAAAATAAAATAAAATAAAATAAAATAAAATAAAAGAAATGAAAAGAAATGAAATGAAACAAAATGAAACTAAATAAAATAAAATAAAATAACATAAAATAAAATAAAATAAATCATGGAATATCTTTTGTGTTCCATGGAAAGAAAGTCATTGGTTTGGAACACTGAATGAAATAAAATAAAATAAAATAAAATAATAAAATAAAATATTTTAAAAAGTAAAATAATAAATAAAATATTATCGAACATATTTTGTGTTCCATGGAAAGAAAGTCATTGGTTTGGAACACTGAATAAAATAAAATAAAATAAAATAAAATAAAATAATAAAATAAAATATTTTAAAAAGTAAAATAATAAATAAAATATTATTGAACATATTTTATGTTCCATGGAAAAAAAGTCATTGGTTTGGAACACTGAATAAAAATAATTAATTAATTAAATAAAACATAATTAATAACATAATATAAACTCTGATTATAACAAAACTATAAATGGCAACATAAACAGCAACAACAGAAAAATAAACCTGCAAATAATTTAAAAACACGCAAACGCTTAATTTATTAATGCCACAGTGCATGGTGGGAACCTAAGTGTCAACATAGTACTATGGGCTGTCTAATCTGTAATTTGTCAATATTAATAAACTCTAAAAAATACTACTGTAAAAAAAAAAACTTGTAAAAGTATGGCAATTAATAGCCAGAAATAAACTTGAATGGCAAGAATATGTGGAAGATAAAGTTGGTCACTTCCTCATATCATGGTGACTTGATTTCCTAGAATTATGTTTTTAGAAGGTCTGTGCTCTTCGTGACAAAAATAAAAACACGCTCATGGTGTGTCTTCCGTCTTAGAGGCCTTGCGTGACTCTGCAGGCTTGTGTCACTCATGCATGACCGTCTATCATCATTAACTGCTAATGAAAACACTGCCGTCATGTCTCGTAGTGGGGAGACAGAACATCTCTTTGAGCACTGGGTGACCTTTGACCTCTTCCAAGGGGGCTGGATAAAATAAAGGAGGTAAAGAGTTGAAGTCTACTGACACGTAAAAACTTAGTTTGTTCAGGCTGGATCACAATAGGATTAGCATTTGGCAACTCAACACAGCTTCATATGGATGGCAAAACAGGTGTAAGGAACTTTTTGTTAGGAAACAGCATTAAAGGGATATTTCACCCAAACACAAAAAATTTTGTCATTACTTCCTCACCCTTATGTCGTTCCAAAATTTGCTTAGACTTCTTTGATTAAACACAAAATGAGTAGTAATTTACACTGTATGGAAAAAGATGCAATGAAACTTAACTGTAAATGAGGGGTCATTTACACAATACCGTTTTCAACTAAAACGGAAAACTTTATGCGTTTTGGCCATTCATTTACATGACAATGGCATTTTAGGGGCCTGAAAACGCAAACTTTTGAAAACAGGTTTCAAAGTACACGTTTTTGAAAATGATACCGTTATCATTTCCATGTAAACCATAAATATGTGAATTTGTGAAAACGGTGATGTAATGTGCATGCATATTACATGTTCAGTCTATATAGGCTTGTAGTGTTTCTTCACAAAGTGGCATCGCCAACTACTGGCCTGGCAGCATAATACAGCGTTTTTAGTCATTTTCACAGATCCATGTGAACAGGGATTATATGGACAATGTTGGCTGTACACGAAAACACGTTTCCTTTTCATTACACTGTTGCCGTACCCTGGGATAGCCTGTTTTTGCTACATTCTGCAAATATCTTTTGTGTTCCATGGAAAGAAAATGCCAAGATATTTTGGGCTGTCTGATCTGTAATTTGCATTTTAATAAAATAAAATAAAATAAAATAAAACTCATGCTGAAAATAAAATTATTAAGTGTTTGGCAAACACAGAAAATTTATTCAGGAACCAACACTGGACAGTCACAGGACCCTAGTTCTCATATTTGGTTTGGGGAACATACAACATATAAACATATTATTTCGAAAAAAAATAATAATTTTAAAAATTATTATTTTACATGCACACAAGATTACCACCAAATAATTAATATTGGGGAAGACAAAAGATCATCTTTTAGTAATATGCAATTGAAATCTCCATACAGATCAACTACTAATCTAAATAGAAATAGATCTATGGTGTTTAACAGCCCTCTGTATAAAGTATTGGGATTTTTGGTCAATCTCAACATCACAAACTCACCAGATTTACATGGTAAGTGTTGTTTTAGTAGTATAGATTCAAACCCACTGAATCACTGTTTAACATAGTAAAAGATATTACACTACTAATGTTTTCTCAAAAACTAGATATTCACTTTTTATTAGCAATAATGTAATGTCACAACAAGTCTGAATTACTTTACACTCATAACTTACTGTAATAATTTTCAAATGCATGCATTGCTTACTGTATATGCATTCTCAAATTAAAAAACAGCATTAGGCAATCACACAGTAAGAGCCAGTGTGGGTTGACATTACAACGCAGTCATGCGGCTGATCACGTACCACCATGTGGCTTCCTGCACATTCTCCCCAAAGAGCCCATTTTTAGACGTCGGCTGCAAACGTTCCCTCCACAAAAAGAGAAAGGAGAGAAAAGAAACAAAAAGAATGTAAATCTGACATGGGTGACGGTTCAAAATTCTGGGGGAAAAATGCCCTCCTAGTGTCAGGAAGAGGGAGACGCCTTCACGGACTAGTGACTCGCTTTGGCAAGGGCCTCCGCAACAGTTGGCTAGACAAAAAAAGCCGCGCAGCCTGATGGAAGCTGTACCTCAATTGGTTGTTAATTTGTGGGGTCGTTAGGATACTTCGAAGACTCATTAGCATTGTTTGCCTTTTCAATCGTTTTAGTATGTTTTTGAGCTTTTGTAGGGGGAGGAAAGAAAGGGTTTTATCATTTTCCTGGGAAACTGAAGGTTGAGGAGAGTGTGGCATCACGAGGGTCATTGTGCTGTAATGAGGGAAACAGGGCCGTAAAACAGTGGCAGGGTGATGCTCTGGATTAAACTCTCTGACACGATCACACAGAGTGAAGCTGATAAATACAAATATCCTGCTTGCATGCGTTTGCAGATATGTCTGTTTGAGTAACAAGGACAAACAAAGAGGGGAAATCAGACGGTCTGACTACACTACTGTATCACAGGATGCAGAATGGGTAAATTCAGCAAATATTATTATAAAAAGTTATGGTCACACACAGTGGGGCCCAAACGAGCACACTCAAAATCTGAATATTTTCTTTCCTTTAAAATTTGAAATGGATTTCAGACAAACTGACACATAAATAAAGTGGAAAAAAGTGAGAAAAAAATAAACATTTAAAGGTGCAGTAAGCGATAAACGGAGTAAGTGGATCAAGCGCCACAAAACACTTGTAGCCAATCGGCAATAGGGGGCGTGTCCACTCACGATGGGAGAGGAAAGAGAGTGAGCAAGAGCGAGATTTGAAGAAAGACTGTAGAAAGAGAGATTGCTGAGAGACATTACAAAAGAATAAAGGTTAGAGGAATATCACTGGGAAAAGAAGGGTTATGATCAGGCAAGAACTTTAGGACCCGCATTATTATTAGAAAAGCTTTCCAGCGCTGGAGACACCGAAGCAGGAAGGCCCGAAAACGGATGCCGAGGTTGCGTTGCTTCTGCTCCATATGTGAGTAATGGTGCTTTTCCACTGCATGGTACAGTTCGGTACAGCTCACTTTTTGGCGCTTTTCCACTGCATGGGATGGCTCGGTACGGCTCGCTTAAATAGTACCACTATTTAAGCGGTTCCAAGCGTGCCATACCGATACTAAATGTGACGTGTAAACACTGCAGATCACTGACTGGTCAGAGAGAATCATCACTACCAGCGTCATTGGATTCGAAACACGAGACACCAAACCCGCTAGATTTAAATAGACAGTAAGAGTCATTTGTTCACGCGACTTTTTTTAAACGACTTGCTTTAAACGACCGTCGCACGCAACTTGAAAAAAGAAATGGCTGTATCGTGGTCAGTAGACGAGGTGCAGACGTTCCTCTTGTTGATAGCCGAGGAGCGGATCCACAGCAGTAGAGGGGGCGCAATCAGTCTACAATCCCACCCACTTTGAAGCGATATTAAACTGCAGTGGAAAAGCAAACCAAAAGGAAAGCGCGCCGAGCCGTGCCGAACCGAGCCGAGTCGTACCACGCAGTGCTGTGCAAACATAAAAGATCACCAATTGTTATTTTCTCCTGGTGCAAAAGATGTCAGGTTTTTCCTGTTCCTAGTGTTTAGCGGATTAGATCATCATTACTTCACCTAAATACTCCACTAAAATACAACCATTAGAATGTATTCAATGACAAGGCACTGTCATGCTTAAATGTGTTAAATGTAAGTCACATCTATGACTTAAAAATGGTACCACTTTACAATGAGGTCTTGTTTGTTAACATAGGTGATGCATCAACTAACATGAACAAAAGCGCCATAACATTGGTTTTGCCGTTTCATAAAACCAAGATATGCTGTTGTTGTAATGTTAGTAACAGGACAGTTTTGAGGACTCTTGCTTGTATATACTCTTTTGTACTGTTTTTGTTCTTCCTTCATTCGTCATCTTCGCATTATTTTGCTTTTGCTTCAGCTTTGATAAAAAGGCATCCACTTTTGCATTGTGTGTTCATGCATTTTGGGGGCGGAGCAATGAAAGGAGTTTGTTTGTTTGAGTTGATTTCAAATATCAAGTCTTTCTCAGAAATCGCTTACTGCACCGTTAAGATTTTGCATTATTTTTTGGTCATTAATCAAAGCAAAGCAGATTTCATTGCTTGAAGATCTTTGAAATATTCTCAAATCATCAGTGGTGCTGTCAATAAAGCCAAAAAGGTCAAATATTGAGAATGAATTAAGTTGAATTAATGAATTAATTATGTATTAAGTATTTTCACAAATGGTCTCTAAAATCAGCTATGCAAACATAAAAGATCACCAACTGTTATTTTCTTCTAGTGCAAAACCACACAAAGTATTGTAGTTATTCTTTGCTAAATGAACTTCTATGCCCTCTTATTCAACAACAGAACTACGATATCACATTTCACACTGTTTACAGTTACACAGACAGCAACAGGGAAAAACCTTTTCGCTTGTACAGGTAAAAATAATGAATTAGTATTTTAATATTTGTTTTGTTCTTACTGATTAATGTTAGCTTTATATATATATATATATATAGCTTAATTGCTGGATATCATTTTATATTGACACTACTAATTGATTTAAGAAGAAATTTAGAAATTCACATGCATTTTTTAAATTTTATGCACAACTTTTCAATTGTTTTGCTGACAAAATGATTTGTAATAAAAAAAAATGTGGAAAAATTTCTCTTCAATTTCCACATGGCACTTGAATATTTGAAATGTTAGCATTCTCAGGCTCATTTACCCTGTAAATAAGTCAGGAAAACTTCTCTTTAGGGTCTACTTAATCAGCTAAGCCATCAGCAACACAGAAAAACGTTGTAAGCTTTAAGCAGGCAGCTCCAGTTGTGTCTGATGTCACCTCTCATGATAAAGTGCCTGTGCGTGACTGCAGCACTCAACTCAACGCCCCATGGCGATTTCTCCTGTTAGTCTGTTTCCTCCAGAAGCTGACTGTTCTGACTGAGCAAAGAAGATAAGCCAGTCTCAAGCACACACCTTTTTTTCAATGTGCACATAGTCATGACAAAACTTCTGCAGTCATTGCAATTACTGAGTGAAATACTGTACATTTTCCTGAACTGTTACTTTATGTATTTTACTTTATATAGTCACTGGCCTATATGGTCATACTACACAGCAGTTATTATACATTTTCCATATATCATAGGCCTACTATTTTTGTCCAATCAGAAGGGAGCAGAAATTATAAATATTTCAAATAAGAAAAGATGTCAGGTTTTTCCTGTTCCTAGTGTTTAGCAGATTAGATCATCATTACTTCACCTAAACACTCCACTAAAATATGCAACCATTAGAATGTATTCAATGACTGTCATGCTTAAATGTGTTAAATGTAAGTCACATCTATGACTTAAAAAATGGTACCAATTTACAATGAGGTCTTGTTTGTTAACAAAGGTGATGCATCAACTAACATGAACAATGCGAAATATATTATTTTAATCTTTCTTGTAGTTTTGTTTGTTCATATTTATGTGAATTCACAGTGCATTTACTAATGTTAACAGATACAAATTTTTATTACCAATGTGTGAACAGCTTGTAACAAAACTTAAAAAAAAAAAACAAAAAAAAAAAAACGAGATCTTCCCTGCCTTCCTAGGTTTTATATGAAAGCCTGTTGACTGATTTTATGTGAAGGACGCGGTCGTTTTTGCCGGGAAAATTAAGTGACGTTTATGCAAAGAAAAGGGATTATTTTTTAAACTATAGTCTCATATAGCCAGATGTATAGTCTATACAGTCTCAAATATACTTTATAATCAAACTATCATAAGTGTAATTTAATTAGCCTACCTCATCTGTAGACATGATGCCTGAATTGCAGAGCTTGTGCAAACATATCCACATCGCTATGACCAGATGCTTTCTTAACTGCTGCTTTCTCACCGCTATCATTTTTGTTGTGTTTATTTTGCTATGGAGAGGAAAGCGTGAAGCACATTAGGCTACATATTCATCTAAACGTTGCTCTAAGCAGCGTGGAGGACGTCGGGATTTTCGTTAACAGCGTATCACTTCTTTTTAAACCTAAGCAAAGACATTTGGCCTTGAGTATATCGAGGCACGGTCAGTCTCTTTTATACGGAGCCCCAGACATGACATGCAGGAAAAAAAATAGTTGGCTAAATCGTGCGCACGATTTACTAATTCGTTCCCTCGATTTATAAATCATGCACATGATTTATAAATCGAGAGAACGAAATAGTAAATCGTGCGCACGATTTAAGCGAACGAATTAGTAAATCGTGCGCACGATTTAGTAAATCGAGGGAACTAATTGGTAAATCGTGCGCACGATTTAATTTTTTTTCTTGCATGTCATGTGCGGGGCTCCGTACTTTTACATAACGTGTGCACAAGAGCAGCAAGTTGCTGGCTGCAGTTCACTTAGCGGCCACCAGTGTCGCTAATAACAATGGTTTCTGAATTCTGCATATACAGCAACCCCTTTAAAAATGGATTAGTAAATGTTGAGATTAACATTAACTAAGATTAACAAATGCTGTAGAAGCACTGTTCATTCTTAATTCATGTTAATTAATGTATTTAACTAATGTTAACAAACGAAACCTTATTGTTAAGTGTTACCTTATCATAATTGACCACTGCATAATCCTTTTTTTCAAGTTATTAAATCATTTTTTAATCTTGCCAGTTTTAAATCATTATATTTTGGTCATACTGTTAATTATTTTAAATCATTTATTATTATTATTATTATTATTATTATTATTAAAGGTTCTGTGTAGAACCCTATGGGTTCTTGACTCAGTTTTAAAGAACCTTTATGCCAAAAAGTTTCCATTATGAGGAGAAATGTCATAAACGATTGCATAATGATTTCACGTTTAATGGGTTATTTAATTTTCTTCTAGTGACAAAGTATGTTTACAAGCTGTTTAATTTATAAAACTTAATTAAAATGAAAAATGAATTAAAACAAAATGAATTAATTATAACTAAATCCATAAAATTATCCCATGATGGAAACCCCTAGAAGGTTATATGAAGCACCTGACAGGATCCTTTAAGGATTCTTCTTTTAAGAGTGTTTAGAGTTCCACAGGATGTAGTCTGTCAAATTGGCACCAGATCTATATAAAACATGCAGATAAAATGACAACATACAGCTTTACAATTACCTGTGGAAACACCTGGACCACAGTAAAGTGTTGCTTGTGTGTGTGTGTCAGGGCCTGTCTCAGCATGGTCTGGGTCTTTGATATAGTAACGAGGCCTGGGGGTCCGGAGTTTGTTCGGAGGGTGACCATAAGTGCAAATTTTCCAGTTTTCCCCAAAAGGTAGACTGAGTAGAGAATATAACTGAAAGAAACAGAAGCACTGAATGTAATGGATAAAATTAATTTACACCTGGAATTATGTTGTTTCCATGAGAAAATTAACAGATATAATACATCTCGAACACAACGATCAAAAAACTATATATAAATCCCCCAAATGTTTTTGTAATAAAAGCAAAAATATTAAAACTATAATTAAAAAACTGTAAAAATATTTTAAATAGTAATGCAAACGAAATAACTAAATCAAATAAAAATCCCCAGAGAGAGCATGTTTTGGCGCGAGGAAGTGTGAGTGCGTGCGTGCGTGTGTGTGTGTCCGCGGGTGACTGATTCTAGTTTACAGGCCCTGTTTTGTCCATTAGCAGGGATGGTTTTTGATTCTTTTTTATTTATTTTTTTTCAATGACATAAAATTAAGGATCGAAGAAACAACACTAGCCTACATCATTATCTACTTAAACGTCTAATAAAAATGACCAAATACAAAACGTTAATGATGTCACTGCCGCATTGACAGATATTTACTCACTATTTTAATAACAAAATACTAATTCAGCCTTATAATAATACGATATTTGCGTATCAATATAGGCTAGAGCAGCATATTTTTATCAATTGCATACTTATTAATTTATTTACTAAATTAAACTTTTAAAGCACAAGTTAGACCGGATAGTGAAGGAAAAGAAACTACCAGTTATCAAGCACACATGTGAAATCATTCAGTATTGTTTACAAAGCATCCCAGAATGTAATTCGTGAAGTTGCTTGAGACACATAGTTTTACTCTTATTTTAAAATGTGGAAAATAATTGAATGTAATGAACGAAACTGTATGTGTGTATAAACGTTGTGCACAATGTCCTAATGTATAGGTCAGTTTATTTTATTTTATTCTTTATAATAGCCCATTTGAACTTGTCAAGTCCTGGTTGCTGTAAAGAGTCTGTCTTCTTCTGGGGATCAATAAAACCTGACAAGTGATTTGACGTGACGTGGTCTGTGCGCGCTGCACGCGCGCTGTCCGTGGTACTGAATGCTCGAGATGCCGCTGGTCTCATTCGGCATAACTGTTTGATAAAAAAAATCGTTTTTTTTATTAATATATCTTTATATGTAATGTGTCTCTACACATTATACTAATATCATTATAATGTATATAATATAACAATAGCCTATATTATAATAATATTTTATTTTTATACAAACCTCCAAATAGTCTGATGCAATTTGAACTGAGTTTTAAAAAAAATCAATTATGAATCGAATTTCAAAGATGATTCACTCGGAACATATTAATTGAGCTGTTTACCTGTTTAAGCACACTTTGAAATTGTGCCTTTGCTTTGTGAAAACAGAGTGGATCATGACCATCATGATATGTTTTCATATCAAATATTGTGAAATGGAGTTTGTCCTCCTAGGAAAAATAAATATGTACTTTATTTGGACAAAAAAGCATGATTTTTAAATTGTAAATACATTAATTAATTAAATATATAATAAGAAGATAAAGTTATACTTGTTGAAGTAATGTTGCGGCATCCCGAGTAAGACTTTAAATACAAAATACGGACGGCAAAAATTTTAGAACTACAAACACATAAATTCTGGTCTTTATTTTCATTTCATTACTCAATTTAAGTGTCATATAATTTAGTGCTGTTGGGAATGTGGTCCTCCTAGTGGCAACAGGTGGAAACAGAGAAAGAGGAAAATGCTATCAAAAATCTCCAGCGTTGCATAAATTTCCATCACTTGTTAGCGTTTCTATTGTATTTACCACAGTGATGGAGGAAGTACACTATTGTCCTGTCAAACATTAATTTTGATCCATTGCTTCAGCACACGGCATCATTTTTTGTATGATGGTCTGACATGCACATTTCTGAAGTTGCAAACACGAAAAATTAAGAGAAAAAAAAACATCCCCATTACTATGTTCAGAATAGGCTATATAACTGTTTTGAATTATGCAAAAATATTATAACTAAACCTCTTTGACTGGATAACTAGATTTAGACTAAAAATATCATTTATTTTACCCTGGAAGTACACTTTTTGCCTTGTTAAACGGTTAGGTCACCCAAAAATGTTTTGAATTATGCAAAAATATTATAACTAAACCTCTTTGACTGGATAACTAGATTTAGACTAAAAATATCATTTATTTTACCCTGGAAGTACACTTTTTGCCTTGTTAAACGGTTAGGTCACCCAAAAATGAAAATTATGTCATTAATTACTCACCCTCATGTCGTTCCAAACCCGTAAGACCTTCGTTCATCTTCGGAACACAAATTAAGATTTTTTTGATGAAATCCGATGGCTCAGTGAGGCCTTTATTGCCAGCAATGTCACTGCACCTCTCAAGATCCAGAAAGCTGCTAAAGACATATTTAAAACAGTTCATGTGAGTACAGTGGTTCTACCTTAATATTATAAAGTGACGAGAATACTTTTTGTGCACCAAGAAAACAAAATAACTACTTTTCAACAATATCTAGTGACGGCCAATTTCAAAACACTGCTTCGAAGCTTTACGAATCTTTTGTTTCGAATCAGTGGTTTGGATAGGGTAAATGAAGCCTCTTTTACTGAAATCACGTGACTTTGGCGCTCCGAAGCCATTGGATTTCATCAAAAATATCTTAATTTGTGTTCCGAAGATGAGCGAAGGTCTTACGGGTGTAGAACGACATGATGGTGAGTAATTAATGACATTATTTTTATTTTTGGGCGAACTAACCCTTTAAATAAAAATTTCACTGCAAATTTAGCCTAATATATACATTTTTTATTACATTTTCTTTCCAGTAATTTTTAGGTAAATTAAAATTACAATTACCAGGTGTTTACTGCAGCATTGTTATTTTTTAAAACAGCATAGGCTACTGACATTTTTCACCTGAGATAATACATACAAATATATACAGCAGTTGAAGTCATGCTTTCAGAGAGAGAGAGAGAGAGAGAGAGAGAGAGAGAGAGAGAGAGATGCGTGTGTGCGTGCGTGCGTGCGTGTAGGCCTATGTGTGTGTGTGTGTGTGTGTGTGTGTGTGTGTGTGTAAAGGAGGAGACTCTCCGTGATGTTATTTAACCGTGGATCAATTCTTGGATAAACTCATTTAATCTTAGACCGACCATCAGAACACTTCTTTGTAACTTTATAGGCCTGCTCTATAATTTCATATGAATCACTCAGACGTGCGCTGGAAACTTGATCTGATGCTCAACAGTTAAATTGCATTTGACCAATTCAGAGTGATTCTGCATTGATTTGGAGGCTTGCAAATATATCGACGATGGATTTCCTGGAGGCTGTGGGTGATTTCATTCACCTGTCAGCGCGGAGTGCTTTACTATCCCTGCTGGTGTGTTTAATGCTCATGTTCTGGCGTCGATCCGGTCGGCGGAAGTTACCGGGTCCGTTCCCGTGGCCGGTCATCGGTAACGCCGCTCAGCTCGGGAACTGTCCTCACTTTTACTTCACACGGATGGCTCAGAAATACGGCGACGTGTTTCAGATCAAACTGGGCAGCCGAAACGTGGTGGTTCTGAACGGAGACGCAATTAAAGAGGCGCTAATTAAAAAAGCCGTCGATTTTGCCGGCAGACCCGAGTTCGCTTCATTTCGGTTCGTGTCCGGTGGGAAAAGTATGGCGTTTGGTAACTACAGCCAGTGGTGGAAACTGCATCGAAAGATCGCACACAGCACCGTGAGAACTTTCTCCACAGCCAACATCCACACCAAACAAACCTTTGAGAAGCACATCGTGTGCGAGATTGGAGAGCTTATCCGTTTGTTTCTGACTAAAACTCGCGAGCAGCAATACTTCGAACCGCATCGGTATTTGGTGGTGTCGGTGGCGAACACCATGAGCGCCGTGTGCTTCGGGAACCGGTACTCGTATGATGATGCTGAGTTCCAGCAGGTGGTAGGCAGAAATGATCAGTTCACCAAGACAGTCGGAGCTGGAAGCATCGTGGATGTGATGCCCTGGCTTCAGTACTTCCCAAACCCAATCAAAACTCTCTTTGGCCAGTTTAAAGAACTCAACGAGGAGTTTTACGAGTTTATCCATTCCAAAGTTGTGGAGCACCGCAAGACTATTTTATTGAGCTTCGTCCGTGACATGACTGACGCGTTCATCGTAGCTCTGGATAAAGGGCTGTCAGGGGGCCCGGGGGTCTTTCTGGATAAGGAGTTCGTGCCACCGACCATCTCAGATATTTTTGGAGCCAGTCAAGACACTCTGTCTACAGCTCTGCAGTGGATCATTCTGTTACTAGTCAGGTAAATGCTTTTTGTCTACCATAAATGTACATCTTAAAGAGATAGATCACCCGAGATGAGAAAAATGACTTTTTATATAGTAATGTATAAAATGAACACATCATATAATTAGATAAGTATAACGCAATAAAAAAAAAAAAATAAAAAAAAAAACGACTTTTGTAGGAATACAAAAGAAGAAATATTACTGGACGTTCAAGCTGCTCAGTGGACAATGATTTATACTGTGTAGCTAGAAAAAGGAAAAAAGCAACATGATTTATTCAATATATTCTGAAAAGAAACACGTAAAGGCCTCATAAAATCAAAAATGGGACTTTTGTGACTTTTAGCTCAGGTCTATTGGCTTTGAGGAAATCTAGTACTCCTAAAAGTTAACAAAATTAACCGATTTAGTAGATTTAGGCATTGAAAATTTAAAGTCTTACTGTAAAACAGACCAAAATATTGATGACTTTTGGAATAAATATGCTTTTATGCTGGTTTTTGCTTGACACTATAAATCAACATTCACGTTCACTGCATGAAAAAGAGTCGCTGCAATTCATCTCCTTTTATTTTTTATTATTATTTTATTTATTAATGTTTTTTGCTGAACAATGCAGCACTTTAAGTGCGCCGTGCGACAACTAACAGATTTACAAGTGTCCACAAGAGACAGACGAATCTCAGTAACACCAAACAGCTCTCATGGGTTATGTAACTCTTCCGTGCAGGTATTGGCAGCAAATAATGAGGGCAGGTTACAGCAACACAAAAATGAAATCTGACCCACTAACACTTTTAAACTTGTAGGCCACTCTGTGAAACTCAGAACACAATGCAGCTTACTAGCACAGATGAGATTGTAGGCAGTACAGATATATTGTTTTATATATAGACGGTTATGGCATACAAATTACATTTAAATCATCAATGAAACGGTTATTCTGTTTCGCAATACAAGTGTTTTCAATATCCACATTCAATGTCCATAATATGTCCTTGGTGACTGGGTGAACTCAAGCAGTAGAAAGTTGAAAATGCTGAAAGACGTCTTCACTTACATTACAGGTATCCAGAAGTCCAGAAACGTCTTCAGGAGGATATCGACAGAGTGGTGGATCGCAGTCGCCTTCCAACCATTGCAGACCAGCCTCATCTTCCGTATTACACAGCCTTCATCTACGAAGTCATGCGATTCACCTCGTTCGTCCCCGTAACGATCCCCCACAGCACGACCACGGACACGTCCATCAACGGTTATCCCATCCCCAAAGACACCATCATTTTCATCAACCAATGGTCTTTGAACCATGACCCGAGCAAATGGGATCAACCAGAGGTATTCAAACCACAGCGCTTCCTGGACGAGGATGGAATGCTCAACAAAGACTTAACCACCAATGTGCTGATCTTCTCCGTGGGGAAGCGCAGATGCATTGGAGAAGATCTGTCCAAGATACAGCTCTTCCTCTTCACTTCCTTGCTGCTCCATCAGTGTAGCTTTACAGCAGAAAGTATTCCCAGCATGGACTGTCAGTACGGGCTCACGCTTAAACCCGAAGCCTTTAAAGTATCTGTCACACTCCGAGACAGCACAGAACTGCTGGACAGCTTGGTAGGAACGTCTCAGACTCCTACACAAACGAGACAATGACCTTAAGTTTGAAGTGAAATAAAAGCACACAACCTAAATACTCTGGCAAATGAAGGTGAATAAGAAAACAAACACTGAAGAATATCTCATATCTGCATGTGTGAGAAAAAAATGATGTATTTATAGACATCATACACTCAGGCAAAACATTTTCCTGCTCAGAACGAGCTACAGGAATAAAAACACACCCATGTATTGCTGTAACTACATGATGCACTGATTTATGGTATATTCAGCAAGAGCAGCAATGCAAAAGCTACAGAACAGGACAATGCATGGTGGCTTCATTTTTATCAGACAAATGAAAGCTTCCATGTTTGATTAGAGTATTGAGACATTTACATACATAGCATTATTCAATCGAGAGATTTGTATGTTACTAATTTTATTTCTTCTGGTCAGTATATAGCATACAGACATACATTTAGTCTCAGGTATAGGAGATGTGCCCTCATCACGCTACAATCTTTTAATGCCAACACTTTTTGTTAGGTGGTTTAAAGTCAATGTGAAACACTGTTTGCATCCTATTTTACTTCAATGATGTATTTCAGAGTGAAACAAGATATTCAATGAGAAAAAAATGGGCCATGAATTGCTTTTTATGTATTAACTGTTCTGTTAATATTTTACATGACTGCATTGAGCTTAAAGTAATTTTTCCTTGTTTAGTTGTTGCTTGGGGTACTTTAGCTCAAACTAGCCCTGTGCTGCATTGTAAATGTCACTATATAATGCTCACAAAATGAGAAATTTGTACAGTATAATCTTATAGCACTTTATTGTTCTTCTTAATCACTGTGCACCTTGATGCTATTTCCTGATTCTCACTACAGCATTGTTGAGGTCTGTGCTTTGTTATTATTGACTTAGCATTAATCTATAATTACCAAATAAACATAGGTGGGTTTAACGCAGTTCACTTCCATTGTGTTCCCCTGCAGCCTCCTTCCCAGTCTGGAGAATCTGGCAGTGGGTCACAGGAAGTCTTCAATGAAACTATTCTGGATGTCTGTGTCTATAATAAGTTGAATGTGATTTGGCACATCATGTTGTGTGGGCAGAAAGGAAATACATTTTGTGTATCCCTTGGGTCCCTCCTAGTTAGGGGAATCCTGAAGGGGAATTTCAGGGTTTGTTAACTAACTGTATAGTATATGTATGGTAACTATTATTTGCTCATTTCTAACTGCAGTGCTGCAATATATTTTTGAACTGTAATAGCGAAGTTTGATCTGCTGTAATACATTTTTGTACTGAATTGCATTAGATGTTAATAGGCTGCTGAATTGTATTAGACTACTATATTTTTTGTGTGCAAAAGATTGATATGTAAGTTTATAACTAAATTGCTGATGTAGTTCCCATTATGTGATACCAGCACATAATATTATATTTTTCTACTTCATATAAGCTCTGACATTTGGGTGCTCTGTGAATTCTAAACTACATACAGTTTACAGTTTTTGTAATTAAATGTAGTGCAAATATATAAATGTATAAATAAATGTATAAATCACAATTTTATATCATTACTCAAGCTTTTATGGTAGTATATGCTTTATAAATGCAAATTAGTCTGTAAAACAAAACTAGGCGATTTAATCTTGTATAAAAAATAAAAAAAAGTGGTTCCCTACTACCATAGTAAAATAGTGACAAGTAAAAAATAACCATTCCAACTTTATTACATCATATCTGCACGCAGCCACTTAATTAGGCATTTAAAATATAAGGAAAGTGTATAGGATATACCCTTCCCTGCGAAGTGCTTTATCTTGCTTTCCCAGCACATCCTGTTCTGATCTGCGGTTTAGCCAGCCGAGCTTTGAGTGCGTGACAAGTCCAGATAAAGCTAGCTGATTACTGATACGCCAACAGCCGCCTGCTCCCCTTCCAGGCCCTGGTAAAGAAAAGAAAACATACTTCTCTGTTGTAGGATCAACAGTAGGACTGTGGCAGAAGTGCTTTCGCCAAAGAGGCGAGGGGTTCAGTGCAGTGCTTAAAAAAAAACAGATGAGAAATATATCAGCAATACAAAACTAAAAAAAAAAAAAAGATGCAATGAAATCGTGTCATTAATTACTCTCCCTCATTTCGTGCCAAACCATAAAGACTTTTGTTAATCTTCAGAACACAAATGAAGATCTTTTTGATGAAATCTGAGAGCTTTCTGTCCCTCCGTTGACAGCTACGCAACTACCACTTTGACGCTTCAAAAAGTTCATAAAGGGATCATAAAACTAATCTGTATGAATTGAGCATTTTTTTTTTTTTAACTTTTTATTTAATTTTTACTTTTTGTTGTTAAAACAAAACTTGTTACTTTAGGTTCTAATACTTATTTGGCTTATTTTAATTATTCTAATACTTTATTTTATCTCAGCTTTATTTTTATTAACAAAAAATGTTTTTAATAGTTTTATTTAACATGCTTGTCTTCGGTTTGCTCTATTGCTTTCAATACGTCATATAATGCTTACTTGAAATTGAATGGCCATTTTTAAAATACCTAATTTTTAAAATATGCTGTAAATTTAATGCATTTTGTTAACAACCCATACACAATCTAACTACAATGAAAGCATCCAAACTGCATTTGAAATACAGCAATTATAGCAATGTAATTTATGCACTAAATACAAGTGCTGCATCTGCAACAGATTTTGAAATACTTATGGTAGATCACAACGATTGGTTGGTTTTTTCTCCTCCAATTTGCATAAAGCTCAGCATTTACAGAGTTTTTGATAGCCTTGTTTGCTCTGCTCTCAGTTCTAAAAGTCAAGTCAAGTCACTTTTATTTCTATAGCGCTTTTTACAATGCAGATTGTTTCAAAGCAGCTTTACAGTGATAACAGGAAAATAATGCAACAGTTTGTTTTGGCTGTACAGCAGCTCTAGAAGAAAATAGTGTCATTGTCCAGTTTAAGTAAGTTCAGTGTTGATTCATTTCTATTGTAAAAATCATTAGTTATTAATTTAGTTCATTTATCTATACAGCAGCTCTGGAGAAAACAGTGATGTCATCGTCCAGCTCAGTTCAGAGGCGACAGCGTCAAGGAACCCAAACTCCAACAGGTGACAAAATGGAAAAAAAAAAACCTTGGGAGAAACCAGGCTCAGTCGGGGGGCCAGTTCTTCTCTGGCCAACAAATGAACAGTGCATGTCTGCTTCCTGAACAATGCTAGGAAGACTGTTCAAAAGTTTAGGTGCTAAACAGAAAAGGACCTACCGCCTGCAGTTGATTTTGATATTCTAGGTATTATCAACTGGCCAGAATTTTGAGATTGAAAAAGAAGTGAAGGACTATAATGCATTAAGAGCTCGCTCAAGTACTGGGGAGCTAAACCATTTAGTGCTTTGTAAGTAATTAGCAAGATTTAAAAATGTATACAATGTTTAATAGGGAGCCAATGCAGTGTTGACAGAACCGGGCTAATATGGTCATGCCTCCTGGTTCTAGTAAAAACTTTAGCTGCTGCATTTTGGAACAGCTGGAGTTTGTTAATTAAGCGTGCAGGGCAACCACCCAGTAGAGCATTACAATAATCTAGCCTTGAGGTCATGAACGCATGAACTAACTGTTCCGCATTTATCATTGAAAGCATATGTCGTAGTTTAGATGTATTTTTAAGATGGAAGAATATGGTTTTACAGATGCTAGAAATGTGGCTTTCAAATGAAAGATTGGTATCAAAGAGCACATCCAGGTTCCTAACTGACGACAGAGACATGACAGAACATCAAGTGTTAGACAGTATTCTAGGTTATTACGTAAGGAGGTTTTTGGTCCAATAATTAGAATCTCTGTTTTTTTTTTTTCAGAATTAAGTAGTAGAAAAATACTAGTCAACCAATTTTTTTTATATCACCCATGCATTTCATTAATTTTGTCAATTGGTAAGTTTCGTCAGTGCACGAAAAAATATAGAGCTGATCTGAATATCATCAGTGTAACAGTGAAAACTAACAGCATGCTTCCTAATGATATCTCCCAAGGGTAGCATGTACAGGGTGAAAAGCAACGGTCCTAGTACTGAGCCTTGCGGTACTCCATACTGAACTTGTGATCTATATGACATCTCTTCTTTAACTGCTACAAACTGATAACATTCAGAGTATGATTTAATTATCCCCACAGAATCCTCGCAGATACCATTTCTTTCTAAAAAGGAACATGATGATACTGCCTTTTCTAGTATTTTTGTCAGAAAAGGTAGATTCGAGATCGGCCTGCAATTGACTAATTCTCTAGGATCAAGTTGTGTTTTTTAAACACATACTATACAAATAAGAAGTTTATTAATAGCCAGCTTAAAAGTTTTCGGTACGTATATCTTAATGACAATGATGAATTAATGATATTAAGAAGATGATCTATGAACTCTGAAGCAACCCTTTCAGTAGCTTAGTTGATATAGAGTCTAACATACTTTGTTGATTTTGATGATTTAACGAGTTTAGACAATTCTTCCTCTCCTATAGAAATGAATTGATTCATTTGAATGGAATTTTTCCTCAGGGACACTACAAATCACTGTCTGATGCGATACTGTAGTATAAGGTTGCATGGTTATAATTCTCTCTCTAATATTATCAGTCTTGCAAGTAAATAAATTCATAAAGTCATTACTGCAGTGCTGTTTGAAAACGTCAAAAAGAGACCTCCAGGAATCCAGGTCAAGGCCTTTAGGTATTATTTCTGTGCTGTATGTGAGAGGACAGACTTACAAACATCAGGTAATGAGAGACTATGAGATGGTTTTCAGTTCCTGAGGATGAACAGTTGTTCTGTTATATGATACTTCCACACACAGATGTGTAAAATGTACAGAGAAATCACAATGAAGTTAAATGATCCTATATGAAGGCTTTGCCCTCTTCATCTGTGATGTGGTGACAAACAAGGCCTCTTCACTTGGATGAATGACCATTTCATTGAACAAGGATTTCATTGGCTGGTTTGGTTTATGTAGTCCACAACTGTCTTCTTATTTAATGTATAGGGAGAGTTTGTTGTCCTGAGTGCAATCTGTTAAACTTTCTCATCCCAGTCAGATTCATCAATGTCTCTGCTAAATATACACTACCATTCAAAAGTTTGGGATCAGTCCATTTTTTTTTTTTTTTTTAAAGATGCATTAAATTGATCAAAAGTGACAGAATAAAGACATTCTATTTCAGATAAATGCTGTTCTTTTAAACTCTCTATTCGTCAAAGAATCTTGACAAAAAAAAAATTCTACAAAAATATTAAGCATCATAACTGTTTTCAACTTTGATGATGAGAAATGTTTCTTGAGCACCAAATCAGCATATTAGAAAGATTTCTGAAGGATCATGTGACAATGAAGACTGCAGTAATGGCCATCACAGGAATACATTACATTTTAAGATATATTCAAATAGAAAACAGTTATTTCAAATTGTAATGATATTTCACGATATTACTGTTTTTACTGTATTTAATAGATGCAGCCTTGGTGAACATAAGAGACTTCTTTCGAAAACATTATCAACCCCAAACGTTTGAATGGTAGTGTAGAAAAATACAATAGGCCTATGCAAAAAGTAACAATAAAACAGCTAATAATCAAAAGCATTATCAATAAATGGAAACTGCCTCAGTTAACTTTCATTACCATGATGTCAATTCACATAAAACATGTCAGTACAGAAGAGTCTCTGATCAGAAGCTGTTTGCTGCTGAAGACATTCATTAACTCAGTGCTTGGTTCAGGTGTCCAGACATGAAAAGGTTATTTCTGTTTACAACTGATGGGTGAGTCAGTATGAGTGCCCTGTAATATCACCCTCAACACCTGAAAATCAGCCCTTTTTCTTCATGTCTTCCTGGCATTGCCTATGGATGGCTGCTTTCTGGACAAGAGTCTACAGGCATAATACTGACAGAAAACTACCTGACTTACATTTATGAAGTTAACAGTGAAATGTACAATTTCTGTGCCACTAAACAGAATTGTACAACTAAAAATAATGACAGTTATTAAGGTCCAAGCACATTGAGCACAATGTGTAAATCGAAAACAGTTGTCATCAGAAGACATTTCTGAACTTTTTTATAGACGGAAATGGAAGAGCACATGATCAATACTCCCATTCAACACAATTTGATTCTAGCCCATGTGGTTCCCAAGCAAAAATGTAAATGTAATTGCACTTTCCTGAGTAATGGGTGAAATTTGTGCATCCCACCAAGTTTGGTGTCTCAGTGCTTTACAGTTTTATTCTGTATAATATTAATATCAGCACCAATGTTATTATAGCTAACTAAAACTAAAATGGAAACTAAAATCATAACATTAATACAATTTTATTAATAAATAAAATTAAATATAGAAAACGTTAGAAAAATTTATTTTATTTCAGCTAATTGCCAAGGCAATATTTCTCATTTTAATTTAGTTTAACTTGATGTACTAAAATAACTAAATCTAAAACTAAAATTAATAAAAACTATGCAGACATTTAAAAAAAAAAAAAAAAAAAAAAAAAAAAAAAAAAAATAAAAATTACAAAAACAACAAAATAACAATGCTGTTTTAAAGGTTCCTAATTTTGTTTTGGAGGTCTCCTACAATAGGTTTACATGCATCCAAGGTCAAAAACACTAATGTTCTCATAATATACACATCAGCTCATTTCTTAGTCTGAAAATGGTTAGTTGGAAGATTCAGTCTCTCTAAACCCCTCCTTTCCGAGAGCCTACTCTGCTCTGATTGGTCAGATGGCCCAGTCTGTTGTGATTGGTCTACCGCGTACAGCGTGTGTCAGAAACGAAACGCCTATTACTATATCTAAATTTCAGCTCCGGAGGTTTCCTCAGCACTGTGATACGAATGGTAATGTTGGCATTAGTTTTTCCATATCAATTCCAGTGCGAGTCCTCATCGTTTTGCAGTGCATGCATACACATAATACATTATCAATTTGTTTTCAAATCTGTTAAAGGATTGTTAGGCTGCATAAATTAGGTCAGCCGGAACCGGGAACACTTCCTATAACACCAGATGTACTTGTTACATCAGAAGAAGAATGGCATCTACGCTAATATTAGTCTCTCTGTTTATCCCGAAGTTTACCGTAGTCAGCCGGATCCGGGCCGTATCCAGGTGAGATCGAGGACCTGCGCCTTGACACGACCACAACGCAGCCCTGAAGTGTCAGCAGAGATTGAGTCAACTAGATCATCCACTGTGAGGGCCTCGACACGACAGCCAGTGGCACAGTTCCTCAACAAACCGTCCATACCGGCGTAATGAATACGATCCTCAACTGGATGGAACTGGAATAAATACTTTGACTGTTGCGATCCCATCGGACTTATTATGATTCAGGCAGCTATCATAAAGCACTGTTCGCTGTTGGCCAGAGGAGAACTGGCCTCCCGACTGAGCCTGGTTTCTCCCAAGGTTTTTTTCTCCATTTTAACACCTGTTTGCCACCTGATGTCACCTGTTGGAGTTTGGGTTTCTTGCCACTGTCGCCTTTGGCTTGCTTAGTTGGGGACACTTGATATTTGATATTCAACAGTGTTTTGATCTGCTTGCATCGACACCATTGTATACGAACTGAGCTGGATGATGACATCATTGTTTACTCCAGTGCTGATATAGATAAATTAACTAAATTAATAACTATCGATTCTTACAATGGAATGAATCAATACTGAATTTACTTAAGATGGATAATGACACCATTTTCTTTAAGAGCTGCTGTGCAGCCAAAATTATATTCCAGTTATCACTGTAAAGCTGCTTTGACACAATCTGCATTGTAAAAAACGCTATATAAATAAAGGTGACTTGACTTGACTTGATTTGCTGCGCTGAAAACAGCGTCTTCTCGACATGAACAACATGAACAACATGAACCAAACTCTTCCAGGCCTCAGCTAGCGGGTCAAAGTAGACGTTGTTTGTGGGCAGCCAATGAAGACCATAGGCTGGCATCATGCAAATTTGTTGTTACATAGGTATGTAAAAGGAAGTGAGACTGGAATTGCTGACGACTCGTTTCAGCAAGTTCAGAATCAATTCTTTCTTTTAGGAGACAATAACTTTGTCATGCACTTTGATCCTTAAAGCTTTCCAGACCTTTTACATTCACAAACAGCTATATTACACACTACATGAAAGGTAATATTCGAAAAAGCATAATAGGGGCACATTAACTAAAATTAAGATGAAAGCAAAAAATATAAAAACAAAAACTGATTCTAAATATTAATAAAACTTATAATAGCATCTCAATGATACTAAGACTTCAGCACAAATGCAATTAGAGCTTGATGCCTGCTTTCAAACAAGTTAGAAACCCATTCAATCTTTAATTGCTCAGGCAAACCCGCACCCCTACCCCAAACTCACGTCACTGGTTAATTCAGTGTTACGTCTCTAACATAGTTAGGCTCAAGTAGACTGCAATTGTATTTGGTGTTGCTAACACTGCAGAAATGACCAATTCACTTTAAACATGAAATATGACAAGATATAAAACAGTTATCAATCATGCCACACTAATAACATACAATAAAACATAAAAAATATGATCAACATACAACAGTCTGAATTCACCTTATTGTATATTGTACTGAGCAGCAGTGATGAAGTGATGATCTTCATATGCCCGGTTACAGTATCAATGTTCTGTACAGATAACCACCAATCTAAAATGTACCATATAGAGCAAGTGCAATCATGTAAACATACAAACAATTATTACATTCTTAATGCTGAATCATATAAACACTACAAAATGATATTACATTATATTAAAACAATATTAGCAATTACATAAGAGGAAAAATGATCTTCCACTTACATGGTCCCCATAATTTCTCAGATGTACAATTATCTTTGGTCAAAAAAAAAAAAAAAAAAAAAAAAAAAAAAAAAGTGTATGTAAGTATAAAAGTATATTCAAATGTTCATCCAAGTTATCTGCTTACTATATCATACTGAAAAACAAACAATAATACAGATTCCACAAAGAGAACTCAGATAAGTGATTAAATCCAGATTGAGCTGTTCGGGTATCCGTAAAAAAAAAAAAAAAAAAAAAAAAAAAAAAAGACTGCATTTCTAGAGGGAGAAACATGCTATAAAAGTTTAATATATACAGTATGATAGAATTTCAGTTTTACATGCACACATTCTAATATCAGCAGCTTTTCGGACAAACTAATCATTTAATGTGCCAAAGTTCTTCGAAAGATATTCAAATGTTTTGTTTCAGACACTTATTAGGAGGTAAACTAGATTTCCACAAATATAACTTTACAGCCATGCTGTTTTATGAAATAATCTGTAGCTACATTAATAATTTTGGATGGACAGAAATTCTGATTACAAAAACATGCCCATAAATGGCAGATTAAAGCAAAAGTAATTGGACACTTTTAATTCTGGTCAGACAGATCTTTCCTGTGGTTTTTGGTCAGAATATGTTGCAAGCTGCAGCTGTCACTTCACCCAAATAATCCACAAAAATACTGTAATTATAAACATTTTTATCTTAGCCTTTGACATCTTTCATGTTGTGGGTATTTGAAGATATCATTAATGTGAAATTCATTTTAACAGCAGCCACTGACAGTCATGGCATTGTCAATAGGTCACAGCTATGTTGTGTATTGCTACTATTACTGTTAATGTCTAAAATATTCCTGGGGGGAAAAAAGATTAAAAAAAAATTAAAAGAAATTGTCCTGTAAAACACATACAGTACTTTGTGCACTTTAATGGAGGCACAATAAATCTCGTGGCCTGGCCAACATTAGTAGTGTTGGTTTGTGGGTAAAGAGCTACAGTCCAGTCACAGTCGAGTCCAAAGAGATGGAACACAAAGACAGAGAGCCTTTGTTCCCTTTTGTTGGAGACTTGTTAAAGTGATGCCACAAGAGAGTCCAATTCCTTCTGTGCCTCCTCGTCCTTTACAGAAAGAGCAAAAATGATTCTTTTACTGATAAAGAAGTACAATGACAAGAAACTATAAATCTGATTAATCTGAATAAGAAAAACACCTCTTTAGTCACAATGCTCATTGCAGAGGCAGCGTCACACATCTGTCGGGCTTGACTTCTCTGACCCAAGTCTTTGTAACACTGACAAGAGAAAAGTGATATAGGTGCAAGATACAGTCAACCATTACAATTTTCTTCATTTTCTTTTAAGGCTTTACTGGCTTAGTTTTAAAACCTAGTGAGCTGCCTATGTAGACAGTATATGTGTGATTCCTGTGTAAAGGCTGTTCTAAAAAAAAAATAAATCCATCGAAGATGTTGGAAGAAATTGGAGAAATGTCAATTATCTACTATATTGTTCAAAAGTTTGGAGTCTTTCAAAAGATTTTTAAGATGTTTTTGACAGAACTATGCTCACTATGGCAGCATTTATTTATCATATATGGGTCAAAGACAAAAAAGGGTTTTCAAGCATCAAAACAATAAGTGTAATACAGCTTTGAATTGTTGTTGTTTTTCAATACATCAGAATGGGTCCTGTTTAATTTGTTTGTTTTTTTCTGAGCAAAAATTAAATATTATATATTTTTACCATGATTTACAAAAAAAAAAAAAAAAAAAACACCCACTAAAATGTCATTCAATCTTGTCAGGGATATTTACAACAAAAAATCTATTTATGCCATATTAAAGACTAATTAATTTTACCCCAAATGCTAATTACTTGTAATTTTACATTTTTAAACTTTGCCACTATCCTAGGTTTTGCCCATTTGTCAGCAAGAATTTTTTACTCATTTAAAAAAACAATAAAAATTTAAGTACATGGCTGTTATATTTGTATGACAAAAGTTTTTGCCCAAATAGGATATTGTAATGTTCAGTTTGTTTCGGTTTCATTTTCCTGGACTTTTATTTTATAACTCGTTGTTTCCTGCATTTCCTTTTTTTGTTTCCTTAGTTTCTAAAAAGTTCTCATTTGTTGACTTAGCTAATCATTGATTGATTGACTTGTTACACCTGTTCCTTGTTAAGCCTTTTGGGTAACACTTCACAATAAGGTTCAGTAGTTAAACATTAGTTAATGTATTAACTAATATGAACTAACCATGAGCAATACATTTGTTACTGTATTTACTAATCTTCGTTAACGTTAGTTAATGAAAGTACAGTTGTTCATTATTTGTTCATGTTAGTTCACAGTGCATTGACTTATGTTAACAAGATTTTAATAATGTATTAGTAAATGTTGAAATTAACATTAATAAAGATTAATAAATGCTGTATAAGTGCAGTGCAATATTAGTTCATGTTAACTAATGTAGTTAACTATGAATGAATGAAAAATGTTTATTTCGGTTGCATAACATATGAATGTATGATTTACTTACATAAAAATATAAACAGAATCAACCGAAAAGGTGTAGGATGAAGCCATGGCTTATTACACCTACCCTTATTACAGCGTCACATACCCTCCAACTGATATTAGATGTACAATTCCATCATTACAATTTACAAAAATTTTTTACACATTACAATACACAACTTAAGCTTCCATCTTATAATTCATATATATTTTGGATTTGAACATTTTTTTAAACTGAAAAAGTGTTACTTCTCTTAAGTTCGTCATTTTGACCGTTCCACAAATCGACACCTTGAACAGAAATACAATTCTTTTTTACATTAGTTCTGACCACTGGTTTTTTAAACATATCCTTTCCTCTTAAATCATATTTACCTTCCTTAATTTCAAACAAACACAATATATTTGCTGGCATAATTTGTTTTTTAACTTTGTACATGAACAAAGCTGTGTTAAAACTAAGTCGTAAAATTTTAGTGCTTTAAATTTAAGAAATATTAGTTTAGTTGATTCATTAAATGAGGAATAATTAACAATCCTAATTGCTTTTTTTTGCAAAGTAAATATAGATTTTGTATTTGACTTATAGCTATGCCCCCAAATTTCAATGCAATAGGTCATATATGGTACTAAGAGAGAACAATACAAAATATACAATGTAAATTTGTTTAGGAAATACTTAATTTTATGTAATATAGCAATAGTTCTTGACATTTTTGACAATACATGTGTTATGTGTGGTTTCCAGGATAATTTGTGATCTATTATTACTCCTAGAAATTTTATTTCCATTACTCTTTCCAAAACCACATCATCAGTCTTTAAGTTTGTATTATTATGTATATGTCGATTACCAAATATAATATATTTGGTTTTGGTAATATTTAAAGATAGTTTGTTTGCATCAAACCACAGTTTAATTTGAAATAGTTCTCTCGATACATTTGTGAGAAGCTGGTGCAAATTCTCACCAGAACAGTATAAAGTTGTGTCATCCGCATATAAGACACACTTTAGCAAATCAGACACTTTACAAAGGTCATTTATATATAAAATAAACAATTTAGGACCCATCAACGACCCCTGGGGCACCCCACATGTCACCCTACACATTTCAGAGTTTTCATTATTAAAGTGTACATACTGGTACCGATTAAGATAAGATCAAGATAACTCTCTAATCAAGAATAAGCGGGCCCTCTAAAGTCATACTTTTCCAACTTATTCAATAATATTTTATGATTAATAGTGTCGAAAGCTTTTTTTAAATCAACAAAAACACCCACTGCATATTTTTTATTGTCTATTGAAGAAGCAATATCATCAACTAATTGCGTTACTGCCATTGAGGTAGATCTGCCTGCCCTAAAACCATATTGTTCCTCCTGCAGTAAGTTATATTTTTCTATAAAATTATCCATTCTTTCAACAAAAAGTTTTTCTAATATCTTAGAAAATTGAGATAGCAGTGAGATAGGCCTATAATTACAAAATAAATGACGGTCTCCACTTTTGAAAATTGGTATAATTTTTGCCATTTTCGTATTATTTGGGAATACACCCGTTTTAAAAGATTGGTTGAATATATAAGTTAATGGTTTGGCAATACACTCAATAGTGTTTTTAACTAATAACATGTCAATATCTGTCCAATCTTTTGACCTTTTATTTCTAAAACCTTTCACAATTTGCAGTATTTCTTTTTTGTTCACTTCTGATACAAACATTGAAAACATATTTATATTAACTCCATTATTCTTGTAATTAGACTCTTTTATGTCATTTGCTAAGTTATTACCCACATTAACAAAGTATTCATTAAATTCAATTGCTATGTTTTTTGAATTTCTGAAAAAAAATGTCATCCCTTTTGAAATAACTTGGACAATCTTGTTTGGCATTTGTTTTTTTAATTAAATTGTTTAACACTTTCCATGTCTTTAATATATTTTGTCTTAATTGATCTAGTAACTTACGATAATATTCCTTTTTACTATTTCGGATTATAACTAATGTTAACTAATGAACCTTATTGTAAAGTGTTAGCGCCTTTTGTTACTCTGTGTATATATAGCCCTCAGTTTGAGTTGGTCTTGGTTGGTTTTCGTCTTAAGGTACGTTTACATGACAATGATGTACTACAAACTGAAAAGTTTTTCTTTTGTTTTTCTCATACAGATGACAACATTGTCAAAACAATCCCTGTTCACACAGATCTGCGAAAACGATTAAAACCTGCTGTATTATGCTGCCAGGCCAGTAGTTGGCGATGTCACTTTGTAAAGAAACACTATGCGCTTATAGACTGAACTCATAATACGCATGCGCATGACGTCACCGTTTTCACAAATTTGCTTTTTTGTAGTTTACACGGAGACGATAATGGTATCGCTTACAAAAACTTGCACTTTGAAACCCGCTTTCAAAAGTTTGCGTTTTCAGGCCACCAATACACCGTTGTCGTGTAAATGAATGGCCAAAACGCATAAAAAGTTTTCCGTGTTTAGTTAAAAATGGTGTCATGTAAACGGCCCCTTAGTTTACATCAGTGTATACTCTAGTTAGTTTGCTTACTCCTGCATTTCCAGTTATCCGGTGCTCCTGCATGTTTGTTATCTCTTATTGCTGTAACCAACCGTGACAATGGTTAATACTTAATTCAGTTAGGATGAAGGTACAGTAGCTGTCTATGTAGGTGCTAGACAGCAAGACAGCTCACTAGGTTTGGAACAGAGCCTAATGTCATTAACTTAAAGGGGGGGTATCACACACAGTTTCTGCCAATCTCATGTTAATCTCGAGTACCTATAGAATAGTATAGCATCCTTCATATCGCCGAAAAGTCTTTAGTTTTATCATATTTATAAAAGATATATACGCTGTACCGAGTCTTTCCGAAAACAGCCGAGCGCCTGGAGGCGTGTCGTGTAAGCGGAGCTAACTAGAGACAAGCACGCGCATCTTTTACGTAGTGATCCTCTGCAAGCTATCAATGGTCAGCTAAACAACTGTATTTAAACTCACACAATACACCATCGCATTATCCATGGATAACTTTTGAATCACTATAATGACTATAGCATATAGTGAATGATGAATAATGAATTTATGAATTCACTACATTCGTGTTGTTTACATTATATGCACTTAGGCGCCTATTGCCAACAAAACAGACATTTGATGCAGTTTTACTCACCAACTGCAGTTCCGATTAATGACTGGGATCACTATCGCTGTGACCGCTCCATCTTTCAGTTTCAAATGATCTGTAAATCCAGCGTAGAACTGTGCCTTGTTTATAAAACCATAAGCAGCGATCCTGAGGACTTGAGCAGCCACGGAAAAACACGAGATATTCTCCATTCATTTTAACCAATAAAAAAGTGATTGCAACTATCAGTTTCTATGGTTGTTTTAATAACAAATATCGAGAGCGCATAAATGTAATGATGGGCGTGCTCTTGCTCTCTCGCTCTGGTCGACGTATGCGCGTGCGCTCTTCCGGGAGAAGTGCCCGTACAAGGAATTCCAACCTTTCTGATGTCACACAGGCACATACTTGCAAAAAAAGATCCCGAAATTTAAAAGGATTTGGAAGAGTATTTTTGGCACAGAAATACTCCGTCATACGTCCAACTCGTGTTTTGAAACTTTGGCCATGTTTAGCATGAGAATCCAACTCTTTAACAGTCTAAATAAGTCAGAATGCATGAAATAGCATTATACCCCCCCTTTAATATTGATCATAAATAGTCAAGACCTCAAAAAAAAAAAAAAAAAAAAGTCATTACCTTGGCTAAAAACACATAGTTGAATTTTGAGTACTTGGGAGTGATCTCTTCTGCCTGTAGAATCAAACACAGGACAAAGTAAGCAAACACAATCTGTCCTCCACAGTCAGACTGAATTTATTTATTGACTACAGACTGCTGAAATCTAAACCCAGCTGTTTATGTAACAGGATATTTTTTTTTTTTTTTTTTTCTTTGCATTTCAGGTGTAGTTAATTAAATGAGATCATGAAAAACACATCTCTCTTCAAAGAAGGCTTGCACTGCTGCCAGGCAAACGTCTAGGGTGAATACTCCAACATTTTGCGTGTTAAATGAGATATTAAACAATTACCATTGCAGATAAACCTCCACTATAATCCAAGCAATAAATAACGCTGTTGACATTTACGAGACTTACACAATCACGCGAAATATAAACACCGCATTAGCCACATATATGAGCTTATGTTTTCTACTAAAGTAAACTCCAGGGTTCACACACCTTTTGATTAATTTTTTTTTTTTTTTTTTTTTTTTTTTTTTTGCTGTTCATGATTATTTAAAAAAACAAAAACTATAATAGATCAAATCTATTTTAACTATAGACATTTTCATGACTTTCCCAACATTTTAGGACTGTTAATATCCATGATTTCCAGGGATGAAAATGACAATTGACAAAGTTTTCCTTGGCCAAAAGTATGTGGACAGACAAACATCACTCACACCACTGTTCAAAATGTTGAAGTTGATAAGATTTTTTTTGTAAATGTATCTGAAAGACGTCTTTTATGCCCAGTAAGGCTGCATTTATTTGATAAAAAAATACAGTTAAAAACAGTAATATAATGAAATATTTTTTTGCAATTTAAAATAACCGTTTTCTATTTCAATGTTTTAAAATGTAATCTATTCCTGTGATGGCGAAGCTTAATTTTCATTAAGAAACATATTATTATTATTATTATCAAATTGTTGAGAACAGCATGCTTAATATTTTGGTGGAAACTGATATGTTTTATTTTCAGGATTCTTTGATGAATAGAAAGTTCAAAAGAACAGCATTTATTTCACTTTTGATCAATTTAATGCATCCTTGCTGAATAAATGTATTAATTTAATAAAAAAATGAATAAATAAAGTATCTTACTGACCCACACTTTTGAATAGTAGTGTATTGTGCTTGCTGAACATTTAAATTCAAAACCAATGGGATTTTTAGGCTTTTCACCAGACGCCATTTCTGTATGAAACTCGCTTTGTGAATTGTCATGCCAGGTATGTTACTTTCAACTAAATATATTTGTCTAAGGAAATGCATCGATGCTTGATTGTATGCACACACTGTACTAGTAACAGGGGGTTTCCACATACTTTTGGCCATTCTGATGGATCATTCAGTGTGTGGATGAAGAGACATCATGTTATTTGGACATACACTGGTGCTTACATTTTTTCCCCTATAATTATTGGATTATTAATGATTAATGATGAAGAAAGACTGTATTTCTCTCCTTTAATCAGTCATGCTGTTGTATAACTCTCCAGAATGTAGTGCTGTCTTGGCAGGGAGCAACAAGTCTAAGCACAGACCCCTTAAATAAGAAGTGATGGGTGAGATACAAAGGACAGGAGAACATCAGAGGAGAGAGCAACTTATGTAAAAATGTAGGAACACAGGTCACGCTCTTTCATAAATGAACATGGTTTGTTATTTAAACTGGGACCCCTTTTGCAGAACATACTAAGGCTACGTTTAGACTGCAGGCAAAAGTGGCCAAAATCTGATTTTTTTTGCTCATGTGTTACTGAATGTGTGTCATATTCAGTGTGAACAGCACAAACCACATGGAATCAGATTTTTTAGATTCTGATTTGGGCCACTTTCATATATGGTACTAAATATGTGAATGTGTTTTGTCATTTCAACACCTTTATAATGATCATGTTAGCTGATCTATAAAGCGCTATGGGCAATAGAAGCTTATCCAGTTCACCTCTCTTTTGTGTTGGTACGAAAGCCGATTGGAATCTGGCTGTATGTGACGTCACTGTACATTCTAAAATTCCATATGTGGGACCGTACTCCCTGGGGGAAAAAAATAACGATCCCACATGTGGGACTGTACCGCTCAAGCGGTTATTATGGAAGACAGCCGAGATGGTCGAGATGGTCACTGCAGCCCGGAGACCTCCAAGTGGGAGGGACTTATGCCGAACAGACGGAAACCTCCAAGCGGTTCATCATGGAGGTGCAGTAATAGAAAGACATGACAATAGAGTGGTGCAGGTATGACATCACTTTGTAAGCCAAAATGCGAAAACAATTTAGCATTTTAGCACTTCCGGTTCCATCGTCCCGAAGTCAAAGGGTTTTTTGAATGGGATTTTGGTTAAATGGCTGGAATAAGGTCTGTGGTGAACACAAGCTCAAGACACTTTCATGTTTTATTCTACGACATAAAATACATTAGTATTACCCCACTCATGATTTTTTGAAGCTGTTACGTGTCTTGAAAAAGGCAGTTGCTAACAAGTGACAAAAATGGGACTACAGAGGTTGTCGGGGACATTAAAAGTCATCATGGCAAACAGTGCTCAGTGCGCTTTTACAGCCTCGTTATGCTTATAATTGTGCTCTTATGAGCTATTCTAACTCAACCTTTCTGGGAAAATATTTTTAGATACAAATAAAAACTGAAAGAGTTGTTAAGCTTCTGACGACGGTGATGTTGAAGTCGTGGAACCGTGGTGTAGTTCGTTTACAGCCTACCTTTAGCATTTTACTTCTGGCGACTGCATTTAGGATTCAAAATTCATAAATTGTGTTCATCTGTGAAAATCATCTTGATAGACAAAATGTGTAAGTATCAAACTTTTGTTGATCACAGAGCTTGTTTTTTGTGATAATCCAAAAGCCTGCCAGTTGGCCTACACAGCGCACCCTTGAATCTTACACGCACCCTTGAGTGTCCCCAACATGACTTGTGCGACTGCATTGGCCAGTTTCAGGAAATTCACTGGTACAGTAAAAATTTTCAAAATTTGAGTTTTGTTATACAGTTAGGCTGTGTATTACCTTCCAGTATTAGCTAGGCCTATTTAACAAGCCTATTTAATTAGCTAGGCCTATTTAATATAAGAGGATGCCATTCGGGTGTTGTCCCCTTGACTTGTGGGGTCCCCCAAGGCTCTATTTTGGCCCCTTTATTGTTTTCTCTATATATGCTTCCTTTAGGCTCTATTTTTGAAAAGCATGGCTTGTACTATCATTGCTATGCAGACGGTACTCAGCTTTATTTGCCCCTGAAGCACAAAAATGGCTTAGACTCCCTTTCTGCCTGTCTTTCCGATGTCAAAGCCTGGATGTCGTTAAATTTTTTAAATCTAAATGATCAAACAGAGATCATCGTGTTGGGCTCTTCTGAAATCCCAAACATTTCTCATTTAAATTCTGGTGTTTTATCCTCTTCAATTAAGTCATTTGTAAAAAACTTGGGAGTTTTATTTGATAGGCAAATAAATTTAGTTGTCAAATCAAGTTTGTAAGAGTAAGAGCGCTGGCTAAAGTGAAGACTTTCCTTTCTTTTAAGAACTTTGAAACTGCAATTCATGCTTTTATTTCTTCTACAATTGACTATTGTAAATCATTGTATCTGGGAATGAACAATTCTTCATTATCTAGAATACAAATGGTCCAAAATGGGGCTGCAAGACTTTTACTCTACTTTTACTCTACTCTACTCTACTAAGACTCTACTCTCTTTCTCCTCATCCTTATCTTTGTCTTTCTTATTGTCTACGCATAAATTGCGGGCTTCCGCTGGATATTAGCTTGCAAATGAACTTGTAAATACTGACTTCAGTAACCTTTGTGTTTACTTTTATCTTGTTATTGTTCTTTTGTGCATGCGGGTCAGTTTGAGACCGTGATCAGTTCACACTCAAGTCTACTACCCAAAGTCTACGGTGGGAAAATCTGGAAATTGGATTGGATGATTTCATTGTAGAGGTTTGCTGGAGCTACAGATGCAAGAGGTGAAAATCTGTCTACCTCAAAAATGTAATGACAAAGTGGTGAAAATATAACAAAAAACTGAAATAAATATAAGACATAAATGGCTACAATGGCTTTATAAAAATTTCTGGCATCCAGAAAATGATAATTTAAGAAAAAACATGAAGTTTTCTTTTATTTCTTTGAGGACAGTCCTATCAGCCATCTAAATATTCACAACATACACTTCAAACATTTAATTGAATGCCTGGCCGCTAAATAAAGAGGCTCGTTATACAGTCAATCACTAGTATGGGCAGGTAATCAGAGGTACGTCCCACCTTGAGGAAGTTCTGCAGGGCGTCCTGGACTGTGGCACTGGGTGGCTCTCCAAACAGAGTAGCAGCGATTTTCCTCTCAATCCACGTACATTGTGACACCTGCACACACAACATGTAATGTTCTTAGAAGAACAAGTCACAAGTTATTTGAAAAGCTAATTACATAAGATAATTCATTATCTTATTTTAAGGATGTTTCACTATATATATATATATATATATATATATATATATATATATATATATATATATATATATATATATATATATACATATATACATATATACACACACACAGTATCTCACAGAAGTGAGTACACCCCTCACATTTTTGTAAATATTTTATTATATCTTTTCATGTGACGACACTGAAGAAATGACACTTTGCTATGTAAAGTAGTGAGTGTACAGCTTGTATAACAGTGTAAATTTGCTGTCCCCTCAAAATAACTCAACACACAGCCATTAATGTCTAAACCGCTGGCCACAAAAGTGAGTACGCCCCTAAGTGAAAATGTCCAAATTGGGCCCAAAGTGTCAATATTTTGTGTGGCCACCATTATTTTCCAGCACTGCCTTAACCCTCTTGGGCGTGGAGTTCACCAGAGCTTCGCAGGTTGCCACTAGAGTGACGACATCACGGAGCTGGTGGATGTTAGAGACCTTGCGCTCCTCCACCTTCCGTTTGAGGATGCCCCACAGATGCTCAATAGGGTTTAGGTCTGGAGACATGCTTGGCCAGTCCATCACCTTTACCCTCAGCTTCTTTAGCAAGACAGCCTTGTCGTCTTGGAGGTGTGTTTGGGGTCGTTATCATGTTGGAATACTGCCCTGCGGCCCAGTCTCTGAAGGGAGGGGATCATGCTCTGCTCATTCATGGTTCCCTCAGTGAACTGTAGCTCCCCAGTGCCGGCTGCACTCATGCAGCCCCAGACCATGACACTCCCACCACCATGCTTGACTGTAGGCAAGACACACTTGTCTTTGTACTCCTCACCTGGTTGCCGCCACACACGCTTGACACCAAATAAGTTTATCTTGGTCTCATCAGACCACAGGACATGGTTCCTTCAGATCTTCAGAGAGTTCTTTGCCATGAGGTGCCATGTTGAACTTCCAGTGACCAGTATGAGAGAGTGAGAGCGATAACACCAAATTTAACACACCTGCTCCCCATTCACACCTGAGACCTTGTAACACTAACGAGTCACATGACACCGGGGAGAGAAAATGGCTAATTGGGCCCAATTTGGACATTTTCACTTAGGGGTGTACTCACTTTTGTGGCCAGCGGTTTAGACATTAATGGCTGTGTGTTGAGTTATTTTGAGGGGACAGCAAATTTACACTGTTATACAAGCTGTACACTCACTACTTTACATTGTAGCAAAGTGTCAATTCTTCAGTGTTGTCACATGAAAAGATATAATAAAATATTTACAAAAAAGTGAGGGGTGTACTCACTTCTGAGAGATACTGTGTGTATATATATATATTAATATATATATATATATATATATATACACACACAGTATCTCTCAGAAGTGAGCTGCGCTGTACCCGCTCTGTGATTTTACGTGGACTACCACTTCGTGGCTGAGTTGCTGTTGTTCCCAATTGCTTCCACTTTGTTATGATACCACTAACAGTTGACCGTGGAATATTTAGTAGTGAGGAACTTTCATGAATGGACTTATTGCACAGGTGGCAACCTATCACAGTACCACGCTTGAATTCACTGAGCTCCTGAGAGCGACCCATTCTTTCACAAATGTTTGTAGAAGCAGTCTGCATGCCTAGGTGCTTGATTTTATACACCTGTGGCCATGGAAGTGATTGGAACACCTGAATTCAATGATTTGGAGGGGTGTCCCAATACTTTTGGCAATATAGTGTATATTTTATATATATATATATATATATATATATATATATATATATATAGATATATATATATATATATATATATATATGCCTCAAATCAGCATATTAAAATGATTTCTGAAGGATCATGTGACATTGAAGACTATAGTAATGATGCTGAAAATTACATTTTAAAATATATTAAAATAGAAAAACTATATCACAATATTACTCTTTTTACTGTACTTATGATCAAATAAATGCAGACTTGATGAGCAAAAGAGACTTCTTTCAACAACATTTAAACAACTCTTACCAATCCCAAACTTTTGAATGGTAGTGTCAATTCACTACAGAAATTTCCATTAGTTAAAGTATTATTAGTATTATTATTTTTTATATATACAAGTTTTGGCCTTCCAGGACTTGAAATGGATGGATGGATACCACAATGTCATGAATATACCAAATGTTCTGTCACTCACAGCATAACACCAGCGGCCCAGGAGATAATACGAGAGAGGATCTTCAGGTTTCAACTCGATCGCTTTATGCAGATGATCCTTGAGACAGAGACAGAGACAGAGACAGAGAGAGAGAGAGAGAGAGAGAGAGAGAGGTTTATTTCATTGTGGCACAACTTGTCTTTTTTGCTGATCTCTACAGCTCAGATACCACAAATATTTCTCCTGAACTGTCTCGCACGAACATATAAAAACCCACCACACGCATCTGTCATTCAGCTCCTCTCTCTCTCACTGGTAGCTCACCTGCTAGTGCTCTGCAGGTGTGTGGTGTTTGGAAATCTAGCTGACAGCCAAGATAAAATGCTACGTGTATCAGAGACTGATCTGCTCTTATGAAATATGTGTGTTTGTGTGTGTGTGGTACCCTCATTCCATTTCCTCTTGTCTCAGATAAGATTATGAACACTGACTCTCACAGAAGCTGATGTTATGCTCTCCCATCAACACATACAATCATTGAAATAAACTGAAATGACCTTATGCTGAGATCACTGTTCATCATTTACTGCTTTTAAACTCTTCTCTACATTAAGTACACGAATAAATGTGTAAATAATTAAGAGTAAAATTTGTAATTGGAACATCTGGAAGTAACTAAAAGTTGAAGTAACTACTTCCTATGTTGACATGAGCTCAGATGTAAACAATCCATCTGAACTGCTTCAACATTCTGCTGTCTGCATTTAAGCTTTAAACAAACTTGGCAGAATATAAACCAAAAATATCTTTAATTTGAGATACTTCCAATTATCCATCCAATTAAAACATAAGAACATCTAGAACACTGCGTAAAGAACAAATATTCACAAACCAGGGTGAAAAGGCTCTTACACTCACCTTAAAAAGGTAGCCATTTTTAATTTTATTCTGAATAGATTCATATTCTGTCAGGAGTCCACAAAGTATAGCATACCTACACAGAGAAAACCAAAAAGAAAAGAGAACAATTACTAAATATAGCTAGAAGCAGCGATGACGGACCCAGTATTCCCAGTGAGAGATAATTTCATTCCTGTACTGCTGCTGTCTAACCTATAAAAAAAGGTTATTCTTTCAAATGTCCTGCCGTTTATACCCAACAATATGCTTGAGCGCATTCTTGTGTGTTACGGCAAAATCGTCGGTTCAATAAAGATGATTCCTCTGGGTTTAAAAAAATCCAGATTTGAAACACATTATGTCTTTCAGAAGACACATTTTCATGATTTTGGGTGCTGAATATCAGGATTTGAATGTTGCAGTGAAACTGACAATGTTGGGTAAGGATTATACTATCTTTATCACTACCAATTCAATGAGATGTTTTGTCTGTGGAAAGCATGGTCATACTAGACAAAAGTGTCCTACAAAGAAGGACGCTGAACAAGTTAACCATGAGAATGAGTCAGTCACTGTTAATGAGCAGGTGAATCATACTCCTGAGGAAAACAATGAAACTAAAATTGATCAGCACTCTAAAAAAGTTGGTGACTGCCTTAGTGAACCTAATTCAGCTGGCTGTGTCGACAACTCTGATGTGGTCCCCATTGTTACTGATGTACTGATTGAAAATGTTGCTGGTGATAGTGTAGAGATACAGGATGGTGCAGAACCTGCTGCTGTTGACAGCGCTAGAGACTCTGAGCACTTTGGAGAACAAGTGGAAGTTGAGGGAGCAGTGAATGTGATGAATTCACAAGATGTTTTGGAAAATGATGGACACTCTTTATGATTCTGATAGTGAATATTCAGATAGTTGTGGAGACAGTATTGATGCAACCTCTCAGGGAGGTTCCACTTCTAAAACAAATGTATGCTACTACACAGTTGAACAGATGAATCACTTTCTTGATTCTACAAAAAAAATCAACGGACACCAAAATTTGAAATGTATTTTCCAAATCTAAGGCTTTTCAATGAATCATGTGCCATTGCCATGAGAAAAGCTACTTTAGAGGAACTTGATCAACCAAAACGTTATTGACTTAAGAAATGTATGTGTAATGTAAGAAAAAGAATGAAGACTCGATCTGTGAAACACTAATAAGATTATGATGAGTTTTGTGGTGTTTGTGTTATGGCTCTTTGAATTTCTTTCTCTCATCCCCATGACTTCATTTAATATGGGCTCTTTTAATATTAATGGTTATCGGGGCACTGAGAAGAGAGCTGCATTATTTGATTATTTACAGTTAAAAAAGACAGACATAGTATTGTTACAAGAGACACATTCGAATGTTCAAAACCAAATGCAATGGATGACCGAATGGAAGGGTAGTGCACTGCTTAGTCATGGTTCAAACTTAAGTGCTGGTGTTGCAATACTTCTTTCATCAAGGGTAAAGAGTCAGGTCTGAAATAATTTCTGGTTGGATTTTGCAAGTGGATGTTACTTTAGGAGATTCTAATTTTTCTTTTTTTAGTGTCTATGCACCAAATATAGAGAATGAACGTATACCCTTTAAAAAAAAAAACAAAAACAAAAAAACAAAACAAAAAAACCTCTCTGAAGCTATATCAGAATGTTCTCAGGATAAGATTATTGTGTTAGTGGGAGATTTTAACTGCACTTTAGATCAAGCTGTGGATAGGAATCATGAGGAACCTCATCCTTGTTCAGCTGAAGCACTTGGATCTTTAATTATCATAGTTTTACTTATTTATGGACACTTTTCCAGGGGTTAGGCAGTATACCTGGCTCAAACAGAATTCTAATGAAATGTCAGTGGCAAGACTTGATCGTTTTTATGTTGAAAGCTAATAATCAGGGCAGATTTTTTGGTGTCACCACTGATCACTATTATATTTCTATGACTGTTTCTGTTCCTTTTATTAAATCTTATTCTTCGTATTGGCATTTTAATAATATCTTACTCCAGGATAATTCTTTTATTCATGCTTTTCATTGTTTTTGGAAAGCTTGGAGAGAGGAAAGAGACAGTTATTCATCGTTAGGTCATTGGTGGGATATAGGCAAAGTACAGATACAAATGTTTTGTCAACAGTATACTGCTCACAGTACTAGAGCCCTTTAAGAGAAAATGAAGATACTGGAACAAAATATACTTCAGTCAAACTTTCAAGGCAATAATGACGATTCATCTTTCACAGATACTGAAATAAATAAATTTCTTTTAAAGAATCTTTTGGAAGAAAGGGGAAAAGGAGCTTTGATTAGAGCCAGATACACTCATTTAAATGAAATGGATGCCCCTACTCCTTTTTTTTTTTTGGACTAGAAAAAAAAAGTCCAGAGACAAGAAGTATTTTCATTATTTAAAACTTTCCAATGGTCAAGAAATAACTGATCAACAGAAAATTAATGCTGTTGCTTTGTCATTTTATGAAAAATTGGATCAGGCAGAATCTTGTGAAGAATCAGCTGTAAATGAGTTCTTATGTGATCTTCCTCAGATCTTAGAGAAAGATTTAGGGAGTGTTCTTATTTTTTCTGAGATCTCAAAAGCTGTTTTAGAGTTGAATTCTGGGAAGTCTCCTGGTATAGATGGTCTAACAGCAGAGTTTAATAAATGTTTTTGGAATTTGATGGAATATGATTTTTATGAAGTTTTATTGGAATGTTTTGATCAGGGGATTCTTCCTCTGAGCTGCCGAAAGGCTGTCTTGACACTAATTCCAAAGAAGGGAGTCTTGGGTTTTTTTTGAAAAATTGGCGCCCTGTATCACTTTTAACTGTGGATTTGAAGATATTGTCAAAGGGTATAACAAATAGATTAAAGCAATTTATTTCAAGTGTAATTCATGAAGATCAAACCTATTGTATTCCCAAACAAACAATTTTTGATCATCTTTTTTTGGTAAGAGACTAGATATATATTGGCAAAAGATATGCTTTGTCCTATGTGTATGTCCTACGCCTTCCCTATTCTACTTACGGAAAAAATGTAACTGGCGCTGCGTTCGTTCCGTAAGTTGAATAGGGAAGGCGTAGGACATACAGCGTAAGCTTTTTGAAGAATACAAAAGTACAGTTTTGGCGGAAGCACTTGGAAGGCGATCATTTGTTTATATAAAGCATATACATTTACATTTTTTTCGAAAATGACCGATCGTTTCGCTAGATAAGACCCTTATTCCTCGTCTGGTATCGTTTAAAGCCCTTTGAAGCTGCAATGAAACTATAATTTTGACCTTCAACCGTTTGGAGGCCATTGAAGTCCATTATAAGGAGAATAATCCTGGAATGTTTTCATCAAAAACCTTAATTTCTTTTCGACTGAAGAAAGAAAGACATGGACATCTTGGATGACATGGGGGTGAGTAAATTATCAGGAAAATTTTATATGAAAGTGAACTAATCCTTTAAGGGAGAGGGTTGACAGTAAATGGAGGATTTATCTTTCTGCCCCTGAGGAAGTTACTCCTTCTTGGAGACTTTTATATAAGCCTCCAATACCAAAGAGAAGTGGGGATCTTCAGTGGAGGATCATTCATGGTATTGTGGCCACTAATAATTTTGTTTCCAGGTTTAATCCATTGGTTTCATCACCATGTCCTTTTTGTAATGATACTGATAATGTTTTTCATTTATTTTGTGATTGTTTTAGTTTAGTGCCTTTATTTGTGTTGCTTGATGGAATGATGTCTAAATTTGGGTTTTTATTCAACAAGATATTGTTTATTTTTGTTTTTTACTTTTTAGTTGCATTATTTTATTTAGAAATAAATGGTGTATAATTTATTATTTACAAGATATGAGACTCTTCCCGTTTCCATTTTTGTCATTACTTTAATCCCTTGCCATCGCAACACTGTTTAAGATATCCAATACCCATTCACAATTTCGCATTTTCAATATATTGGCATCATGTTGAGAAAGCTTGGTGTGAATCATATGATGGCCTTTGGAGCAGTAGTTAAAAATTCAGAGCTTGATTAAAAAAATCCACATTCAAACAAAAATAGCTGAATTCCTGTTGGTCGAAGCTAATGACTGTAAATTAGAAAGTTGTCCGGCTCAATGAGAACAATATATGTTCCGAGTTTAGTGACTGTAGGTAAAACTAACCCCCATCTTTAGATGACAGGTGGCGCTATATAGCTCCTCCACTACACCCATTTCTATGGCTTTGCCCATGTCTACTGGCTGACAACTCTTACGTGTGTGTTGAGTTTCATGCAATTTGAAGCATGATAAGAGTCCCAAAAACACCCAAAAAAGAATATTAAAGTTTGACACATTGCCATGAAAACAGTATTCTAGATTGAAGATTGAAGCAAATCGGGTAAAAATAAGAAGGCGATTTTAAAGCATTTTAAAGTGACACTTCCTGCTGCCAGTTGGTGGCGCTATGACTCACAATAGTCACATCCATGTGATCGGCCTCCTACAACAAACACATGGCTGAAGTTTCATCAAAATCAAAGTTATAACATGAATGAATCCCCCAGGAGGAGTATTTCAAATTCCAGATGCATTTTTCAAACAACCCATAATAGCCAACTTCCTGTTGGGCTGGCGTATGACTTAGAGTGTGACAGTTGTTCGGCCCGATGAGATCTATAACTGTGTGAAGTTACTGTAGTTACTGTAGGTGAAAAGGGGTGCGCTACAGAGCCCCTCAAACACAACTATGTAAAAGGATGTGCCACAGAGCCTCCCCACGAACCGCCATGACAATTTATGCCCAGCCCTGATGGCTGACGATTCCAACATGTGTGCAAAGTTTTAAGAGTTTTTGAGCATGTTAAGGGCCCCAGAAGTGCCCAAAAGTTCGAGAAAGAAAAAAAAAAAAAAAAAGGAAAACAATTGGGTCCTTCGCCCCTTAGGGCTTGGGCCCTAATACATGAATAGAATTTATGCTTTTTATGGACTTTCAGTAAGAGAGGATATTGTTGAATAAAGTCATTATTTTTGTTTTGTTTTTGTGCACAAAAAGTATTCTTGTCGCTTCAAAAAATTAAGGTTGAACCACTGCAGTCACATTGACTATTTTAAGAATGTCTTTAGTACCTTTCTGGACCTTGAAAGTGGTGGTTAAATTGCTGTCTATGGAGGAGTCAGATACCTCTCAGATTTCATCAGAAATATCTTAATTTGTGTTCTGTAGATGAATGAAGGTCTTATGGGTGTGGAACGACATGAGGGTGAGTAATTAATGACAGAATATTCAAATTTTGTTTGAACTAACTATTTAAGGCTGTGCATTACAGTGATTTTACTAGAAAGAAAGAAAGAAAGAAAGAAAGAAAAAGAATGAAAAAGAAAGAAAAAGAAAGAAAGTAGGTGAAAGGGCTGATGTGCGTGTGTACGTGTGCTGTGTAGTTATAGTGTTTTGAGGGGCCGGTTGAGAGGTGATCAAAGCTTTTCCACCATAGCGATGTAAATCCTGCTGGTACTCACAGTCATACAATGGAGCCAGGCACAAACACCTTTTATGTGCATGATCAAGGGGTGAAGAGGTCGAATGACTGTCACAGGAGGTGAGAGGCTCCATTTAGGCTGGGTTTGATTGAGAGACAGAGCCTGTCTCCAAAAGGCTTTGACCTTGAGCTCACCAGAGAGAAACTCATTACTAGCACAGATGTAACATGATGGACAGACTTACTGTACTTGGCTACAGTGGGGTGGGTGTATGTGTGTGTGTGTGTGTGTGTGTGTGTGTGTGTCTGTGTGTGTGTGTGTTGTGGGAATTAAGGATTTTTATTGGCTGTTTAGACTGCAATTCCATGACAAAATAAAGGAAAATTAAATGCATGCAGGAAGGGATCCAAGTAACAAAAAGACTGCATTTATATCAAGATAAATTCGCTCTCAAGCATTTTTAATCATTGATGAAGTCAAGATTGTGCCCTACTGAATAGTCTCAGCCGCAAGCGGCACATTCATGGACCACCCACAGTCTGTTAACTGACCATCTGAACATCTCAATCTAGCAAGATTTAATCTGATTGGCTGACTTTGTGCAATTTTCGAGAGTAAGGCCATGCAGTTTTTTTTATGTATAACTAGAAACCAAATCACATTTAGTAAGGCTGAACCGATGAGAAGAGAAATTAAAGTTTGCCAGGTTATTTGTGTACTTAACAGCAATTAAACTAGATATGCACAAATAAAATTGCAAATTCTGCTTTGTTCTCCAAGTTATGTCTGTGTGATCAGAAAATCATCCAAATATAAGAACTATTCATCAGAAAGTCTGTACAGTTTCTGCTAAACAGCATGTAAAAATGTAATAAACTCACTCTATGCGTTGCTCAAACAGTCAAAGTGGGCAGTTCTTGGACTGAAAAAGCTGAAATGAATTCTGACTATGTACCGAATAACAGTTTATCTGTTTAAGAGGGAGGATGACTGAGAATGAACATTGCATCACCTTGTCGAGGAGCTGGTTCTTTGAGCTTGGCATCGCTGCAGGACAGACAGTTTAAGAACATATTTCACCTACTTCCTCCCAAAGCAAACAACCACTTGGGCAAGTTTTGACAATTTCTCTGTCTGGCTAGTGGCTACTGTGACAAAATAGTGCAAAGAAGATTGTTAAAGTAAACTCTCTACACCAAAAATAGGATGACCAAAGTTTGCAATGAGATCTCTGGGGGCGAATACTTAAAATCAACAGCTCTGTTGCAAAACCAAGTGTGCCACCTACACAGACAGCACTTTAAAGTAATCATAGACACACTCTTGACATGAAGGCTGTTTCTAATTTTATGCTGCTCTCTTAGATACTGCATTTTGGCCAAATTCTAAGACAGCATCAAATATATCCTTTACGGATAATGTAATCCCAAAACGCATTGCAACAAGCTAAGTGAAATAAAATACCCAAGATGAAAGGGGATTATAAAGATACATTGGTAACACTTTACAGGTTTCATTTGTTAGCATTAGTTAATGCATGAACTAATACATTTTTACAGCATTTATTAACCTTTGGTAATGTTAGTTAATGAAATATTCACGTTAGTTCACAGTGCATTAACTAATGTTATAACAGATACAACTTTGGATTCTAAAAAAATTAGTAGTACATTTTGAGATTAACATTAACTAAGATTAATAAATGCTGTAGAAGTACTGTGCATTCTTAGTCCATGTTAACTAATGTAGCTCTGCATGTCACCCATCCAAGTGCACACACACACACACACACACACACACACACACACACACACGTGTGTGTATTGAACACGCACGCACGCACGCACGCTCGCACCGTGAACACACAGTGAACACACACCCGGAGCAATGGGCAGCCATTTTTGCTGCGGCGCCCGGGGAGCAATTGGGGGTTAGGTGCCTTGCTCAAGGGCACCTCAGATGTGGGTAATGAGAGTGGAAGAGAGTGTTCATTCACTTAGACTCCAACCCCGACCTTCAGGTTACAAGTTAGACTCTCTAACAATTAGGCCACAACTGCCTCCAATGTTTGCCCCCTAATGTTAACAAATGAAACCTTATTGTAAAGTGGTTTTACACCGTTTACACGACACTGTTTTAAACTAAAAACGAAAAACGTTGTATGTGTTTTTGAAAATGATAGTTTTGTTAACTACAAAAACGCAAATTTGTGAAAACAATGACGTCATGCGTATTACGTGTTCAGTCTATAGGTGCGTAGTGTTTTTTTCCACAAACTGACATCGCCAACTACTGGCCTGGCAGCATAATACAGGGATTGACAATGTTGTCGTCTGTACATGAAAAAAAAACGGAAAGGAACAACCTTTCTGTTTTTAGTACATCGTTGTCGTGTAAATGTACCCTTTATTTTAGGGTGTCCTTGTTACTGTGTAATTACAGATTTAAATACTGAGTAATATTAAGTATATGTACTTACTATAAGGTTAGGATTATGGTTAGTTATGTGCAGTTATGCAAAATGTAGTTATTACTATAGCAACTAACGTGTAACGTGTAACAGGGACACTGTAAAATAAAGTGTTACATATAGTATCATGCTATTAACATAGCAACATGCTAACATCAAACTCTTGGAAACTATATGATTGCAATTTGTTGCTGTCTGTGTAGAGTGTTCCAAATTATTCACTTATGAGGTTCCATTTCAGTTAGGATGTCGCCTATGTAGACAGTACACACAGGTTTTGGAACAGAGCTAACAAAGTGAAAACAGCCAAAACTAATAATTCAATCATGATTACTTATAAAAAAAAAAAAAAAAAAAAAAAAAAAAAAATGGCACTGCATGGACAAAGTTAGAGATCAACAAAAATAGCTTTTAATGTATCTAAAGCATGATGAACTGCAAATAAATTTGAACTGAAGCAACATGAAGACATACCAGAAGTGATTACTAATAACAACTGCTGGCAGAGAGAGTACAGGTGGGTTGAAGGTTGCTCAATGTTCCTGGGGCTAATTCCTTCCCCCTCCTTTCACAGATTGGTTTGTGAAGTGTTTATATTAATTGCTGTCATGTTCTGGCAATGCCCAGAGGCTTGAACATTTATCCACAGCTAAGCAATAGAAGCCAGTGGCAGAACTTCTGCCGTCACACACCTGACACATTTCCCCACTCCAGGAATCTGGGGTTTCCCTCCAAAGAGGCATTATAAATAAACATCCCCAATAAAAAACAGTGTTTACCATAAGTAGATACTTTGTGAACAAGAATGTATCAAAAAATTACTGTATGAAAGTAATAACAGTAGAAATAAACCAGCAGCAGACATGCTTGCAAGGCAGCGATGTATTAAAATTCCAATTGTTTATTCTTCGTCCTGCAACAAATTCAATTAAGTTTTTTATAAACTTTATACTTTAAGAAATTCACATTTTACTTTATTTTAAATAAATAAATTACATGCTCCACAGCTATTGGAACATTAAATAATTTCCATTCATTTTCACAGCTGTCTGCACAGTATCTAATAATACTCAAAATGCCACTTGGTAATACTGACCAAAATATGACCAAATTTTGATTTATATTTTCTATCTGTAAATGCAGTCATTGTAATACACTGCAATATGTAATATACACTATAGCGTTCAAAAGTTTGGGGTCAGTAAGATTTTTGTTTTTAAAAGAAATTAATACATCTATTCAGCAAGCATACATTAAATTGATCAAAAGGGACAGTAAATACATTTATAATGTTACAAAAGAAAATTTCCATTTTCAAATAAATGTTCTTTAAAACTTTCTATTGATATTTCACAATATTACTGTTTTACTGTTTTTTGGATCTAATAAATGCAGCCTTGATCATAAGAGACTTCTTATTTTTTAAAACTTAAGATTTAAAAAAAAATCTTTCCATCCTCAAATGTTTGAATGGCAGTTTATATTGAAATTAGCATCATAAATGGCTTGTGATGTTCCTCAAATCGCTTTAGATATGCATATGCTACACTCTAACTGCTGGGTTGTTTCAACTGGGTTAAATATGGACAAACCAAACCGTTGGTTTAAAATTTTAAATTAAATTTTAAACCCAATGGTTGGGTTTGTCCATATTTGACCCAAACAGGGGTTGAAACAACCCAGAATTGTGTAGGGTTCACGAGAATGAGACAATATTTTAACACTATTTTTAAGAAATCTTCAATGACGAAATGTATGACTCTTTTATTTGACTAAGGCCCGGTTTCACAGACAGGGCTTAGATTAAGCAAAAATTAGGCCTTAGTTCAATTTAAGTAGCTTTTATATACATGGCTTACAAAACAAACAAACAAACAAAAAAAACATTACTGGTGTGCATCTTGAGACAAAACAATGACACTGACATATTTTAAGATATGTTTTAATATTGCGAGAACTTGTGGCACGAAATCTCGTCACACCGCTCCCAAATGCATTTTCGAACGCATTCTTTCTAGCATTTATTTGCATACTAACTTGTGAGTGGGTGCATTCATGCATCTATTTAACCTTCGATGACCTCCTTTAAAGTTCAAAGATGGTGTCACTGTGTTGGCTTTCGAGCACAGTCGACAAAAAACAAGATGCATTGCTTACTGTCGACAATGACGACGGTCAAGTATGAGGTGGCTCTGATGCAGCATCTTGTTCATGCAGAACCAAAGTCTAAATCCCAGTACCTACAACTTTATTCTTTTGCTGCCTCGCAAGCACTGATATTTCCTTCAGGAAATGCAAATCTAGTTTCATAATTAAAAGAGACGATTTAAAGCAGATGGGTTCGAGTTCATCGAAGGACGCAATGTGTCCACAAAATCGTAGAGTGTTAAAGAAAACAATCAGATGTTTGTTACTCTATTAGTGTAGTTATTCATGCTTAGAACAGGTCGGGGAGGTTTTGTGAGCTTCAGGCAGTTTCCAGTGTTCTGGAGTGAAACTTTTGTAAAGTTTATTCTATCTTGAAATGTGTGTGTTTGGGGAGGAGAGAAACATAGAGAAAGAAAAAATATGACACTAGAGAGAAAAGATTTGTACAAGAAAAAGTGTGGTTTGGCCATAGGTTGTTTCTGACAGTTGCTTTGAGTACTTTCGGTGAGTTGAAATATTATATAGACTCATACACACTCATGCATACACAAACACGCACCACACAGAAAGAAAAGAAAAAAATCAGCAGAACACTAAGACTTGTGGCTGCCAGAAGATTATGTAAGTTTAACCAGTATTTTCCTCATGGGCAGAGAAATCCCCTGAGCAACTGGCCACAAACAAAGAGGTCTAAGAGTTAAACTGATTGACAGAAAGAACAGATTCTTTTCACCTCTCGGCTCAGAACAAAAAGTTCTCTCTCATCACCTTGGGCTGAGCATTTAGTAAAGTCTCAATGACAAGAGCTGCCTTTGCCATTCAAGGTCAAACTGCCACTCTGTGTGCAAGGAAAACTAGCTATGATGTGGAATAGAAGGATAAATGTCCAACTTAAACCATGAGACACTGGCAGAAACCTTCAGCTCAGGGAATCTGACAAAATAAATGACAAACCCCATCAACTGAACTAATTACACATAAAAATAAGAGCTGTAGACAAACACAAACTCAGGACTGCATATATTACAGTTTTACATTTTGTGGCTGGTGCACCACCATTATGCTAGAATGTTGTGCGTGGTTGCCAGGGCGTTGCTAAGTCTCTATGATGCCACAAATAGTGTGCTATTACTGTTCTAAGAAATCATATTGCAATGAGTGCTTAATAAAAACTTTGAAAGAGGGACTTGAAGGGATAGTTCACCCAAAAATGAAAATTATCCCATGATTTACTCAACCTCAAGCCATCTTCGATATATATAACAATCTGCTGGAAGCTATTATTATAGTCAATAAAGTTTTAAATATGGATATTTTTCTTACAAAAACCCATTACTTCACTTCAGAAGGCCTTTATTAACCCCCTGGAGCCATATGGATTACTTTTATGATGGATGCATTCACTTTTATTAGGGCTTCAAAATCTCACGCCCCCTTCACTACCATTATATAGCTGGGAAGAGCGAGAATATTATTTATTTAATATAACTCCGATTGTGTTCGTCTGAAAGAAGATAGTCATATACACATATGATGTGGCTTGAGGGTGAGTAAATCATGGGATAATTTTCATTTTTGGGTGAACTATCCCTTTAAGCTATATCTAGCCACTATTAAAGTAAAAAATTTTCCCCTTTTTATCATCCAGAAATCAAAATAAATAACTTTAAAAAAAAAAAAAGTAATGGCACACCTCTCCTCAAAAGTTGTCACCATTTGAGGAATGATTTATTTCTGCTGAATAATGCATGAACATTTAATACTTATAGTTAGTTATTTGTTCAAATGTCTAATATAAAATTGATTTCCTGTATAAATCATTCTAATGTTCAAAAGTTTAGGGTCAGTAAGGTTTATTCAGTAAGAATACATTAAAGGGGACCTATTATGCCCCCTTTTACAAGATGTAAAATTTGTCTCTGATGTCCCCAGAGTGTGTATGTGAAGTTTTAGCTCAAAATACCCCACAGATAATTTTTTATAGCATGTTAAAATTGCCCTTTTTGGGGTTGAGCAAAAACGCGCCGTTTCAGTGTGTGCCCTTTAAATGCAAATGAGCTGCTGCGCTCGGCCTAAGAAGGTGGAGCTTCAAGAGCTCGTTCTCCCCTGTCAGGATTCAGTCAGGACGCACTATAATGTCAGAAACTGCGAATATATGCTGCATGGAGATAGAACAGGTATAGTTTAGTTTAATTACGGTTATAACTTATATTGTCTTCTTGTTTTTATCCACTATATTAGTACAAGCCAGTTTACCGATGAGTTTTATAACGTTTATTGTACTTCACACAAAATATGAAGCGTCTGCTTTCACTCTAGAAAATCACTGTAAGAGCTTAAAACACAGTGCAAGTGTGCATTAAAATATTATCCATAAACTCTCTCTCTCTCTCTCTCCCTTGCATTATCATCAATATACACAGCGAAGTACACAGAAACATTCGTTACAACTAACAGTAAACAAATAATATAAAGACCTTATTCCTTTTCAGGTGGTGCTTAATAAACTGGTAAACTTTATATCCGTAAATCAACTCCGATGAACTGTAATAAAGTGCTCTCACCTTCATTACTGCCGTATCCAGTATCACTCTGGAGACTGTAAGCTGGATCATGAACAGTACCGATCTATCCTTGAGTAACAACTTTTTAGCACAACCTCTGTTTTGTATTGTCTCTTTGTATTGACATTTGTTCACAAAGCAGTCCGGTGTGAAATGATTCGCGCAGACATTACCGAAATTCGTTTGAGTTTAGGGAGCATTTTCTTTGAAAACAAAATGAATCCACCTCGTCTTCAGCGGCTCAGATTTAGGGAGTAAATGGAGAGTGCTATGTGGATTAATCCATCCAGCTACAGAACACCTAAAACACTTTGGAGACGTTCTCGTCAGTGCAGCAATGGCGGACTGTACAACTGGCTGTGAACTCGCTCAGGGCGGTTCTATGTTAAAACGGCAGTGTCTGTCAACATTCGTGGGCGGGGCCTGAGGCTAATGTGACGTCACATTGCCAGGGATCTGGAAACGGCTTGTTCAGAGACACTGCTTATGATTTATGGGGATTAAAAAAAAAAAAGGAGTGGTTGGATTTTTATCATTATAGGGTGGTTGTGTACACACACTGCCAACACACATTTACGTCCAAACACCATGCAAAAGTGAATTTTGCATAATAGGTCCCCTTTAAATTGGTCAAAAAATGACAGAAAAAAACATTTATAATAAACTTTCTATTTATCAAAGAACACTGAAAAATGTATCATGGTTTCCACGAGAATATTAATCAGCTTTTAACATTTTTGAGCAGCAAATCAGCATATTAGAATGATTTTTGAAGGATCATGTGACACTGAAGACTGGAGTAATGATGCTGAAAATTGTAATAATATTTCACAATACTACTATTTGTACTGTATTTTAATAAATACAGCCTTAGTGAGCAGTGTTGGGGGTAACGCATTACAAGTAACTTGAGTTACATAATCAGATTACTTTTTCAAGTAACTAGCAAAATAACACATTACTTTTTCAGTTTACAACAAAAAAACCTTTTCACATTTATGGACTGACAGCTCTCCTGTCGCCATGTTGAGAGAAATAAAGTGCAGAGGCGTTGTGTGCTTTGTAAACATGATGGTTATTGTAGTTCTAGACTACATGTGAACATGCATTTACTCATCTCACTTGCACGAAAAACATTCAGTATTCCTCAAAATGAATGAAAACAGAGCGAAATGCAATCTCAGAATTTTATGCAAACCTGCAGTAATTAACTATATTAAATTACACAAATATACTTTATGTACTTAATCTCACTTTATTAACCAATGTCTTTGCTGCTGACCTTCGATGATCCAATTCAACCATACTAATAAGCAAAAATTACTTTAGAGTATATTTAGAAATAAGAACGTTGAACTTCCTTCTCCTGTATCCTGTTCTGTAATCCAGAATGGCAGCACAGCTGAAAGGTTTGTTTGTTGTACAGGCGTAAATATGCATTTCCTTCAGTCTGAAGCTTATTCATTTCACTTCTGGTGTGAAAGGGCCTTTACATTTGCCAAAAATAGAACTTTTTTTGTTGTTATTAAAAAACAAACAAGCAAGCCCAGCCCAGGTGAGAAAAAGTAACGCAAAAGTAATGTAACGCATTACTTTTCATAAAAAGTAACTAAGTAATGCAATTTGTTACTTTAGGGAGTAACGCAATATTGTAATCCATTACTTTTAAAAGTAACTTTCCCCAACACTGTTGGTGAGAATAAGAATCTTCAAAAGCATTAAAAAAATATTACTGTCTCCAAACTTTTGAACAGTAGTGTAAATCTATTTGAATTTAAATTACTAAATGAAAAAAGTTTTACATATGTTTTACACTGAAATTTGTTCTGCTCATGTTACTTAAATATGGCCAAAAACAACAACAACAAGCAGTGTCATGGCAGTGCACTAAGGACAGAATTCAAATGAGCTGAAGGCTAGATCCTCAATGAAAACCAACTGTAATGCCAAGGAGAGATAACAGTAGCAGTAATGGATGTGTATGTGTGTAGGTCACAACGACCCTCCTCTGGGCTCTGTTTGATAATCCTGGCATGTGTGAGGGAACGGAAAGCATTGCACAGGGATTTACACAGGCAAAATACAGACACAGAGATCAGTGAACATACCTTCATTAAGACACCCTGTAACCAAACAAATGCAAACACACAAAGAATCTGACCACAGCAACATTGCATATTACAGTATTGATTGGCCACCATCAAAACAGTCAAACCGTTACAGCTCACAAAGAATTAAACTAAAGGGAGCCAAAACTGACTTGATCTATGGAAAGCTGTCTTACAGTCAACTTGTTCTTAAATGATAGAAAATAAACAGGCAGCTTGCCCTGGTCTTGGATAATGACTTCTGAAGATATGAATCTTTTAAAATGCATGAAGTGATATGTTTCATAATGCAATACACAACGCTATGAAGCAGAATTAATACAGACACGTCACATCACATTTTTATGAAAAGTAATGCGTTAGGCTTGCTTGTTTTTTAATAACAACAAAAAAGTTCTATTTTTGGCAAATGAATAAGCCTCAGGCTGAATGAAATGCATATTTACACCTGTACAGTAGAGGGCGCAGCTCAAACAAATCTTTCAGCTGTGCTGCCATTCTGGATTAAAGAAGAATAGGATACAGGTAAAGAAAGTTCAATACTCTTATTTCTAAATCTAAAGTAATTTTTGCTTATTAGTAGAGTAGGTTGAATTGGATCACTGAAGGTCAGCAGCAAAGACATTGGTTAATAAAGTGAGATTAAATAAAATATATTTAAATAAAGTATATTTGTGTAATTTAATATAGTTTATTACTGGTTTTCATAAAATACAGGATTGCATTTCACTGTTTTCATTCATTTTGAGGAATACTGAATGTTTTTGTGCAAGTGAGATGAGTAAATGCATGTTCACATTTAGTCTAGAACTACAATAACCATCTTTACACAGCGCACACAACACCTCTACACTTTATTTCTCTCAACATGGGGACAGGAGAGCTGTCAGTCAATAAATGTGAAAACAAAGTAACTTGCGTTACTTATTTGAAAAAGTAATGCGTTACTTTACTAGTTACTTGAAAAAAGTAATCTGATTACGTAAGTCAAGTTACTTGTAATGCGTTACCCCCAACATTGGTTATTAGCAATGTTGAAAACAGCTGTGCTGTTTAGTATTTTGGTGGAATTTTTCTTCAGGATTCTTTGATAAAAAGAAAGTTTGGAAAGAACAGCATTTCTTTGATGTATAACTTTTTTCGTAGCACTGTAAAAGTCTATACTGTCTTTTTTGATCAATTGAATGTTTTCTAGCTTTATAAAAGAACTGATGATAGATTTAAAAAAAAAAACAAACAAAAAAAAAACCTCACACTTCTAAACAGTGTATATACACTAATAATGGAACAAAAGCACACAAATTTCAAGCAACTGCAATTAACTCAGTGTGTGTGTGTATTTACATGTTAGCTTGGGGCTGTCTTTGCATGTGTTTACATTCCTGGGGTGTGGTGATGCTATCAAGAGAGTTTTGTAAGATGAGTATATCCAGAGGGGCAGGCCTGAAAAACACCTCCGGTGCAGGACACCCACACACACGCACACCCACATATACATTCAGACACACACAGGAGCCCAGGTGCTACAAACAAGTATGTAAATATGTTTCACTTATGAGGGACAGATTTGTAAAAACTCTTGAAACCAACTTGAGGACACTGAAATTGTTGAATAAAAGTGTCACAGTAAAGTCTACGCTATGCAAAAAGTTGTCAGTAAGAGGTATGGGCAGGACTGGGAATTAATTCTTTTAAATGGGTGGGTGAAAGCCAAAAAATAAAAACATATCAAACCACACCACAGGCACAAGCAGAAATCAGAGTCACAGCAGATGGGGGAAAAAAAAATAAACAAACTTAAAGTTTAAATTATTGCAGAGTTATGAGGTATTATTCATTACGCAGCCTCTAGAAATGTCCTCAGAATACCCATGTTTAATGTCCATGTTTACCATATGTGCCAAACCTAACAATTTGAATGGTGAATGTACAGTGCTCAGCGTAAATGAGTACACCCCCTTTGAAAAGTAACATTTTAAACAATATCTCAATGAACACAAAAACAATTTCCAAAATGTTGACAAGACTAAGTTTTATACAGCATCTGTTTAACTTATAACATGAAAGTAAGGTTAATAATATAACTTAGAGAACAGAATTTTCAGTTTTACTCAAGTTAGGGTGATGCAAAAATGAGTACACCCCACTGAAAGTCTCTGGAGCAAAGCTAAATTTTAGACTACAAATGTCTAATTTAACAAGAATTCAACCACAGGTGAGTCTAATTATTCATTACACAGGTGTCCAGCAGACAGTTGACTATAAAAGGGTGTTAAAACCCCTTCCCATTTCATGCTGTCAGCAATGGCACCACATGGAAGAGAAATGTCACAAGACCTGAGAAAGAAAATAATTTCTTTACAGCAGAAAGGTGAAGGCTACAAGAAGATCAGCAAAGCTTTACTTATCAGTCAGAATACTGTAGCAAAAGTGGTACAAAAATTTAAAAAAGATGGAACTGCAACCATCTCACAGAGACGTCCAGGTCGTCCACGGAAGTTAACACCTCGACAGGAGCGTCTTCTGATGAGAAGGGTTGAAGAAAATCGGCATGCAAGTTCACTGCAGTTAACTAAAGAAGTAGAAAGCCAAACTGGGGTGACTATTTCCCGTGACACAATATGGTGTACACTGCAGAGGAATGGCATGCATGGGTGCCGTCCACGAAAGAAGCCTTTCCTAAAGCCCAGGCACAAAAAAGCCCGCCTAGAGTTTGCCAGGGCCCATGCTGACAAAGATGAAGACTACTGGGACTCTATACTCTGGAGTGATGAGACCAAGATAAATGTTTTTGGAACTGATGGCTTCGCAAAGGTGAGGAATACAAAGAAAAATGCATGGTGCCTACAGTGAAACATGGTGGTGGCAGTGTCCTTATGTGGGGCTGCATGAGTGCTGCTGGTGTCGGGGAGCTGCATTTCATTGATGGCATCATGAATTCACAGATGTACTGCTCTATACTGAAAGAGAAGATGCTACCATCACTCCGTGCCCTTGGTCGCCGTGCACTTTTTCAACATGACAATGATCCTAAACACACATCTAAGGCAACTGTTGGATTTCTGAAGAAGAACGGGGTGAAAGTGATTCAGTGGCTCCTGATCTGAACCCAATTGAACGCCTATGGGGAATTCTGAAGAGACAAGTTGAGCATCACTCTCCATCCAGCATCCAGTCTCTAAAAGAGGTCATTCTTGAAGAATGGAAAAAGATAGATGTTGCAAAATGTCGCCAACTTGTTCATTCCATGCCTAGAAGACTTGGTGCTGTCATTAAAAATCATGGAGGCCATACAAAGTACTAGATTTAGTAGTTTTTGTTGTGGGGTGTACTCATTTTTGCATCACCCTAATTTGAGTAAAACTGAAAAATGTGTAATCTAAGTTATATTATTAACCTTACTTTCATGTTATAAGTTAAACAGATGTTATATTAAACTTAGTCTTGTCAACATTTTGGAAATTGTTTTTGTGTTCATTGAGATATATCGTTTAAAATGTTACTTTTCAAAGGGGGTGTGTTTTTTGCTTAGAAAAACACATGACCAAAAAAAAAAAAAAAAAAGAAAAAAAAAGGCTACTCACTGCAGAGCCAATGGGTGGAGCTAGACAGTCCAACCACACCCTAACCCTACCCATAACCCTATCGCTAAATATAACTCCACCCATTAGATCCACAGAGGTGGAGCTGGACTATGTCAGGCTCCACCCATTACATCCAGAGAGGGGGAGCTGGACATCATTTGGCTCTGCTGTAAGCACCACTTGTAAAACAATGCCACTGAGCAATGATGTCAATCTTGGCATGATATGCCTAAAGGCAAACACGAATGAGATTTGTGTTCCATAAAGATTAACAGTGATTGTTTCTAATACATACAGCTAGGGGTGTGATATGGCAAAAATGTATCATGATTTTTTTCAGGCAAGATAACGATTCATGATTCATAATCTCCAAAAAATTAGCAATACAAGATTTATTTCATTACTTTATCTTTGTTATTAAAAATAAGAACAAAGGTGCAAATGAAATAAACAGTGCTTAAATTTCAGCTATAGTAGGTGTATTTACCAGTAGCATTTAAGTAAGGAATTGAATAAACAAATGTAAAAATAAAACACTGCATAGACTTCACTTTATGAATTAAATATACGTTGATTCTTATTAAAGCTAATGAAGTTATTCCGTCAAGAGCATGAAGTGATTTCCTCTTTGTCTTTTGTTGTTTGATTAACATTAATGACACAAGCGGCAGAAGGTTTATTAGGCTGCTGTCACTTTAAGACCGCATGCACGGATCTAATACACAGACACACATAAGATTTTCTTTTCACACCCAAACTCTTTACATTCGCTGAATACATAACTGACTGTGTTTATGCAACCCTATTTATGTATGTATTTGACAGTTAAAGCGCAATAAGACGTGAAAGAGAACTTAGTAGTCATGCGCTATTTGACAGGCTTTTAGTGTGCATGCGCTTTGAGGGTATGCGCTCAGAAAAATGCATGTCAGAACAGTGTGCAAATAAAATGTTTAACTGGCAAGGCTTTAAAAAGCATGAAAATAATAAACTTTAGTGATTGTGAAGAACTGCAATGTCATGTGCACGTAACCCTACCGCTGCGTTGCTAAACGTGTAATGAATGTATGTCGCGTTGTACAGTGTTGTTCACCTCTCTCATTTGTTCCAAAAATTTTCCAGTTTGAGAATTGTAGATAAATTGTTAAAAAGTCTCACTCATAATACTACGAAACTTTAAAAAAATACTTCAATCATGCAGTTGTAAAATTATTATGTAAAACTGCCTAATTGGACAACAAATTAATTTAATATATACATGAACTCACCACTGATGACCTTCTGCACACAGTGGATTGATGGATATTGCCTCTTCACCAACTTTCTTTCCTGAAATGAAAAATTCAAACAAAATAAACAAGACGTGACACTCCAGCAGCAATCTGTTATCACTCCTATAGCCTAAATAAAACAAAATTAAAAGATTTCTTTTGAAGAAGATGATCACAAACCTGCTCACAGCTGGACTAACAAGACATACTGCCTCTAAAGGTATAAATAGAAGTAATAATTGATCTGCTTCCAAACTCTTTGACATTAGCTATGTTTCCATCCACCTATTTTTATGAGCAGTTTGGGATATCGTATAAAAATAAATGCTGGAAGGAATAAATTCGCATAGATGTGCATAAATTCTAAAAATGCACGTAAAAAAAAAAAATGTATGAGCTCAACTGAGGCGGAAAAGTTTTTTTTTTATCCGATAAGAAGACATGCGTATAAACTATGTTGGAAACACATTTATCGAATAAATCCGTCAATGCACAACAAAAAACTCACGTGACTTTGCCTCAACAGTGGATGCGATTGGATAACTGGACTAACCAGCTGACCAATTTCATTGCACAGCATCTCAAATGTTGGTTTTATCATTCTGAAATTCCTGAGCCAAAGTCTGTCATCAGAATGAACTTTATTATATTAGCAAATACTAGTTTGGGGCTACTAATAACAGCCTTACCTTACAATTTATGTTTATGGTAAAGTGGGACGGTACTTTTATGTATGTCAACCATTTTTGAGAAATAAATTTGCTTGGTTCAAATTCCTCGATTTGGGTCGCAGCTTCATGACCATGGGGTAATGTGGGTCCCATGACCAAACCAGTTGAGAACCACTACTTTATGCAACCAAGCACAGGCATCCAAATGCAAGATAACATGACAGCATTTATTGGGTTTCGTCTGCACGCTCTGAGATGCAAGTTATTTATAATGTAGGACAAACAAGCCACAGTGGCTTCCCCGATTGCAGCAACTTCCATTTTTATTGCAGATATTTTGCACCAATTTCTCAGGAAGTAACGATTTTGTTCTCTCGAACACATGAGATGGAAACGCTGCAAATGTTTTCTGCAGTATTCCAATTTTAAGTTAAATTCACAACTTTGGATGGAAACATAGCTATTGAAGCTTTCGGTAACACTTTAGTATAGGGAACACATGTTCACTATTAATTTAGACTTTTCCCTCAATAAATTCCTAATTTACTGCTCATTAATAATTAGTAAGGTAGCTGTTAAGTTCAGGTATTGGGTAGGATTAAGAAAGTAGAATAAGGTCATGTAGAATAAGGCATTAATATGTGCTTAATAAGTACTAATAAACAGCCAGTATTCTAGTAATATGCAAGCTAATAAGCAACTACTTAAAATAACCTAAAATAAAGTGTTACCAAGCTTTCATACAGAGAAGTGACTGAAGAACAGCAATTAAAGACACAACAGAAAAGAAGGAGCAGAAACGGAACTAGTTGATCCTGTCCCTCCATACATACATGGACTGAGTTGCTATTATTACATTTAATTAGCAGGGAGAGGACAAAACGGAACAGAAAATAAAAGCAGAGGTGGCGTGTGCAGCCAAATTAAGAGCAAATACAGGACACACAGCATTCATAACCCAAAGACAGCCAACACTTTTCTTCTTCCTGATTCTATGTAGGTGATTGTGTTTTCATGAATAAGTCAAGATGGGTTATAAATTAATTAGTTAATTATTTAACTATTTTAATCTACTTCAATCAAATTATATAGCAATTAATTAATTTAATAAATCACAATTAATTTAATGAATCAATATTTGCTGAGAAAAGCCACCAAATGATGATAATTCAATAATATTTCATGGTAATCAAAAGCAAGGACTAAATTTTTATGATTACATTTAGTTAAACGTTATGTCAAATGATTCAATTCTGGCACAAATGTCTACAGTGTATAAATACATACATATCAACTCGTAATCATGAATGCTGTGCTTACCGTTTTCAGCATAGCACTTCTTCTCTGCAAGGTCCACGGCAAAATCATGTGCATCTGCATAGGCTCTGGACAACCGCCAAAGGTACTGCCACTTCTGATCAAACTGTAAGCACATGCATGATGTGTGCATAACTTTTATTAATAAACCAGAAGCCATTGTACACTACTATTCAAAAGTTTGGTGTCAGTCCGAGTTTTTTTTTTTTTTTTTTTTTTTTTTGAAAGACGTCTCGTATGCTCACCAAGATTGCATTTATTTGATCAAAAATACAGTAAAAACAGTAATATTGTGAAATATTATTTCAATTTAAAATAACTGTTTTCTATTTGAATATATTTTAAAATGTAATTTATTCCTGTGAGGGCAAAGCTCAATTTTCAGCATCATTACTCCAGTCATATAATCCTTCAGAAATCATTCTAATATTTACTGCTCAAGAAACATTTCTTATTATCAGTGTTGGAAACAGTTATGCTGCTTAATTTTTGTGGAAACCATGATAGCACTATGTTTTTTCAAGATACTCTGATGAATAGAAAGATTAACATTTATTTGAATTAAAAATCTTTTGTAACATTATAAATGTCTTTACTGTCACTTGTGATCAATTTAATGTACCTTTGCAGAGTAAAAGAATTAACTTCTTTAAAAAAAAAAAAAAATAAACCCTGACCCCAAACTTTTAAAAGGAAGTTTACATACCTCTTCTTTCCTCTCCAGCAGAGCATTCAGGCCTTGTGCTTTCTCTGCGCCGTTACAGCTGTGCAGTCGGTCTGCTTTCTGCAGCAGAGCCATGAGTTCATCCACTGGTTCCTGCAGTGGCTTTCGTTCATCGTCACTTTCCTCTTCCTCAGAATCTGTCAGTGCGGTTATATACCTGTAGAACACAGCAAAGAGGACAGTGAGCATGCATTTGTTGTTGAGATGACATTAGCACTATGTTTTACAGGAATGTCAATTCTTGACAACAAGGATGTAATTTACATGGTAATTGTGTTAAATGTATTTTGGAGCTGAAGTGAAACTGAAGTGACTCTATTAGTCCAAGAGAAATCTAAACTGACCCAAATAACTTGCTTACATTCACAATACAGAGGCAAAGTGGGGTTCAAACAGTTTCAAAAATGCTTTTAAGGTATCTTTAACCTAAAAAACAACATGCTTAAAAACAAGAAGTTAAAGACTTTGCTTTTGACTATGCTTTCAACCTGTTTTTTTTTTTTTTTTTCCTTCTCATGTGACAGAAGATGAAGGAATTCCCTTTTGGAGGCCTAGCATAAATTTGGTAATAAACGTACCAACTTAAGGGCGTTTTCACATGTGGGTCACTGATGCAGTCAGTAATGGATATGCATTTATAAAGTGTTCTGTGCATATGTGAAGTAGGTTAATTAACTGTTTATTGGGATTGCCAGTTCCAGTACTGACACCTAAAGGCTTTCATGTAAAACACTGTGAGAGCTGTTTATTTTTCTTAAAACAAGGCATGCAATACCTGCCTAACTTTTACAGCTTTCAAAAAACATCCCTTTTCAATGACTGTAGGCGTGCACTAACACTCTCAGCAACTAACATGAGTGTGTAAAAACATTAATTACAGGTTAAGGTACAAATGAAAGGCTTGAGAAAAAGCGAAAACATAAAAGGCTTCCATTAAGGGCTGGCACCTACAGAATTTGCGTCATTTGCTGTTCGTGAGAACATTTGAGACTTCGAGCGATAGTTCTGCAGGGATGTGTTGGATCTGGAACCACCTAGGGCACTTCAATGTTACATATACGAAGGTCGCTTATGACAGCCAAAGGAGATCACCTACAGCCCCAGGAATCAAAGAAACACTTAGCGATTGGAACGCTAGTGATTGAGCTTTCTTCTAATCTAGCTCGGTGGTAAATGCCAAGATGTTTTTGATTTCAGGGGCTATAGTTAAACATTAACTGCCAGAGATCAGAGTAATTTTGGCCATTCTCATCTGTCTATCTGAAGTGATGTCTTTCTCAGACCCTCATTACTGCTAAACATATACTGGCAACTCTTCCTCTGCAATGTCTTCTCTTCTTCTGCAGTGTCATACAGACATAATTGTGAGTCACATCCCAAAACTAACTCAAGTTGAGCAGCACAAGCAATAAACACCAAAATACACTGCTCAAAACAATTAAAGGAACACTTTGAAAACACATCAGATCTCAATGGGGAAAAATATCATGCTGGGTAATGTGCGAAAGGAAATTAAAATGATCAACCTACAAAGACACCCCGAAAATCAAAGTGAGAAAATGATGCAGCAGGCTATTCCATTTTGCTGAAATTTCATTGCAGCAACTCAAGATGGTACTCAGTAGTTTGTATGGCCCCCACGTGCTTGTATGCATGCCTGACAACATCGGGGCTTGCTCCCAATGAGACGACGGATGGTGTCCTGGGGTATTTCCTCCCAGATCTGGACCAGGGCATCACTGTGCTCCTAGACAGTCTGAGGTGCAACCTGGCGGCATAGGATGGACCGAAACATAATGTCCCAGAGGTGTTCTATTGGATTTAGGTCAGGTCAATTCCTTCATCCTCCAGGAACTGCCTGCATACTCTCGCCACATGAGGCCGGGCATTGTCGTGCACCAGGAGGAACCCAGGACCCACTGCACCAGCGTAGGGTCTGACAATGGGTCCAAGGATTTCATCCCGATACCTAATGGCAGTCAGGGTGCCATTGTCTAGCCTGTAGAGGTCTGAGCGTCCCTCCATGGATATGCCTCCCCAGACCATAACTGACCCATTGGCCCACTAGAGGACGTCGGGCCCTCAGGCCACCCTCATGAAGTCTGTTTCTGATTGTTTGGTCAGAGACATTTACACCAGTGGCCTGCTGGAGGTCATTTTGAGGGCTCTGGCAGTGCTCATCCTGTTCCTCCTTGCACAAAGGAGCAGATACCGGTCCTGCTGATGGGTTAAGGACCTTCTACGGCCCTGTCCAGCTCTCCTAGAGTAACTGCCTGTCTCCTGGAATCTTCTCCATGCTCATGAGACTGTGCTGGGAGACACAGCAAACCTTCTGGCAATGGCACATATTGATGTGCCATCCTGGAGGAGTTGGACTGCCTGTGCAACCTCTGTAGGGTCCAGGTATCACCAAGTATGAAAATTCAGCTTTGCATCACATGAATAAATTACATTTTAAAATACATTAAAATACAAAACAGATATTTTAAATTGTAATATTTCACAATATTAGTATTTTTTAAAAAAAGTTAATTATTCTCAATCAATCAATCATTCAAACTTTATTTATAGAGCACTTTAAAACAACCGAAGTAGACCAAAGTGCTGTACAGAAGAATATATAAACATAAAATACCCAACTCATACACGACATAAAATACAAATAAAACAAATTAAGAAACAAATGTCAAAATCAAGTGTCAAAGGCCAAAGAGAAAAAGTGGGTTTTAAGAAGCGACTTGAAAGTAGACAATGAAGAGGCCTGTCTAATGGGCAGAGGCAGATCATTCCACATTTTAGGAGCTGCCACAGCAAAGGCACGGTCCCCTCTGAGCTTCCGTTTTGTTTTGGGCACATTCAGGAGCAGCTAAACAGCTGACCTGAGAGAACGGGCGGGTGTATAAGGATGTAACAGCTCAGAAATGTAGAGTGGGGCAAGACCATTTAAAGATTTAAAAACAAATAAGAGAATTTTAAAATGGATCCTAAAATGTATGGGCAGCCAGTGAAGTGAGGCTAGAATAGGGGAAATGTGATCGTATTTGCGTGTTCCAGTTAACAGACGTGCTGCAGCGTTTTGAACCATCTGCAGACGAGCAGATGGTAAACTAAGCTAGATTTTTAAATACCTTTTTTAAGAAGAAAATTTAAGGAATAAAGTGAAAAGGAACACAACATGTCAATATGTAAATGTAAATGTCTAGGGATCAAACAATGAGTTGTGTTAGCAACAGTTTCGAAATACAACTCCCTACTGATCTCCATTACTTTTTAATTCATTAAAAAAAATGCTTAAGGCTTGAATATCTCTGCTCCCAACCACTAGAATATGGACATAACTTTTATTGTACCAACTGATCATACTGGGGGAAAAAAAGTGATGTTCTTGTTAGAATTTGTCCAGTGCAGAATTTGTCTTGTTGTCCAGTGCAAATGTCTAAAGATTCTTAAATAAAAAAAAATGATACAAGATAAGAAGTCTTGTTTTCTGCAAAATAGATCAAAATATCTGCCAATGGTCTCAGAAAAATGAACTTATTTCAAAGGGGAAATGTGACTTTTTTTTTTTTTTTCTCCACATAAAACAATAGTTCATATCTTCATTTTGCATCTCAAGTAAATGTATCTTTATTTAAGAATGTTTACATATTTGTATTGACAAATGAAGATATTCAAGACCCCCTGTGGTGAAAATAAAGTTTTTAATGTTGTTTATATGTCTATGTGGTGTTTTAATTGCTTTAAAAATAATAAAAAAGTACAAATTCGTCAGTCAACACCATTGCTGAGTATTTTCTTCAAAAGACAGTACCAAAGACAGTCTTTTAGACCGCCTCTGTTTCCCACCTTCACAAACATGCAACCAATCCCGTCGACGTGCGGGGTGGGGCGGGGCTTCAAAATGCAGGAAATGTTTTCTTGCTCTGTAGGCATTTTAACAGTCAGTAAAAGAACACCTTTAAAGAAGGGACATGAAAATCAGGTACATATAGCAATAGTAATGAGTAAATTATGTATATGACGTATATTATGATGTTATGATGAACTATATGGCTTTCTCCGCTGACTTTCTATGATGTTCAAAGTGTTTCTAAGGATGCTGATTTTTAGAAGGCTCCAGACTCTGAGTGGCTGCAGACTCTGACTCTGAGATGGTGAAGGGGAACATGGTTTGTGTAATATTAGCAACACATTATTAGCCGTTTGATTACATATTCAAACCAAAGGCTAATCATATCAATTGCCGTTATTTGTCCGACATTGTAGAGAGCGATACATAAAACATTCTGATACATCGACTTGTAGACGACCTTGTATAACCCACTCTTCCTCTTCTTCTGAATCAGTTTCTAGTTCAAACATATATGGCTGAATCAAACCAATATTTCCACTTGCCATTGTGTAGCGTTTATTACAGTTGACTGAATGGATCACATAGTCCGAGCTGTTGTGATTGAGTCGAGGCAGGGACTAATTTGCATATCCATGGATCCACGTATACTAAATGAAGCAAGGGTGTAGAGTTACATTCAAGCTATTTTAAGGCATGAAGACATTTTTTCACAAGAAAACAACTTTAAATATGCCATTTTAATTGTCAAAGATGAGTTTTAAGGGATAAAATTATTGACTGCAGGGGGACATTAAGACTTTTTGCTCTGATTTAAAGGGATAGTTCACCCAAAAATGAAAATTACCCCATAATTTACTCACACTCAAGCCATCCTAAGTGTATATGACTTTCTTCTTTCAGCCAAACACAATCAGAGTTATATTAAAACTATCCTGGCTCGTCCAAGCTTTATAATGGTAGTGATTGGAGGATGAGATTTTAAAGTCCAAAAAAGTGCATCCTTCGATCATAAAACGTATTCCACATGGCTCTGGGGGGTTAATAAAGACCTTCTGAAGCGAATCGATGCATTTGTGTAAAGCAAATATCCTTATTTAAAACTTTATAAAGTAAAATAATGAGCTTCCAGAGCGATAGCGGCTAGTGGCTGCAGATAGAGTCTGCAGCCACTCAGAGTAAGTCGAATGTGTATGGCTGCTGGAAGCTCGTTATTTTACTTTATAAAGTTCTAAATAAGGATATTTACGAATCAATTCGCTTCAGAATGCCTTTATTAACCCCCCAGAGCCACGTGGAGTACGTTTTATGATCGATGGATGCACTTTTTTGGACTTCTCATCCTCATCCTCCAATCACATTATAAAGCTTGGACAAGCCAGGATATTTTTAATATAACTCTGATTGTGTTTGGCTGAAAGAAGAAAGTCATATACATCTAGGATGGCTTGATGGTGAGTCATTTATGGGGTAATTTTCATTTTTGGGTGAACTATCCCTTTAAGACCTTTTTAAGGCCTTACTTTGTGGAAGAGTAAATTAAGACTTTTTAAGCCTCGCAAAAACATTGCGAATACCGCCAAAATGTCTAGATAATTTGTTTGCTATATTGCCCAGCCAGAATCTGAATGAAGTTGTGTTTCCTCTATCTGGATTGAAGGATGCAGCCACACCCAGGAAAAAAAAACGAATCTTCAACAAGGATTATTCCGATGCCAATCTTTTATCTCCCTCTTTGTGTGGCCACCAAGAGCAGAACTGTTAGGGTTTAAGAGCACAATGTTTGTTTGAGAGCACGTCTCACATCTGTCCTCAGCAAAGATCAACAACTGTCAAGGATCTGGCTGTACAATCAGATCTGAAGCATCATCTGGACTAACATTAACCATCATCATTAGCGCAAAGGTTTGCCTTTGCATTACTTCTCTGTTTCTGATTTGTTTATCTTTGCAAAGCAATGAAAACCACGCCCTATCATCACATCTTTGAGAAACAAACACAAATGCCAAATGCCAATGCTTTTGCATTTTACACACCAAAAACAAATAGTTTAAATAGTGAATAGTGTATATATGAATAGTAGTAAATAGTGTATGTTTACCCTTTTGATTTGCACAAAAAGTATGGAGTAATAAAACTAAAATAGTTATCTTCTCATTCTCATAGCCCTGATGAATATGAAATCAAAATAACCCTCCAAAATGATGACTGGCAAAAATATATGAATGACTATATGAATGACTTTTTAGTGTCCAACCTACAGTTGAAGTGGATCCAACATTTCCATCAGTCAAAGCTTTCAATGCAATTGTCAAAAGGCAACATGGGGTTCCCTTTCTGTATGTTTTCATTCATTGATCCTCTCATTCATCAGCTAAAGTCTTCCTTTCTGTCTGCTGAGCATGTTCTCTCAGTGGAGGTATTAATGAACGTTGCTGATCATGAGATAAATCAGCACATTCCAGCACTGAAGCTCATCTCTTGTTTCATTCCAGCATGATCCACACCTGTCCTCAGTCTACAATACTGTAAATCTATCACAATGAACCAGGGACATTTTCTCTGAGGGAAATAATGCCTACTCAAAACATTTGGATGATAAAATAATCAACAGCATTAAAATTAAATTACAAATATTGTGAAAAATAAGCTTGAAGTCTGTAAGCCAATTATTTTTCACTGTCCAGCCATGGTAAAACGTTTACGTTTTCTTATATTTCTTTTCTTAGTTTGTCTTTTGAACAGTTAAAATATATTAAATATATGATCTTGAATTAGTTATTACTTAACTTTAATTACTTGAATTATTTATTTTTTTATTATTATTTTGTTCCTTTCCCAATTGGCAAAATGGTCTATTCTTGCTTTATTCAATTGTCTTATTCACTATGGTAAGCCTATTATAAGCATTTATATTTTAGACTGGGCGGGATGGTTTTCACGTGAAATTGCATACATACGCCACTCGACTGTGCATGCCATAAATAGAGAAAAGTTGCTCCAGGCTTGGTAAGTTGTCACAACGATTGAGAAAGTTTGACATAGTGCTCGCTAAATCTTGAACCTCCAGGGAATCACCCGTTTAAAAAAAAAAAAAAAAAAAAAAATGAATAACAGACCTGGCAAAAACCCGAACGAGCATGTAATAAAAACAAGAATCAACACTGGCTTGGCCTTTCAGAGATGGCGAGAAATGAGAGATTTGAAATGTTGTAAAAGTGATGCAAAGATGGTGTTATTTTACTCAACAGGTGAGTAATGTATTTTATTGAACAAATATTTTTTACTGAGTTAGAACTCCACTCTGTAATGACGATTACAGTTGGTCTTTCATACTATCATTTAGATCATGATAACCACAGTCAAAAACCAAGCATAGCACCTCTCTACCATGGTAAAAAGTAACAATATGGTTTCTAATATGGTATCTGTAATGGCCTTAGACAGACCAAACAGTGAAAGAGTGAAGGTTTGTGTTGTTGTTATGCTGAACACTTTCACTGAACTGAATAAAACTCCAATCTCAAGCCTTTAAAATGCAAGACAAAGGCAAACACTTTCAAAAGAAGAGCTGTTCAGGGGGAACACGGTTACCATCCCAACACTCACTGGCTGTGCACATATTCGGATGACTTCATCAGCTGCAGCCCCCTGGAGTCTGAACCCACAAACAATCCTTTATTCCTCTGGAACGGTACCAACACCAAAGGTGCAAGTTTATGGTCAGTAAGACTTTTTTTTTTTTTTTTTGAAAGATGTTAATTATTTTATTCAGCAAGGACACATTAAATTGATCAAAAGTGACAGTAAAGACATTTGTAATGTTACAAAACCTTTCTATTTCAAATAAATGCTGTTCTTTTGAACTTTCTATTCATCAAAGAAACTGAAAAAAATGGATTACAGTATTAAGCAGCACAAATGCTTTCAACATGATAATAATAATAAGAAATATTTCTCGAGCATCAAATCAGGATATTAGAATGACACTGAAGACATAATGATGCTGAAAATTCCGCTTTGCCATCACAGGAATAAATTACATTTTAAAATATATTCAAATAGAAAACAGTTATTTTAAATTGCAATAATATTTCACAATATTTGATCAAACAAATGCAGCCTTGGTGGGCATAAGAGACTTCTTTTGAACATTGAAAATCTTACCAACCCCAAACCAAGTCGGCAGGTGAGACGCCACATTAAGTCATAAAATAAACTATTATTTAAGTACAAATATGGGGAAGTTATAGGTCTGAGCATCTGTATGACATATCTCAATGAGCTGATTAAACTCCAAACACAATGATGTACTGTCTGCATCTTCAAAAACATTTCCTTTATAGCAATACTATACAGTCACAGACAAACAACGTCACAGTCCATTTAGCAGAACAGTTCATTAAAGAGCATTCATTCATTTCCATCCTTACGAGCTGGAGTGATCTGACCTGTCTGCCTCTATGTAAACAATAACTTTTTCTAAATCTACAACAATCAAACATAATAAATGGTATCGTTTTAAGCGTTCAAGTATTAAGATCCTTTAACAACTAAGGCGAGCTGTGACGTGATAGCACTCTAGCAATGTAGGTACGTTGACAGAATTACAAGTTCCTACATGAGACAGTAAAAATTGGGCTGTGATAACTCAGCAGTCACTCTTTTAGATTGATCAGCCGGTGCTTTAAAGAGAGACAGAAAGGAGGAAACTGTTTTGACAGATGAACAGTCCTTTGAAGCCCAAGCGGCCCAAGGACCAAACTACACACACACGCTCTTGAATCAATTTTCTGGCTGCACTGTGGTGTTATAACACATCCTGACTGCTCAAAACCATGATAACCGAGCAACACAAAAGCCAGTCATGGTCTAGAAACGCTCAAAACAAACATATAAAAACAACTTATGAAAACTGATCACATAGACGTTTCTTTAGACGCCTCCAGGGTTTCCTTTATTTTTACACTTCGAGTATGTGGAGGCAAAATTGCACAAACCAAGCGGCTTAAAAAAACAAATAATTTGTTTGGAAATTTAAGGTGCTGAAGAACATAACGTGTTAAAAATAACAAGAACTAAAGTTTAATGCTATGGAAAACAAAACAGATTATTTCTGAATGGCTTCAGGAGCAGAATTTAGTGAGACTGGAACAGACTTGTAAAGCGCTTAATGCTGAATTTAGTGAACAATCGTTCAAATGAATGACTGGAGGCAGTGGAGTTCACCTCGTCTAAGACGACGCATGATTTGGAACGCTCTCATCTCTCTCACTGAATCATGCCCCAGCTATGTGCACACTTCTAAACCACCTAAAACTCAAAATGATGTTAAATGTGTCCAGTGTAGGATGTCAAAAACAAATCAAAATCCAAAAAAAAAAAAAAAAAAGTATATTAAAAACTAGCAATGCTCTACTAAAACAGCAGAGGGCATTTTTTAAAACTAGGGGCATATCTAAATATAGTTTAAAAACCTGATTTTGTTATTTTCTAGGAATATATTAGTTAGGTTTTTTGTTTTAAAGGTGCAGTAAGCAATTTCTGAGAAACACTGCTGAAAATAGATCGGACAGAGCACCACAACACATTTTTAGCCAATAGGAGTGGGAATCACCAGAGGCCCCACGATACGATAGTATCACAATACTTATGTCACGATACGATATTATTGCGATTTTAAATATATTGTGATATTCTGCGATATATTGCAATTTATTACCTTTTTCCATCTTCAAATTATGTCCCCAAAGGAAAACTTTGTCAACATCTATATTATCTAAAAAGATGCATTCACTCCTTGCAAATCCCATGTGTCATATCCATCTCAGTTGTCTTCACGTGCTATCGGAAATTTCATAATTCCCACTTCAGAAGTTGTGATTACAAGCTTGTTGCATTCAAACGCTTTGTTGTCAGAATGAACAGGAATCATGGAGGGCATCAGGTTTACTGTCTATTTATTGGGAAAATCTTATTAAAACCAAAATTATATGTAGTGTCCCATGCACTGACAACCATATAAACATTCACGATGCTATCCAGATAGTCTGCAAGCTGACGATTCTGTAATTTCAGTCAAATGCAGGCTATTTTCGCTGTGTATAAAACATACAATACGCTTCAAATAATTATTCATATGTAAATATGCACTAAATTAATGAAAAGATAAGACGATCTAGCTGTCGTGGGGAAAAAAAAAAATCGAATAAATCATACCTGTCACAGCAGTAGTTCTCCCCTCCACCATGTTTAAAATTTATGGCACGCCCATTTCGGGAATTTGGGAATCAAAATTATTTCTGAACTTCCCAGTGGAAAACACAACATCAGAGAGCATTCATGTGCAATTTTTACCAATGGAAACTCGTATTTACGATAATTTCAATAGCATATGAAGGCAGCATAAGTCCATACATTTGATTTAAACGTAGACGGGGCTTTCCTGATTTCTTTCTCCGATGCTGCCATCTTTATTTTACCAACCTCCTACTGCACGCTGGCGGTGACCCCTGCTGACCTCACCAGAAAAAAACTCAACACCACCATGGAGTGGACTGAAAAAGAAATTGATTTTATTATTCTACCAAAAAGTTAAATTCTCATGTGCAATTTATATAATAAAAGATTGATACTTGGCGTTAGGGATGTGATGGTGAGAAAATTTTCCCACTGGTTAATCGACATGTGACAACACCAGTAATACCGGTGTCACCGGGGGGCGGGGCCTCTATCCCTTTTTTTTTTTTTTAATCGCTTATGAATGCCAGTGTGGCTGTGTGCATTTTATTTTCACTTTCCAATTAGTGGTAATTGCTTGAATGGTGGGTTATTATTCTTACTGAAAAACACAACAACAAAACAGTACAACGACAAACTCGCTTATATTAAACATAGAACGTTTATTAACAAAACGAGTAAGAATACACCATGCTAGGCCTAATATAAAATAACAAATAGGCTACGTTAGACAACGTTTATATAAAAAACTGAAAATCAAACCGTGGAAACTGTGGAACCAAATAAATAACAGAACTTTTAAGTTCTTTAGTCAAGAGCAGTGAGTAATTCTCTCTCTTACCTTTGTTCTTTGATTAACATTAATATTATTCTTTAAGATCTGCTGCTGCTGCACACGACGCGGATCTGACACGCATGCCATTTTCTCACAAATCTTTACGTACATTTAAGACTTAATTTAAATCATTTAAGACTGCTCTTATGAGGACACTCGACAAAACAGACATTTTGGCATAATTTGTGTGTGTTATGGTTTGTTTAAGCGAGGAAGAGAACTCAATACTGGCACGCGTTGTGTGTGTGTCACATAGGCAGGACATTCACAGACAGCGCGTTCTCTTTTGTCTTGTCGCGCTTGAATGGTTTAAAAGCATTTGCATGAATAAGAGTTTGATCATATAACGCAGAAAAACAGATACTGCGTTAATTGCGTTAAATATTTTTAACGCGTTAAACTGAAAAAAATTGCCTCGGTGCCGCGGTGGGCAAGTCATGAAACCGACTACCTTAGCAAGCCTACCTGGCGTCCGTGTATTGATACAGTATTGCCGCGGAAAATTATATATGCTGTATCGTTTTTTTCCCCCACCCCAAGTAGCCAATCAGCAGTAGGAGGCGTATACACTCATGATAGGGGCGGAGAGAGAGTGAGCAAGAGAGAGACTTTAGAGGGAAGGCCTGAAAACAGATGCCAAGGTTGCTTTGTTTTTGCTCCATATGCAAGTAACATTGTTTTTCACAGAACCAAGATATGCTGTTGTTGTAGCGTTAGCTATAGTAATTTTCGCTATATTTTTTGCTTCAGCTATGATGAAGAAACATCAACTCATGCATTGCATGTTTGTGCATTTTGGGGCCGGAGCAATGAAGGGAGGGGTGTGTTTGTTTGGATTGATTTCAATTATTAACGTTTCAAAGATATTCGTGTATTGCCCCTATTACTAGCTGATAGCTATTAGTTAAAAACAGAATTAGTCAAAATAATATTTAATCAAAATAAAAAAATATTATTTTGAGTTCAAATACTCACATATTGAAACTAGGCATAGGAATAGGAAATTTAACAATTCTGGTTCTGATTATGATCCCACCTAATAATTCCATTCATAATCTTATTATTTGTACCATATTTGTAGGCTAAATTGTTAAGCTGTGTAAAATAGGCTAAGTTGCGGCCTACTGGTTAGAGAACAATTTGTAACCTGAAGGTCGTGGGTTCGAGTCTCAGTACCGGCAGTAAATGTAGGTGAGGGGAGTGAATGAACAGAGCTCTCTTCCACTCTCATTACCCACACGTGGTGTGTGTGTTCAATACTCACTGATGTGTGTGTGCACTTTGGTGGGTGAAATGCAGAGCACAAATTCCGGATATGGGACACCATACTTGGCCTCCCTCCCTCCCTCACTCACTCACAAATAATCTAATGTCTGTTTTCAACTATACTTTCTACACAATAATTTGCAGGTCAGTGAGTAAATCATAAGGGTCATAGTCATTTTAGAGTCATTTGCTCTATAAAAAAAAAAAAAAAAAAAAAATTTCCCCAGTTCCCAACCTTAGCTGCTCTGAAATTTAGCCACTGAAGTAAACTATTTCCAAAACCCTGTCCCACAAAAATACACTCATACCGGTAAGATGGTTGTAATCAGAGGAGAAAGACAGTACCACAGTGGTAGCAAACTGGTGTTCTGTCAAAACAAACTAACAACTGGCAAACTGCTTATGAATCGGAATGTTTTAAATGATCCACTTAATACAGTCTCAGCTTCCTGCATCCACATTTGGGAAGCCCTGTTAATGCGTAAAATGACTGAGACAGAAAGTGCATCCATTAAACATAGAGTCTGACTGCGAGTCTAGAGATGTCACAGAAACAAATGTGATATATCAGGACATATAATTCAAGGGTTAGTTCACCCAAAAATGAAAAATTCTGTCATTAATTAATCACCCTCATGTTGTTCCAAACCCATAAGACTTTTGTTAATCTGTGGAACGCAAATGAAGATATTTTTAATGAAATCTGAGAACTTTCTGTCCCTCCATTGAAAGTCTATTCACCCAAAACTCTGACGTTAAAAAACGTAAAACATTCATAAAGAGACTGTAAAATAAATCAAGTGGTTTAATCCAAATTTTCTGAAGAGACACAATCACTTTATATGATTAACAGATTTAATTTAGGCTTCAATTCTCATACAAACATTGATCCATGATTTTATTAGTGTGAATGTACTCGATTGTACTCAATTACATGGATTTATTTTACAATCACTTTATAAATGTTTGAACAGTCAGAGTTTTTGAATATACTTTCAATGGAGGGCCAGAAATCTCAGATCTTAGTTTGTGTTTTAAAGATGAAAGCCTTATAGGTTTGGAACGACAAGAGGGGCGCCACTGGGGTTTCTGGGGGTTGGGGAGTTGGAGTGCCGAATTTATCTGTCAGTGTTTGAGAGGGAGCAGGCCCCCCGATATGGCAGAACGGACCCCCCAGGGCCTTCTTTAGAATTCCTTAGAATGGTCCTAATCATTCCCCTGTTACAGCGACCCTGCATGAGAGTGAGTAATTAATGACAGAATTGTCATTTTTGGGTGAACTATCCCTTTAAGTAATATCAGTCAGGTAGTAGCATTTTATGCCATTCTACAAAAGAAAATACACAATTGAAACACCTGCCAAGTTGGGATCTCAGTAAACTCACCCTCCTTCACTCTCTGCCTCTTCCGAGCTTTGTCCTTCACTTCTAGCTGGGGCACCTGCTCTTTTTCTCCTGGCAGGAGTTCGATGAAGTGGACTTGCCTTGCGAGCACCAATTTCTTCCCTGCTTCGGCCCCTCAGCTGATCTCTGACGTTGTCCTGCAGGTGCGGAAGTGCATCCTTCAGTGCTTTTACCTCCTCTTTGAGCTCAGACACACAATGGATCAGAGCACCCAGCCGATCCAGCACTTCTGTCTGGCCCGTCTGTAGACCCAGACTGCCTCCCGTGTGATCTGCGCTGCTGCTCAGGACTCTGCCACCACCTGCTCCAACTTTCCGGAAGCAGGCGATCGCCAAGCTGATCCCAGCAGCCCCTGCCAGAACTCCCAAAGCCAGAGCCCTGCTGTCAGCTTGAGCCATTCTAAACTGCAGAGACAATAAAGAAAAGAAAAAAAACACACTGATTAAACACTTCACATCCAATGGACATTAAGTATTCTGCTAATATTTATGAAAACAAACAAACAACACATGATCCTAAAGGACAGCTAATTACACAAGATCCTTTTGTGGGTATAGTTGAATAAATGATCAAAACTTTAGGTTAAAAATAATAGGAATCAATAAGGGAAAGTTTATATTTTATTTCAACATTTTATTTCTCCATAATTTCTTCATTTATTTATTTATTTTGCAGTTCAAATAAATAGCCCTGCACTGTCAAATCAATTTTTAACAATGTAAAGAGAGGAACAAAACTGTATTTGTATAGGTTTTTTTGAGTGAATAAATACAGTCAAACCAAAAATTATTCAGACACTAGATTTGTTAATATATTTTTACTAGTGGGTGCAGGACACTATAGTTCATTTATGTAAGTGAGGATAGCAAAATAAAGTAAACTGTGACATATTACACCCAAAATTTCTTCATACAGTGGACTACCAGTAAAATTGATAAAAATTTGGGACCAAAAATTCTTCAGACACTTTGACCTGACCATGTTTTGCTAAAGTGTTATCTGACATTATCAAGACTCATTTTTTTCTGACACAGTTTAACTCTGAGTTCGTCATATTTTATTACCATTTTTTTAAACTATAGTGAATAAACTGTATTAATGAATGAAATGTTCAAGGTGTCTGAAAAAATGTGGTTTGACTGTATATATACAGGGTGAATTTAAAAAAAAGAAATACCTAAATACTAACTGCTTATAAATAATAATATACATAGTTACTTACTTACACACACACACACACACACACACACACACACGTATCACTGTTTGGATTTAATAGGCAAATACTTAAGAGTCTATGACTATATGTCTATGTCTATCATTATTGCTGTGATTATTATGTTTCTATTATGTTAGTCCAGACCTTAATTTCATTGAAAGTCTTTGAAAGACTACGAAATGTTGACATCATCCTACCAGAACAGCATTTTGGAGGGAAAACAACATCACAAATATCAGTAAGTGGGAATGGATGTATTCTGTGATATTTTGAGGAATTAATTGGTTTATTTCACTCTAAAACATTCCATCCTGTTTGATGAAATTTCAGATAAATAATAAATAAATATTATTATATCGAAATATCAAAAGATGGTTAAATATATCAAAATTAACAAGTTGAAAAACCCTTATAAAGCTGTCAATGAGCAGTGTCTTATTTTTTGTCAGTACTCTTTATCAAGTTACACTGAATAACGTTTAGTTGTTTAGGCTTGACCAAAGCATAAGTTTAGTAATCCTTTCCACAGAAAATTTCCCAGACACATTATTTTCACATGAGAGCAAAAAAGAGCAGCAATAAAAGAAGCAGTAATAATGAAAGCACATAATTATTCTGATACAGGCTCTCAATTCACCTTAAAGATAAGTTTCAAAGTTCAGAAAGAAAAGAAAAAAAAATTAAACAGCAACAGTGGTCATATTAATCAGCTGTCAAGGTCTTTGCGGGCAGTACGCGACCTGTCTATATATATATATATACACATGTAGCGGAGAAAAAAAAAAAACTTCTAACATCCTCAGAACAAAGCAAGCCGATCAGCAAAAGCAAAAAACAGCAATATTCGAATAAAAATAGCAGCTTTTACCTGTTTAAATTCTCCTGAGCTCAGCGGTGCGTCTGCAAAAACAGTCCGTATCGCTCCAATGCTCGAAACTGAAGGTTCCGTCCTGATACTGCAACCATATACAGTACAGCTTTAGTCAAACCTAAATGTTAAAAAAATCCTTTGCAATAACAACGAAAGATGGTACCATTGTATCGTATTAAAATTACACGCTCAAAAAGCAATTTTTATGTAATATTTAGTTTTTACATGGGAACCTGAAACATGGTAGTAACATGGTCTTGTTTGTTCTTATAGTTATTCCTTTAGATAGCAGCTACTGTATACATCTTTGTACTTTGAACTATATTGCCTTTATAAAGAGGCACCATCATTAAGAAACATACTTTATCAAGGTGCATGAAATGTAGAAAAATGCAGTTTAAACCTTGACTATGTTGCCAAAAACAGATGAACAAAAAATCAAAGTTCATTAAAATCACTCATTAACAGAGTCACACTTGTACTCTGCATGTGCACTGCTAATATACACTATTTTAAAACAACAAAAACACTCCAAAAGCAGACAACTACAAAATGTACAACTAAATTAGCTTACAACTAAGCTCTAAAACAAGCTCTTCCTGTCATTAAATAATCTGTACAACATATGTGCATAAAGTATCTCTTGAGCACAATCCTGTATACATATTCCAAAAAATAAGACCAAAAAACCCTGACTAACCATAAAAGCAATATTAGTGGTTGGTTAAAGTTTGGAAAACTTACTGTAATGAAGCAGATCTGTGGCTTTCACTGCTGTGGAGTTTAGTGCTATGGTGTGTTTCTCTCTCGTCTATAAACACATGTATCTGATCAACCTTGAACCTTGGCTTTTAGCATGTTTGCACAGACATTTACTTTAATGACACTGCACTCAGTTACAGTATAATTCAATGTATATCTGTTAAATTTGTAATTATGATTTTTGTAATGCTTTTGAAAGAAGTCTCTTGTGCTCACCTAGGCTGCATTTATTTGATTAAAAATACAATGAAAATAGTAATATTGTGAAATATTATTACAATTTAAAATAACTGTTTTCTATTTTAAGATATTTTAAAACTAATTTATTCCTTTGACTCCAGTCTTCAGTGTCACATGATCCTTCAGAAACCATTCTAATATGCTGATTTGGTGCTCAAGAAACATTTCTTAAACAGATTTCCTGCTTAATATTTTTGTGGAAATTGTGATAGACTACCATTCAAATGTTTGGGCTAAGTAAGATTAAAATATATATTATTATATTATATATATTTATTTATTCAGTAAGGATGCATTCAATCGATCAATATGTTTTTGGCTATGTAAAGCAGCCTTGAGTTTTGGAGAAAGTTGCTATATAGGCCTAAATACAACTTATTTATAGACTAAAATGTTGAAAGATGGTTTTGGGTCCAGATGGTGTAGTTACAGCATCTACCAGAAGGGGTCTAATACGATAATGTTAACTGATCAAACTTTTACCCCCTGGTCAGATCATAATATTTCAATGTTTTCACACTCTTGAACTGTCCAGTTTTGTTATGTCTGTGCCCACTATAACCTCTTAGTTCTTTGCTGCTGTATCCCATCCACTTCAATCCAAGCTTCAGTATGTTCAGAGGTGTTCTTCCTCATAGATTTGTTGTAATATTGTGAAATTTCAGTTGCTGTGAGACTGAATAGTCTTGTCATTCTGACCTTTATGCCCACAGAACTGCAGCCAACTTTTGCACCATTCCCTAACTCTAGACACTGTGATGCATGAAAATCCCAGGAGATCAGCAGTTTCTGAGATACTTGAACCAGTGCATCTGGCTCCAACACACATTCCATGGTTTAATAACATATTTCTTTCACATTCCACCGTTTGAATTGAAAAACACCTGAACATCTTGACCATATTTGTATTCTTTTTATGCATTGAGTTGCTTAACTGATTAGATATTTGATTAATAAGATTAATAATGTACACTCTATACACCAATGCATAAACTGCATATATTTTACATAATGGTTTAGCAGATATTAATTAAATATTCTAAAATAAAATATTCTAAAATAAAATATGTTCATTTAACAAATGGTAATTAAATACACTCCACATAAAAAAAAGCGTTCGCTTAAACAAGTATTTAATGTTAAATTAACAGGAGGAAACTATAAAGCCTACCTGACATGAATGAAAATCATAAAAACAACATATTAAGTCATGTTCATTTAACAAACATAAATTACGCAATTTAAACATAGATAAATAATAAACATAAAATGTGCAACTGATGTACATATTTTTTTCAGTGTGGCATATATATGTGTGTGTGTGTATATGTATATATATATATATACATACATACATACATACATACATACATATACATACACACACACACACACACACCAAGGCCGTAACCATGTCTTGAACACTGGGGGGGACCTTTTTTTTTTCTTTTTCAATAAAGCATAAAGATACAAAACAGTGAACGAAATTGCTGCTAATACAATGCTATATCAGATATGTACAATAACAACTGTAGGAAAAAAAATAACATTACGATGTCCAGAAATCAATTTCAATAGTACATTGAGAACTCATGTTTAATGTGATAGTTTCATAATACAATATATTGTTAGTTCTGAGATTCTTCAATTTAGTTAATAAATAAATAGATCCGCAACGAACGTTTGAAGTTCCTAGTGGTCTAGTGATAGGACTTTTGTTAACAGTATCAGAGGTTGCATGTTCTAATCCGCCGTCGCATAGTTTTTTTTTTCTTTTCTCATTGAAGATGTCCATCAATGGTTGTATATCAAGAGCAGGGACACGTTTGTGTGCATTTGTTTTGTGATTTTACCGGAAAAATAGAACCTCTGCAACGACGTTAAGCGATCGATTGACGCGCTCGTCTGTGCTGTGAAGACTGTGTGCACGAGCAAAAAGAGAACGTAAACCCCGCTTACTTTTTAATTTGATTGGCCATCTCAATCATTTTGACATTGACGAGCGTTCTTAGACCGCTGAGGCAGACGGTCAGACCAGAATAAAAATGTTACTTTTAAAACTTTTTGTCATCCTAACAACATGCAGAGAGCTGTAATGAAGTGCAGCAGAGCAGTGCAAAAATTTCAAATATTGGGGGGGGGTACGATTTGACCATTTCTAATTATTGGGGGGGACTTGTCCCCCTCAGTGTCTATGGTGGTTACGGCCCTGACACACACACACACACACACACACACACACACACACACACACACACACACACACACACACACACACACACACACACACACACACAAACACAAAACAGTTCTTTCTGGTTCTCGAATCTGATTGGCTGAGACTGAGAGCTGCGCGATATTCTCCCAAGATCAGCACTGGGACCGTTTCACTGTTTGTATCACTCCGCCTGCGGCGACTGTCATGGTTGTCGAGCAATTTTTTTTTTTATAAATACTACTGTTGTTATGTCACGAAATGTAATTTAAAGAGTTTTTTTAGGCAAGAATGTAGTTATTTAGACCTCAAATATGTGACTCATATATAGGCTAAACATACATTTTGACACTTTCACAGATGCGAGCTCATGTACCCGCAGAGAACAGCTTCACTCGGCCAGTCCTTCGGGTATTTGCAGCTGGCTCTTATGTAGATAGTGGTTAAACATTTAATTCATTTGGGTTATATCAAATGGGCAATCTTTGGTCTTATTAATCTATTACTTGTTCCAGAGCAAAACGATTTGGGTTAAGGGGAGAATTAAATTCCTTAACTTTATATTTAGGCTATATTTAACTTAAATCTTGTACCAGAGCATTACTTTTGTTCGTTTGACTGAATTGTTTGCTTGTATTTATTATTTGATTGTGTTTATTGTTTGCTTGAGTTTATGTCTTTTATGATGGTTATTGTTGTTAATTTAAATATTGTTCAATAAATATTTTATATAAATAATATGCCGTATTTGGCATTGAGAAAGGGTCAGTCAATAGTATCGGTGAAAGTTACATTATTACACCATTAGATGGCGGCAAAGACTCTCTTTATGAGTGAGTGAGTGCGTGAGTTAGAACAAGGAAGTTGTTTTAGCGCTGTGATCCCCTTAACTTTTTAGAAAGGACAAAGATATCGCTTTCCTCAGCGGATATTCAAACTGATTTTTTTATAATGGACCCGAAGAATCGACCTGAAGAATGAATGCTTTATCAAATGCAGGTAATACACTCGTTTAGTCGATCTCTCTCTCATAATACCATAATAATCTACTCTACATAATACAATAAGCTTCAACGAAGCGACTCAACGTTTCTTCGTTACTAGTTCTACAGTGACGTTTTAGAATTAGTAAGGAAGGCTTGGGCTCAACTGTTAAACTGTCAGCTTTGAATCTATTGCGGAAAGAAGTAGTTCTGCACAAAAGAGGGTTTTATTTTAAAGACACTCCATTGTTCTTATTTTTTTACACACTAGTGCTGTCGAACTGTTGTATAAACGCAATATCACACGAGTAGCCATGCGATATGGCTGTATATCAGCACGCTGTGATTACCTACGGCTGATATACAGCCATATGGCACGGCTACTGGTGTGATATTGCTCATATTGGATGCCATTTATAAATACTATCTTCCTTTAAGGTGTCTGTCTTAAGTTAGGTTAGGTAATGAAAAAATTATGTTATAGATAAACTGTCTGATTAATCACAGCCTTAATTTGAACAATCCAATACTGGTTCTTATCTTTACCTTATCTGATATTTCAGTCTATGCCTTTTTCCAGTTAATATGTGAACATTTTTGTTGTTTGTTTTTAATATTTATTGCATGTATTCTGTCATACAGACATTACCAAATACGTTTTTAGGAAGACTTTTATTTTTTACTTTGCAACATTGAAAAACTGTCATTGCCTGAAGACAGTTTAGAGGCAGAAATGGACGCAGAGAAATTAAACAGATCTAAACTGCATTCACTTTTGTGAGTTGAATTGAGTTTATTTGACACAAAAAGTAGCAATACACTGTGTTACAACTTTCTTGTCAAGGATAACACAATAAAGTTGCATTAACTTATTTCCATTGTGGTCTTTGTTTTAAAAACCTCATACTTGTGACAACGGTTCATTTGTCTTGCATCTCCATCCTATGTAGATGTTTGATGGATATTATACAAACAAATATCCACTTATATAAAAAACTAACACACACACACACACACACAAAATAGACATAAATATACATTTTAAGACATCCTATCTAAAAACAGGCTCTTTATTCTCATACTGAAACCATCACAGTCTATTAGTACCTTTATATCCAAAGGCAGCTTTTTCCACTCTTTTGCACCTGAATATTTAAACAACCTTTGACCATACAATGTCTTACACCTACATAGATTAAGATCCATAATACTCTGTCTGATAAATGCACATGTCTTACATTAACTCAATAAAAATAAGAGTTAAAATATACTGGAGCTCTATTATTAATGATTTTATGTACCAGTTTTATTTCCGGAATAGGCTACTAATCTTCTTTCAACTGGTAACCAACCAAGCTCCTGAAAGTGTGCATTTTCCACATGACTAAAACAATGTAATCCTAACCACTAATCTCATCAATTTATTTTGTTATTTTTGTAACTTTGCCATCCATGTACTGGATAAACCAGTCATCCATGAACAACACGCATACTCAAAATAACATTGAACTAGGCCTGTGGCATATACCTTTTAGCTTTCTCTATCTAAAAACTAGCATATCTAGCTATAAATTAGAATAAGACAAATCAATTTATATATAGAATTGACATTCTATTGTAAAATATAATGTAATAGGATTTCAGTTCACGCTACCCTTAATCTAGAGCAGGGTTTCTCAAATCAGGTCCTGGAGGGCCACTGCCCTGCAGAATTTAGTTCCATCCCTAATCAAACACACCTGAACAAGCTAATCAAGGTCTTCAGAGTTACTAGAAACTTGCAGGTAAGTGAGTTTGATTGGGGTTTGAGCTAAACTCTGCACTACAGTGGCCCTCCAGGGTTGGATTTGAGGAACTCTGAAAGTGTAACAAAAATTTCTAACAATCTTAATGAAATTTATAAGTTGAGAAATGCAACTGTTACGAACAATGACAGCAACTTTGAAACATTCATCATGTTTTAAGCAGATGCTGAAGCTGAGGAGGATTATGGAGATGAGGTCACCTTCATCGACTTTAGATAAAGTTTCTCAAGGCAACATGGATATCAGGTATGTTCTCCCTCTGCAACACTGCTGTGTGTCCCATACCCTCCTCAATCTTATATTAGGGGCATTTAGATTGTACAAGCTTGCCACTGGAAAATATTCAGCCTTGCTGACCAAGTTCAGTTACTACCACTGGGAGAGCATTAGAGAGCTCAGAGAAAATGCTTTGCTGGGTCACAGACATGCATTTAATGGACCTGAATCAACTTTGGACTTGCACTCTAAAAAATGCTGGGTTGTTTCAACTGATGTTTGGGTCAAATATGGACAAACCCAGTTGGGTGCACCAATCTATCTCAAATGGACTATTTCTGTGGCACCTACCTTTGAAATTCTGATGGACAAAACTTTAACACTGAAAAATGCCTCTCCTTGATGACAGCTGGTCTCCCAAACCAGTTGAAAATGAAACGAATCATTGCACAAATAAAAGCTCTTTTATGTACAGTAGAGGCTCTTTCCATGTTCTGTATTGAAAAATCCTTTACTTGATCAGACTTGTTTCAGGTGAATTGGGACCCTTTGAATTTTCATTCAAAGATTGTTTTTTTTTTTTTGTTTTTTTTTTGTATGAAAAACATGAATTTAATAAATCATTTTTAATCATTGAATCATTTAACTTGAGTCATATAATAGAATACCAATTCTACCTTCAATTTAAAAAAAATATATATATACATGATTATTATTTAAAATAATAAATAATTTGTTGATATAAATAAAATAAAACCAATTTATATATAGCATTGGCATTCTAATATAAAATATTATGTAATAGGATTTCAGTTCACCCTACCCTTAATCTAGAGTGTAACAAACATTTCTAACCATCTTAATAAAAATTTGCATAACTGTTACTTTACATGGGTCCTTCTTGTCTGCATATACTGCATTTAATGATTTAAGTACTTCAGTAGCTTTAATGGATAACCTTAACTACTAACTGGAGTCATATTACATCATAATATTTTGCTTAATAGAATGCCAGTTCTACATTTAATTTGATTTTATTTATATTTATACAAAATTATTAAGATTATATACAGTATACTGCTTATTTAAATACTTTAGTAACTTTACTGTCTATTTTTAGGTTACACTATCTGTCATAACATCTGCTTATCATTAGTACAAACTTATCTCTATGCTTCTGGATCTGAAAGCACTCTCAATGGCAGCCTTTTTAAAAGCATAATTAAGAACCATTGATGACTGTGTCTAAGCATGATTGATTTCAAACTGCCATTTCTCAGAAAGATTATTTGTATAGCGCTTTTCACAATACATATCGTTTCAAAGCAGAAAATGCATGTCAACATTACAATTTGGAGTGATCTGTTTTCAGAGGTACAAGTTATGTAATTTCAGAAATGTACATGTACAAATCATGCAGTTAGCTAACAATCTATTAATTTAAACAATGTATTAATTTAAGGCAGAAAAAAATGGGCTTATTGAAGTAATTATGACAGAAGACAATATAGTGCAATAGAAGCTGTGGTCACTGCAGTGCAAACTATCATTGTTTGGAAAAAGCTGCAATAAATTTCCTCCTTTTGTGTTTCAAAGAAAATATAGATGGATTAAATATAGATAAAATCTTTATGGAAAAGCAAGAGCCTCAAGTTCAAATAGCTAAAAAAGAAGGGAAAACTCTACAGGACATCTACATTAAAAAAATGACAGTAAAACGTGCAAGGCATCATTGTGGCGAGGGACTCCACTGTCATCTCACAGTTCTGAGAAAAAAAGTCAGAATTGCAGGATATAAATTCTCACAATTGCGAGTTTCAATTCTGACATAACGATTTCTCAGAATTCTTTATATTCAGAATTCTTTATATGACTTTATATTCTGACTTTTCTTAGAATTGTGAGATATAAACTCACAATTGTGAGTTATAAAGTCAGAATTGCGAGTTTATATCTTGCAATTCTGACTTCATTTCTCAGAATTGCAACTTTATATTTGGACTTTTCTCAGAATTCTGAGATATACATTCGCAATTGTGAGTTATAAAGTCAAAATTGCAATATACAAACTTGCAGTTGTGACAAAACATGTAGAATTGTGAGATAAAAAGTTGCCTTATTCCCTGGCAGAAATAATCTTCCATAATTGCAATAAATATTTTATGCAAAAGAAAAATAATACAACATGAGGGCAGGTATAATAATGACAGAATTTTTATTTTTGGGTGATTGGTTCCTTAAAAGTGGTTCTTGGATGCATCTTTGCCGGTGGAAATCAATGGAGGATGCAACACACAGTCCAATTTCTTTATGTAACATAGGTTATTGGTGGAAAAACGTGCAGTCACCCATGAGCCCAGCCTGTACCGCCCTATTTAAACACAGTATAGTGATGGTGAAGCCCACATGAAGGTGTGCGAGGTGGAGCCTGCATGCATGGCTTCGATTGCTACGTGCAGTTTCACGGACGTGCCTCTTTTCACAAAAACACTTCATTGTTCCAAACCAACCTGTATTCGCTCAGTCTATAAACACACAAACCAATCCAAAGCAGAGGAAGGTGCTGCTTCACATGAGATTGAATGATAGCTGTCATCCACCAAAGAACTCATTCCAATCCAGATTAATCACCATCCTCAATGTCACGGCATGTTATTCAAAGACACATATGCTGAAACTGTACTGAAGTTATATATAAATATCAATGGCTATCTAAGCATCAGACGCCTGCGGTATGAATGGAAGACTGATAGATACAGTAGATAAAGACCCTTACATAATGTCATCCAAGATATTTTATATAACTAAATTCTCTCATGGTGGTTTTGAAAGATGGTAGATATGCAACCACAGCATAAAAGTCAGCTTATGCAACTCCATATATAGATTCACTATTATGTCACTATTAACAGTAAAATCATTATATTGTGTATTTGTATTTTATTGAGGTCATCAGAATTGTTTGCATGTTTGTAACGAGGTTTGTGTTCAGGGAAGAAGGAGGCGGGAACCAGCAAACAGTAAATGCAAAGTTTAATGAAAAAATAAACAAACAACAAAACGAAAATAAAGCAGGAGCCCCTCACAGACGACTGCCGCATATAAACATAATAAAACAAGACATAAAAGTCCCAGGCCTGATCCTCTCTCGTCCTTTACTGTCGTCACTCATCCTTTTTTCCTTCCGGAGCTCCTCCGGAAGACTCGAGCTCATTAGCACTCGCACCACCCGCCTCACTCTGTTCCCACGGCTCTCGGCCACAATGCTTGCCACAATGCTAATTCCCTTTTAGAAAGCAGTGCATGTTTTAAAATGTGCTGCAGATAGCTTGACATCTTAGCTCATAAATATTAAATAGGTTATGCATGGGTGGGAAACATGTTTAAACCATCAATCTGCATAAACTAATTATTTTCATGACACAAGATTTCGCACTGGATTTGTACATTTGGGTCTTGTGCAGATATGATTGAAAGGCTGTTATGGGATGCGATGATTTCTTGGCTTTGAGGTTCACATTCAATTTTGTTTGCACAGACATTTTTACACAATATTTTACTGTTTTTATACAAATTGTGAACACATGTTTACTAATTTACATCTCTAAGAAAGAGACCATGTTTTTCATGTTTAGCATTTGCTCATCTCAGAGATGTCATAATTGTACTGTCATTGCAATACAATTAGGTTATGATTCGCAAATTACATATACAAATATAAAGGGAAAGTTCACTCAAAAATTAAAATTATTTTATTCAGTCAATGATTTTTGTCCATACAATGAAAGTCAGCTGGGTAAAATGTTGAAACATTATTCAAAATATCTTCATTTGTGTTCCGCAAAAGAAAGAAAGTCATGTTTGGACGACATGAGGGAGAGTAAATAAATAATGCAGAATTTTCATTTTTGGGTGGACTATCCCTTTAAATAATACCAGTGGTAAAAATGTTACCTTTAAGTGCTTGCAATAATATCTCAGATGATAAAACTATAGCAAAAGTAATGCACTGATTATTTCTCTTAACTCAGGAAACAAAACATAATATACACTACCATTCAAAAGTATTTATTTTAATACTTTTATTCAGCAAGGATGCATTAAATTGATCAACAGTAAAGACTTTTACATTGTTACAAAGTAAAATTCCTTTTCAAATAAATGCTGTTCTTTTGAACTTTCTATTCATCAAAGAATCCTGAAAAAATGTATCATGGTTTCCACAAAAATATCAAGCAGCACAACCGTTTTCAACATTGATAATAATAAGAAATGTTTCTTGAGCAGCAATTCAGCATATTAGAATGATTTCTGAAGGATCATGTGACACTGAAGACTGGAGTGATGATGCTGAAAATTCAGCTTTGACATTTTAAAACAAAATAGAAAACTGTTACTTTAAATCGTAAAAAAAAAAAAAAAAATTCACAATTGTCACAAACTCCTCTGACACACGGGGTTGAGGACCCAAATGCAGCTTTATATGAGGGTAATCCAGAATCGTAATCCAAAATACAGGCAAGGGTCAGAACTACAGAGCAAACAATCCAAACAATAACAGGGCAGAAAACACAGGGCAAACAGGGAAAATCCAAGAAACCAGGCACGAGAATCAAACCATAAACACGGGAAACCCAAGAGAGAGTGCTCAGAATTGCAGTGTGACACTATAAGACTTTGCAAAGAATGAGATACACAGAGTTTAGTGTAGTACACGTCAGTGTAGTGCCTGTAGTACATGTCATCGCAGTGTCTTGTTCCCCTTCTCAGGGACCCATGGTTACATTTGTAACCCGAGATGTTCCCTTTCGAATGGGAACTCACACTGCATCAGAATAAGACTTTATGGGGAACAAATACCCACTACACCATGCCGAGGAGAGTGTCTGCCACATCAGCTGTGTCGAAGCACTACCACAATGGGCAGAGAAGCATGATGACTCAACGGACTTAACTGCCGGAGTCAAAAAGCTTCCCCAACTCAGAAGCACCTGACAACTGTCAGTGACAAAATTCCCTAAGGCCAAAACCCAAGCTTCACACCCTAAACAAGGAAAGTCCCAGCCTTTACAGCCTTCCTGCCTTCCTTGCAGGGCCAGGCAGAAAGAGCCCATCCCAAAGGCAGCACTTGAAGGTCTGGTAGTGTCAGTTTCTAATACACTAGACTCCACCTTTAAGGAAATATGGCCCAGGAACAATTTTATTTTCCTATTCCTTGCCTGTCACCTTTCCTATAAGGGGAGCAAGATAGTTATTTCTACCCTTAGGACACCCAAGGGTCACCCCTTGTCAGGTGAAGGCCCCAGACGAGTAGAGGACCCTGCTTAAAGACCCTCACAGTAGGGGAGGGTTCTACTCCCAGATCAACTAAAGACACGGTAACAAGGGGAGCTGCAGAGCTCTAGCTACAACCACTCAAAACTGCTGTCTAAAGAATGGGACACGTCCAGGATCTCAAGACTTAAACACTCTATAGATCAGACAGAGCTAACCCATGGAGTGGAGGACCCTACTTAAAACCCTGCAGAGGGGGAGGGTACTTACTCCAACTCCGACCCTGAAGACTCGCTAACGAGGGGAGCTAGCGAAGTGCTGGCTATGACCACTCAAATTCGCTGTCCTCAGCGGAAAGCTCTTGCAGGGAGAAGAGGACCCTGCTTAAAAACCCCGAAACCCAAAAACGGGGAGGATGCTGCTCTAACTCATCCGAACCAGAAAAATCCCTACTTAAAGACCTGAAGCAAAGGGGGGAAGGGTTCTATTCTATACTCAACCCAGAGGACTCACATGTCAAGGGGAGCTAGCAAAGCACTAATTACAACCACTCAAACTGCTGTCTTGTGATACATCTATGATCTAAGAATTCAGCACTCCTTAAGGTTCCCTACAACAAAAAGGGTTCACAAGGGCCACTTCCTGTCAGGCTCTAAGAACAGACCGAGTTCTCTGTCGGGGAGCAGAGAACCCTACTAAACAACCCAAGCAATGGGGAGGGAGCTACTCTACACTTGAAACCCTGAAGATTCGCAATCCAAGAAGAGCTGGCAAAGAGCTAGCTATAATCACTCGAATTACTGTCCTACCAGAATAAATAAAAAGCTCTAAGTGGAGCAAAGGACCCTATTTAAAGACCTGAGCAATGGGGAGGGTACTACCCTACACTCAAACCCTGAAGACTCGCAATCCAAGGGGAGCTGGCAAGAGCTAGCTGCAACCACTTGAAACTGCTGTCTTCTGTCTGCTGGAAAAGCTCTAAGGGGGGCAGAGGACCCTACTTAAAGACCCAAGTAGTGGGGAGGGTACTACCCTAAACTCAACCTGAAGGCTTGCAAGCTAGCTACCACCACTCAAATTGCTGTCCTCTCTTACTGGCTGGAAAGCTCTAAGGGGAGCAGAGGACCCTACTTTAGGACCCGAAGGTGCCCAACAATGAAGAGGGTTCTCAATTCAAGGCGTAAAACCAATCTTCATCAGATTCTCACAGATCTGACCTAGCGTACAAACGAGGAGCAAAGGACCCTACTTTAAGACCCTCAGCAGTGGGGGAGGATACTACTCTACACTCAACCCTGAAGACTCGCTTACCAAGGGGAGCTAGCTACAACCACCTGAAATGCTGTCTTCATGCCAGACTGGAAAAGACTCAAAGAAGACCCTACTTTAAAACCCGAAACCATTGGGGAGGTTTTGGGTCTATACTCAAACTGGAGGACTCGCTTACCAATACTGCTGTCCCCAGGATACGTACCAGACCTCAGACTCCAACATTTTTGAAGGTGTCCTACAACGAGATGTTTGCAAACATATGAGGCAAAAGACCATTCCTCATTGGGTTCTAAAGATCGGACGGGAAAACTTTAGCAGGGAACGGAGGATCCTACTTAAACACCCGAACAACGAGGGAAGGGTTCTACTCGGCACTCAACCCAGAGAACTTGCTGGTCAAGGGGAGCTCGCTAAGTGCCAGCTACAACCACTTAACACCGCTGTCCTCATGAAGAGCTTACAAGGGAGATTCCTACTAAAAGAAACCCCGATATCCAGGGAAGGCAGCTCAACCTTGAGCACTCATCTAGTCTGTAAGGATGGCGCAACATTCTGGACTAGCAAAAGTAGTGACAAAATGACGAGGGACGCCATTTTCTTAGTGTCCTCGACTTGTGCATTGTACACCACTAAGACTAGGTGTGCTATTAAAAGAGGGGAGCAAGGGACCCATTCCAGGCGGGGAGGGAGAACACCTCACTCAACACTATGGCTCAAAGGGCAGCTTACCAAACGGAGCCTGCAATATTGTTATGAAACCCTCAGCGGCTACCATCCCTGATGTTGCTGCCTCTCCAAGGGGGAGCCTCAACTCAAGAGAGGCTCAACCCCAAGGGAACCACAATGTAGCCAGCCTTACTTAAAGACCTTAGAATCCTGGGGGAAGCAGCTCAAACCCTGCTTCAGCAGCTCACAGGGGAGCGGAGGACCCTTTTTAAAAATCCTCAGCAATGGGGGAGGACTCTACTCTACAACCACTTGATAACATGTGGGCCAGCAGAGTGGCAGATCTATTAATAACACCTGCCTACACTCTCTCTGCATCTAATTCCTCAGAATTAGGCCTCACACATAAAACATTTTCAAGTTGGAAGTATTAGAGCTAACAAGAGGGGCCAGAAAGGTAAACAATTCCCTTCATACTCTGCCCACAACCTCCTCGATCGATCCCGCCTGGCCAAACCGGGACCCGAACCGTGAGGTTCCACTCTCATCTCTTGAGAGAGAATCAAGCATAGATGGAGCTACTCACAGTGACCGCATCACAAAGAATGCGTTCAACTCCCTCAAGAGCCAAACGTGTTCCGTTCAAGAATCAGACGCTATCAAGAATCCTGTGAGAACAGTTCACAATTGCATTGTTATGAGTGCTTTTAATTCCATTGTGAGCTGAATGCGCTTGTACAAACACTGACTACTGACTACCCTCAGGTGAGAACAAGGAAGGAAAAGCTCCTTACCTTCTCTTTCAGTCAGTCTCGCAAATGCATCACAATGAGCGTATCCTGCTTCTTCGAGGGGTCGAACATGCTCCACCAATCGTGTTTAAACTAGAAAACAGACAGTCTCCTGAAGACAAAGAAAGTTGATAACGTGTACTACAGGCACCCTGTTATACTCATGGTCACACCTGTTTTGACATCATGTACTATCATAGGCCAATAAGATTGTCACATGCTTCAGTTGTCGGTCAGGCTAATGACATTCCCCATAGCATCTTATTCAGACACAGTGCGAGTTCCTATTTGAAAGGGTATTGAGTACAATGTTAATAACTCCCACAAGTGCCACGTACTTTCATAATGTGGGGAATTTCCACTCCCATTTATTTACTTCAGCATATAAAGAGAAACACAATCTGCACTGCCTCATCTCTCCCTCCCTGCAGCAGTGGGCAGCTCTTTGACTCTTGTTGGGGACATTCTAAAAGGCTTAATGTGGAAAAACAGCTTACCATGGCTTAATGCACTGAAATTGGAGGACCAAATTCAGTATGCTTCTTTTTGATGACCCATGGTGTTATACTGCATCTGTCAGCACGTTATGTGATAAAACTTCAGCTCGTTAATAAATAACGTTTTTGTTTGATCCATTTTTTGCCTTCATTTAGCAAGTGCACTTGCGCAAAAACATTTTTCAAGTTTAACATTATTTGTTCCAGTCAATTGTGGACGCTGCCGATAGAGCAACTTATTCGACGAGACCACCGCGGCTCCGCAAAAAGATCATGCGTTTGTGTTTCCCTGGAAATACTTCCATATTTAATGCAAATTTTCCCTTAAAAATTATATTATCAGCATAACAATTTGAGTAAATGTAGGGGACGATGCCCCCCTTTTAGAACAATGTGCATTTACGTTTAAATTGTAACACATTCAGTGAGGTAAGGTGAGGTAAACTGTTTGATAATATTAATGATTCTCATTTATTTATCACAAAACGCCAAAACTGGCACCGTTTTGGAGAGAAATTGGCTCTTTGAAATCTCTCTTTTTAACCCATCTCTGGTGTGTGATGCTGATATCTCATAAGAGTTTCTAAAGGTTTTTGTATTCTTTGCACTGTTCTTAACATTGATATTTGTACTTTTAAATAAGCTACACTTTTACTCTTAGTAATAAGTAATTTTTACTCTACTCACACTACATTTTTTGGAAAGTAATGGTACTTTTACTTGAGTATATTTTTTCAGTACTCATTCCACCCCTGCTAAGAACTCATCTGACAATTGCATGTTCACCCAGAAATCGTTGAAAAACTGAATACTGAGGTCTTGATTAAAGCATTCATCGGCATTACTCCTGCATGCCAAACTACATTTGAGTATCATAAATTCCCGCGGCTATGAATTTACTTGCTATTAAGCTACTGACACAAGCTTCATGTAGAATGATCACATTTACAGTAGCCTCCTGTTTGTGTAACAGGTTTTGAAAGGTACATATAATCTGATATATCTGATGGTCTGTTCATGCATGTAAGGGCAGTTAAATGCTAATCAGAACCATCAGATTTTACTTGAACTTCACTGAACTTCCTGAGGATATTTTTCCAAAACAAAACAACAACAAAAATGCTGCTTAGATGTATCCAGGTCCAGGAAAATTTTTCACATTCCAAACCTGCACATTTTGAGATACAGTAAAATAACTGCCTGACATGCGTGTGCATAAACTGATGCACTGATATTAAAGATTCCTGATGTTTTTAGAAAAAAATGCTATTGTCCTCCTCATGACCCTGTTCCGTTACCCAGTGCCCCCATGAATTCATAACTCACTATAGGCTATAAAAAGGATTCCCGTTGGCAGTGGGCCCATACGGGAGTGAGAGAGAGATGATTTGATTGCTTCCTTTTCTCTTCTCCATCTAAAGTCTGTACGTGCTTCAGCTACATGTCAGTGGCCTCACATACCAGCAGCAGAAGATACACATCAGTGCAGCGTCTGTAAGCCTGGAACATGCTGTATCAAACTATTTAAGTTTGCTCTTTTAGTCAGGAAACTTAATGGCATTCTCAGTTGTGATTAAATTAATTATCAACTTTGTCTAGATATTTTTCTTAACATACCTTGGGAGCAATAAAAATAGACATAAATAAGACCATTTTTGATATAAAGTAAGAGCAGAACTTGGCAAATGAGCATGTAGATTAGTGTGATATTTTTCTCAAAAGTCTTAATTTGATCTCCATTTAATCTGTCTAAAAATTCATTGACAGCAGAATTGTGTGGTTGAAACATCAGTTTCATCATAAAAAAATAATCAGATAAGTTGCTATGGCATGTAAGCGATTTTATAAAACAATTTGATAAAAGATACCAGTTTTCTGTGGTTACAATATTATTAATAAAATGTCTAATAAGTAGTCTAATGGAATATGAATATGAATGTTTACGGTTGCTAAGCAATTTGCCACATTAATATAGAATTGATCTATTGTAACTCAACCAATCAGAATTCAGATTCGGAATTCTCCATTTTATATGCTTTGTTTGCATTTTAGCACTTCATCTGCCAACATCTGTTAATTTAAACTCAGTGATTTTTACAATAGATTCTATATGGTGTATATAACTTACAGTAAAAACAAATTTTTGTTACAGAATGTACAGAGTCTGAAACTGTAGGATATACTGTGTGTAGATGTTTAGTAATGTAAGGTGTGTGTGAACTTGGAGTGAAGGTGTGCACATGCAGACATGTCCCAGCAGGGGGCACTTGCATTACTGTCACCAACTATCATCTCTGTTAGACCGGCTGCCAGTGGATCCTACTGTGGTGTTTTTGTGGTGTGTGTTTTTTGTGACTTTTGACTGCATGCTCTTTCCTGTGGTTAGCTCAGTTTAGCATTAAATGCTTCAGCTGCCCACAGACAAGACAGAGATTTATCCAGCATGAGTGTGTATTTGTGTGAAAATAAGTATGACAAACTTATTCCGGCTGGAGTTTGGTTAAACACATGCTGACATTTGTAGAGGGTGTTTGTTCATATTTTTTAAGTTTGTCTACAGTCGTAGGCGGGATAGAGTCTATTAATGGAGCTGTTATGACCAGCCCTGTGTTAGTTTTAAGGTAATTTGGATTTCCAAGTCCAAACAACTCCAACTGTCAAGAAGAGCCAAGCTTTTGGTCCGTCAGTGGGTGGTGTTTTCACCTAAAATGACTTCTGAAGAGTAAAATCATGTTTATTTAAAAAAGGACTAAACAGTTTAAAGCATTTGTTGCGTTTCCTGGTACAACCCGAATTCGGGAAATGTTGGGACATTTTTTAAATTTGAATAAAATGAAAACTTTTAAATCACATGAGCCAATATTTTATTCACAATAGAACATAGATAACATAAAAAATGTTTAAAGGGAGAAATTTTACACTTTTATCCACTAAATGAGTTCATTTCAAATTTGATGCCTGTTACAGATCTCAAAAAAGTTGGCACGGGGGCAACAAATGGCTGAAAAAGCAAGAAATTTTGAAAAGATTCAGCTGGGAGAACATCTAGAAACTAAGTTAATTGATATCAGGTCTGAGAGAGGCAGAGTCTCTCAGAAGTAAAGATGGGCAGAGTTGTGAAAGAGTGTGTAAAAAGATTGTGGAATACTTTAAAAACAATGTTCCTCAACATCAAATTGCAAAGGCTTTGCAAATCTCATCATCTACAGTGCATAACATCATAAAAAGATTCAGAGAAACTGGAGAAATCTCTGTGCATAAGGGACAAGGCCGAAGACCTTTATTGGATGCCCGTGGTCTTCGGGGCCCTCAGACGACACTGCATCACTCATCGGCATGATTGTGTCAATGACATTACTAAATGGGCCCAGGAATACTTCCAGAAACCACTGCCGGTAAACACAATCCGCCGTGCCATCTGCAGATGCCAACTAAAGCTCTATCATGCAAAAAGGAAGCCATATGTGAACATGGTCCAGAAGCACCGTCGTGTCCTGTGGGCCAAGGCTCATTTAAAATGGACTGTTTCAAAGTGGAAAAGTGTTCTATGGTCAGATGAGTCCAAATTTGACATTCTTTTTGGAAATCACAGACGCCGTGTCCTCCGTGCTAAAGAGGAGGGAGACCTTTCAGCGTGTTATCAGCGTTCAGTTCAAAAGCCAGCATCTCTGATGGTATGGGGGTGCATAAGTGCATACGGTATGGGCAGCTTGCATGTTTTGGAAGGCACTATGAATGCTGAAAGGTATATAAAGGTCTTAGAGCAACATATGCTCCCCTCCAGATGACGTCTATTTCAGGGAAGGCCTTGTGTATTTCAGCAGGATAATGCAAAACCACATACTGCAACTATTACAACAGCATGGCTTCATCGTAGAAGGTGTGCTGAATTGGCCTGCCTGCAGTCCAGATCTTTCAACTATAGAGAAAAATACGTCAAAGACGACCACAGACTCTTCAGCAGCTGTAAAACCTATATCAGGCAAGAATGGGACCAAATTTCAACACCAAAACTCCAGAAACTCATAACCTCGATGCCCAGTGTTTTGAAAGTCTTTTAGTTTTCACTTTATTCAAATTTAAAAAATGTTTTCGGAATTCGGGTTGTATTTTTTTTTAATTTTTTTTTTTTTATTATTATTATTATCATTTAATGTTTTACTCACCACCAGTAATAGTGCCAAATTAAATGCACAAATTTCAGTGCCATATCTGAAATAAAGTAGCTTTTCCAATAGGTTAACAAGCCACTTTTGCCTCTGTCCAAACTTTTTTGGAGTGTGTTGCAGCCATCAAAATCTAAATTTGTTTATATTTAAAAAATACAATTAATTTGGTCAGTGAAAACATTGGAAATCTTTGCTTTGTACTTTTGTCAGTTAAACAAAGATTCAAGAGAATTAACAAAACTACAGATTCTTGAATTTATTGCATTTTACAAAATGTCCCAACTTTTCTGGGAGTGGGGTTATATATAGTACTGTAACAGCACGAGGTTGCTGTTGCAGTTACACTGTTGCGACATGCTATGTGCAACTGTATGTGACCGGAAGGTAGTTGACAACAGAAAAGATGTATGACAGTGTCTTTTATGAATCTTATGAGTAATCACAACCATCTCTCTTTCTCTTAGGGAAGCAAACATATCATCCTGCTGGAGAGAGGCCTGTTTCCTGCTGCATGCCAGTGGTTAGACCTTGGCCTACACACCCTCAGATATTTCTGTCTCTCCCTCACTCTGCTCCACTCCAGCCTCACACACAAAAGACAGAAAGAAGTAACAGCAAGAGCAGTGAGACACAAGATACAAAGTCATGTTCGAAAGCCGCATGATTTTCTTCTGTGTAACACAGACTTTTTTTTAGTATCTGAGCTTTCAGTCATGGTCAATACAGCAGTTGTCTTCGTTTACACATGGGAGCATGAACTATTCACAGTCAGCTATAATTACTTTATTTTTTGTGCAGTAAAAGCATACAATAACCAAGGGGTTACCAGGATAAAATAAAGATAAATGGTTTTTAAAATAATTGAAACCAAGTAGTATTCGGTAGGCAGTGTAGGGTAGATTACTTGGGAATTGTAATCAGTTACTGATTATTAACTACACATCAAAATTTGTTGTCAGTAATATAATCTCTTAGATTACACATTTTTAGTAATGTAATCTGACTACTTGTTGATTACATTTAGATTACTTTTGACCTACACTATATTGCCAAAAGTATTGGGACACCCCTCCAAATCATTGAATTCAGGTGTTCCAATCACTTCCATGGCCACAGGTGTATAAAATCAAGCACCTAGGCATGCAGACTGCTTCTACAAACATTTGTGAAAGAATGGGTCGCTCTCAGGAGCTCAGTGAATTCAAGCGTGGTACTTTGATCGGTTGCCACCTGTGCAATAAGTCCATTCATGAAATTTCCTCACTACTAAATATTCCACGGTCAACTATTAGTGGTATCATAACAAAGTGGAAGCAATTGGGAACAACAGCAACTCAGCCACGAAGTGGTAGGCCACGTAAAATCACAGAGCGGGGTCAGCGCATGCTGAGGTGCACAGTGCGCAGAGGTCGCCAACTTTCAGTCAATAGCTACAGACCTCCAAACTTTGTGTGGCCTTCAGATTAGCTCAAGAACAGTGCGTAGAGAGCTTCATGGAATGGGTTTCCATGGCCGAGCAGCTGCATCCAAGCCTTACATCACCAAGTGAAATGCAAAGTGTCGGATGCAGTGGTGTAAAGCCACTGGACTCTAGAGCAGTGGAAACGTGTTCTCTGGAGTGACGAATCACACTTCTCTGTCTGGCAATCTGATGGACGAGTCTGGGTTTGGTGGTTGCCAGGAGAACGGTACTTGCCTGACTGCATTGTGTCAAGTGTAAAGTTTGGTGGAGGGGGATTATGGTGTGGAGTTGTTTTTCAGGGGTTGGGCTTGGCCCCTTAGTTCCAATGAAAGGAACTCTTAATGCTTCAGCATACCAAGACATTTTGGACAATTTCATGCTCCCAACTTTGTGGGAACAGTTTGGGGATGGCCTCTTCCTGTTCCAACATGACTGCACACCAGTGCACAAAGCAAGGTCCATAAAGACATGGATGAGCGAGTTTGGTGTGGAGGAACTTGACTGGCCTGCACAGAGTCCTGACCTCAACCCGATAGAGCACCTTTGGGATGAATTAGAGCGGAGACTGCGAGCCAGGCCTTCTCGCCAACATCACTGCCTGACCTCACAAATGCGCTTCTAGAAGAATGGTGAAAAATTCCCATAAACACACTCCTAAACCTTGTGGAAAGCCTTCCCAGAAGAGTTGAAAGGGTGAATCAGTGGTTCGGAGTGCGTAGCAAACTGCCAAAGTGAACGTGATTTCAGTAAACGAGGCTTCGTTACGTCATAAGTGTTTTGAAATTTCAATGGTTCACCACTGGGGGGCGTGACTTTGGCAGTTTGATACATGCTCCGAACCACTGATTCGAAACAAAAGATTTGTAAAGCTTCGAATCTTCATGAAGCAGTGTTTTGAAATCGCCCATCACTAGATGTTGTTGAATAAAGTGGTTATTTTGTTTTTTTGGCGCACAAAAAGTATTCTCGTCACTTCATAACATTAAGGTTGAACCACTGTAGTCACATGAACTGTTTTAAATACGTCATTGGTAGATTTCTGGGCATTAAAAGTGTTAATTGTCTTGCTGGCAATGCAGGCCTCACTGAGCCATCGGATTTTATGAAAAATATCTTAATTTGTGTTCCGAAGATAAACAAAGGTCTTACGGGTGTGGAACGACATAAGGGTGAGTAATTAATGACAGAATTTTCATTTTTGGGTGAACTAACCCTTTAAAATAGAAATCACTATGTCTTTGCTGAAACTTTTGATCAATTGAACATGACTTTGGTGAATAAAAACATTAATATAAATAAATGTATTTATAATGTAGATATAATTAAAGCGATTTTCATCTTTTACAACCTTCATTTATATCCAGGGCTTTGACAGAATTCCCAAGAGATCTGTGTTTTGGCAGTGCAAGTTGCTACAGCAACCTTTCCTTTATGAGGTTGCCCTGCTCTGAAAGAGCAGCATGGATTTGCACATAGTAAAGCATCTGTTTTCTTTTACATGGGCACTGAATGACGGATCAGACGGAATGTGCTCCACACACACTGAACAGCTGCGGACAAGACTCGACGCCATCTAGAATGCAGCTTCCTGATGATGTAACAGATGCAAAACAAAGCAAAAATGATGAAAAATCCAGGGTGAGCCATAGGAGACTCAGACTGACCCTCTGGGGCTTTTGTGGGTTGATCACAAGATAACACGGTAAGTGTTTTGAGACAGTACGTCACAAACATCTTCCCATCCAATCATAAACAGCAGTTAAACTAAAGTCAAAACTAACAGGAAATTTTTCTGAGGGGGCCACTATGGAGCCTCAGTTATGACTAACTGAAATTGCATTGGAATACAAAATAGGAGTGAGTAATTGATGATAGACTTTTCATTTTGGCCTGAGCTATGCCTTTATATCCCTGAACTATAAAGCACTGTTTTGTGAGTGCCCTTTTACAAAGTCTTGATATAAATCTTTCTCTCTCTTTCTCAAAAGAGAGAGGCCCCAGATATAAATCTTTGGATAAAATTATGTGATTGAAGGTTGTAAAAGATGGAAATCGCTTTATTATATCTACATTATAAATATACTAGTTCATAATAATGTTTTTATTCAGCAAAGGCACGTTCAGATGATCAAAAGACTCACAAAACTACAATAGGTTTTCATGCTTCAGTGTTCAAAAAACATCATTTTTCACATATTTTACTGTATCCAAAAGCTTAGGTAGCTGATTTATTGCCTTACTGCCCTATCAAGCAGTGACTTTGCAGACAGCATTTGCACGCAAAAGTACTTCACAAAACTGATTTCGACTTCTGAGGAAGTGTAACGGCTTACTGATCTACAGATCTAAGCTTTGGTGATAACTAAGCATAAATTTAATTACTTCAAATATTAATTTCTTGCTATATGACATCAAAAGTGGAAAACGTTGGTCAAAACCAGACATTTACACACAAACTGACCACCAACCGCATCTTTCAGATGCCATCTTTATTTTTTAGCTTAACTGTTACAGACTGGAACTCAGGATTGTGGGATATCAAAGGCAGCGAAGGATACATCTATGCTGCCTTCAAAAATCAATCAGATTAAGGTATTTCTAGAGACAGGAAGTGAAGCTAATATTGGATTCGGACATGCCTTTATGCCTTCCTACCTTGGAATGCATCCTCCGAAGGCAGCATTTTTTAAGATTTCAGACACAGCAATTGTTGCAGCACCTTTCTTCCCTGTCTATCAGTAATGCTTTGTTTAGTTCCTGTCTCTATGAAGCCCCTCCTTCTGAAAAGCACAGTGTGCTCTGATTAGTCGGCTGGACCAGTGTTGTGATTGGTCAAACTTTTTGAAAATTTTCTATTGTCAATAGTGTATCAATAAAACACAGCTCACACAGAAGTCACTTTAGTCAGTTTATCAATGTGGCAAATTTGCATGACCACCTTGAAGCCAAATCTGCATGGGGAAATATTTCTCCCTCATGCAAAATTCCAGATCATGTAGAACCCTATTGAAATGACTGTGAAAATTCGCTGAAAATATGACTGCACCTTATTGAGCATTTCTGTCCTTGTTTATACATATTTATTGACGCAAGAAGGACTTTTACATGTTAGTGGTGGTCAGATGTGTGAGATTGTATTGATTTCAAGATTTTGTTTAAGAGTCATCTTTAGATGAAAAGCAGTATAAAGAGATTCAACAGCAGGATGCTGTGAGAAAGATCTGCTCATATGGTTTTGGCTGCTGGTTGACAGAGATAAACAATATGTCAGATTACAGGAATGCAATTTGTGTTAAACCATAAACATCTGCTACACTCTTTTGGATCTTCTTTGGTTCATTTCACATTGTCCAACAGATAAACACCTACTTTCTTTCACCATGCAAATGTAGTTTCTTAGCTATGATAGCTGTTTGGCAGTTCACAGATCAGGAAAAGCAGTAAACAAGTAATTATTGAATATTCAGTTTATTTTTCTTACTTCATTGCCAAACTGATTTTTTTTTATTTTTTATTTTTTTTTTAGAAATAGCATGGTTTACAGAAAAAAAAAATTGCCAATGGAATAAGAAAAATACACTTAATTCAAGATTTCAATTTCAAGTAAAGTCCTTGTTTTAAGTATGTTTAGACATTTTTACTGGGAAACGGACAAAATAATGATTAATAAAATGCTCAAATGTACTCTTATGACTTCGACTGTGATGTCGACTGGTTACTGTGTGACAGCTGTATGATAATCTAATGTCTCCCTTTTAAAACACATAACTTTTACAAACAGTGAAGGAATGTTAATGATGTCCTGGCCAGGCATATTTATTTACTTTCCTCACTATGTTGGGGCAAAATGCCAGATTATGTGCTATTTCAGTCAATGTAGAAACTCTCTCCCATCATTTTTCATTTAGACTTTTGGAGAATAATAAATCTGTTTGTCATGCTGAGGCTGGAAGTACTTTAAATGATCTCACAATATGATCTATTGATATGTAACAACAGAATTCAGCCATCGAAAGTTCTTAGCAAAATACATAGTCAAATAAATAGTCTAAAATACATAGTGTGATCCAAAAGTCTTAGGGTTTTGAAATAGTTTAAACAAGGAAGTGTTATGACGTACAATGAAGATTGTAGATTGAAGATTTCTAAGTCATTGAATAAATAAACATTTTTGTGACATTGACCATGTGATTCCTTTGTACAGATGGTCAGATGTTCTAATTCTATTGACGCACAAGATGCTTCAGTATCCAGTGGTTGTGTGCAGTCACATGTTCAGTGCAGCTGCACACGCTCCAGAGCAGCTGTCTTGCACAAGCTCCATGGCTCTGCGTGTGCTCCTGACAATCGCTCAGTGACCACTGATACAGTGAATGTTCAAGTATCTGCGGCATGTAGCCTGCCCTTGGCCCCTCAGGCATTCGCACACACACACGCACACGCACGCACACACACATTTTACAAGTTAAGGGTAGAGGGTCTTGATCAGACACAGACACACTGAATTCATGGCTCAATATTTGTGTCATAAGACTGTAGAGTGCAAGCATCTCGGTAACACGGTTTCATTTGTTAACATTTGTTAACTACATTAGTAAAAAGTGGTAACCTGCAATTGTTACCTTAAAGAGCTATTTTTTTTTTTTTTTTTCTTCATTTAGCCCATAAAAAAATATTTTGTTGGTATAAATTAAAGTATTTAAGTTGATTCAGCAATATTAAATATTTTTGACTTAAAAACCATAATAAAATAATAAAACCAGTTCATTTAGATGTTCTCATTTTTAGGTTACGATTTTTTCCTGTGTAACAATGAAAAATAGTACTACAGCATTTATTAATCTTAGTTAATGTTAATTTCAATAACCCGTTTGTTAACATTAGTTAACTACATTAGTTAAAATTAACTAGGGGTGTAAAAAGTACTCAAATTATACGTAAGTGAAAGTACAGATATTGCTCATTTGGGAGTCACACTTGTGTTGTTCAGTCAAAAGTGACCGAACACCTGTAATGTAACTTTTTTATTTTCATTAAAATCAATGTAATATATTTTTGTTCAGTAATATTTTTTTTTCTTTTTTCTTTTGTATTTTGAGAGATTTTATGTTATGTATGCAATAATTATGATAAAATTTTATCATACTTTTTAAAATTTTAAAAAATATTTCTTTCAATTAAAGCTGTATTTCATATTAAAATAGAGACAAGGTCTTTACAATCTGATTTTTGAAAGCAGATTAGTGTCATCTGGTGTGAGTAAAAAAAAGAAAAACATCTGTAATGCCATGGTGTAACCACTAGATTCCTATATAGCTCTATATAAAGAGGCTTGTAAATTCTATAGTTGTTTTAAGAATTAAAAACTTACTTTTATTAGGTTGTGGATTGGATATACATTTAGACATTGTCAGACTACTTTTTGTCAAGGTTTAGATATTTTTTGTTTGAAATATTGATTTGAAGTGCCAGTTTTTCCATTAATTTTACTGCAGTCAAACCTAAACACAGAGACATTTTGTTATTGTTATAAATACATATGTTTGGGGGTGGAGTGGGGTTATGAGGAGTGTCTATTTTGCACTCTGGATAGTCTTTTGTCACCCCTTTACTGCTGTGTGCTTTTCCCATTCATTGCTATTTCCCATTCATTTCCTATGGCGGTCATTTCTGACCACAAACAACACAAGTTGTTTTTTTTTTTTGTTTTTTTTAATGACCATTTATCTTTTTCAAATCAAGTCCAGTTTCGTACCATTCCGATGACGTAGCAATTTTTAAAAATGGAAAAAAAAAAACAAAATGACCGAACAACACCGGAGGGAGGGAGGGAGGGAGGATGGATTCTTGTTTCATCATATTGAATCATCTTCTCAATGCAAAGTGAATTTGCATAAAAATAAATTGCATAAATTGTTTTGTCAGACAGATATACAAAGGTTCGGTTAAAAGAAGGATTGACTCTTGTTTCATCACATTGAATCTTCTTCTCAATGCAGGGAGGGAGGGAGGGAAGGAAGGATTCTTGTTTCATCATATTGAATCATCTTCTCAATGCAAAGTGAATTTGCATAAAAATAAATTGCATAAAATGTTTTGTCAGACAGACATACAAAGGTTTGGTTAAAGGGAGAAAACAAAATGCAATGGCAAAGGTCAAAAACATTTATCTACTGCATACAACAATCCCTGATGAGAGATATAACTGATGCTGAAATGCGTGTGCTTGATGAGCAAAACCAAAGATCATTGGTTCTCGCATATCAAGTGCGCATATTTAATGTGCGTAAGATAGAAGAAAATAAAATGCAAAAATGTAACTGTCACAATCTCAGTTTACCGTGCCTGGCACTACATTTCCCATGATCCTCTCTGTTTACCACCTCCACACACTCCCCAATCAACACACCTGTCAGCTATAACACTCATCAGTACCGTTCTTCATAAGCCAGCACCAAACACACGTGTTCGGTCTGGTCTGGTCTATGCCTAGGACTATTGTCTTGTAATAGGACGGCTTTCTTCTATGTGGTTTAGGTTTAAGACTTCCTGCATCAATTTGTACTACTTACCTGCAACAGATTTACTTTCCTCAATTTAAGCTGAAAGTTCCGTCATCCTTATACCTTCTTCAGTCAGCCTGTACCAGTCGGTATCTGCAAATAAGAGACTGTGTTACTCAAAGCTAAGTGTTTGTTTTAAATTCATGAACTCGGTGACTTTCCTGCTTACATTGCTTGTTTCTTGCTCAATCCTGCCAATAAACACCTGTTTTGTCCTCTTCTGTGTGCTGACAGAAAACCAGACCCTAAACAAAAGTACAACATGGGCATTCTCCTCACCCCTATAACCCTGCAGACCCTACTTCTCTCTCTGTCTCTTTCAAGATGGCTACCCAATCGAGGACTACATAGAAAAGTTCCTCGAGCTCTCACATCAAGTACCCTGGAATGATGACACATTAAAGATAATTTTTTGGTGTGGTTTGGATGATCACCTTTATCAACAAGTTCAGTCGGCTGCAACATGTTCTTTAAGGCACTTCCCGAGTCCGCTCCAGATTCTTCTCCAGCCAAAGAGCCTGCTCCAAAGCCCATTCCAGCCCAAGGGTCCAGTCACCAGCCCGCTTCAGTCCCAGACCTCAGTCACGAATCAACTCAAGTGCCCGCTCAAGCTTCAGAGTACAGCCTAGAGTCCATTCCAGTGAGAGAAATTCACCAGTCTGTTCCAGTTCTGAGCCAGCTCCAGCCCAGTTCAGTTATAAGTCCATTCCAGCTCCAGTATCTGCTTCAACCCATGATCCAACCCCAGAGTCTGGGCCAACTCCGGAGATTATTAAAACAGTGCTTCACTTCACCTCTGCCCAAAGGAGGAGGTAGAGGAAGAAGAAACGGTCCTCTACCGGGCCAGCCCCTGACCACAGCCCAGTGTCTGTAATTTCAGTCCATAACCACAGTCCAGTGTCTATTCCAGCCCCTGACCACAGCCCAGTGTCTGTAATTCCAGCCCCTTACCAGAGCCCAGTGTCTGTAATTCCAGCCTCTTACCAGAGTCCAGTGTCTGCAATTCCAGCCTTTTACCAGAGTCCAGTGTCTGCAATTCCAGCCTCTTACCAGAGTCCAGTGTCTGCGGCTCCAGCCCCTGACCAGAGTCCAGTGTCTGCGGCTCCAGCCCCTGACCAGAGTCCAGTGTCTGCGTCTCCAGCCCCTGACCAGAGTCCAGTGTCTGCATCTCCAGCCCCTGACCAGGGTCCAGTGTCTGCGTCTCCAGCCCCTGACCAGGGTCCAGTGTCTGCGGCTCCAGCCCCTGACCAGAGTCCAGTGTCTGCGGCTCCAACCCCTGACCAGAGTCCAGTGTCTCCGGCTCCAGCCCCTGACCAGGGTCCAGTGTCTGCGGCTCCAGCCCCTGTCCAGGGTCCAGTGTCTGCGTCTCCAGCCCCTGACCAGAGTCCAGTGTCTGCGGCTCCAACCCCTGACCAGAGTCCAGTGTCTGCGGCTCCAGCACCTGACCAGGGTCCAGTGTCTGCGGCTCCAGCCCCTGACCAGGGCCCAGTGTCTGTGGCTCCAGCCCCTGACCAGGGTCCAGTGTCTGCGTCTCCAGCCCCTGACCAGGGTCCAGTGTCTGCGTCTCCAGCCCCTGACCAGGGTCCAGTGTCTGCGTCTCCAGCCCCTGACCAGGGTCCAGTGTCTGCGGCTCCAGCCCCTGACCAGGGTCCAGTGTCTGCGGCTCCAGCCCCTGACCAGAGTCCAGTGTCTCTGGCTCCAGCCCCTGACCAGAGTCCAGTGTCTGCGGCTCCAGCCCCTGACCAGAGTCCAGTGCCCGCTCTCGTCTCAGAGCTTAACCCAGTGTCCACTATCATCTCAGAGATCCGCACAGAGAACCCTCTCCTACTGATTGCTCTCCCGGTTACAGCAGTGGCTAAAATGTGTGTTTGGGCAGCACACTACTCTCAGACTCTTAATGAAGCGGAGATTATTCCCAAGTCTTCTGTCTGTCTAGATGCAACCACAGAGGTCATACCTAAGTTTCCTGTTTTCCCAGAGATGACCATGGAGGTCGTTCCCGAGTTTCCAGTCTGTTTAGAAGCGACCAGTGAGGTAGTTTCCAAGTCTTCTTTTTTTCTAGTTGCGACCACGGAGGTCGTTCCTGAGTTCCCTGGTTTTCCAGATATGACCAAGAGGGTCATTCCCGAATTTGTCTGCCATAAGATGACTAAGAAGGTCATTCCAGAGTTCCCTGTTTGCCCTGATGTAGCCTGAAGTTTGCCCTCCCTGACTGGATTCTGTTTGGCACAAGGTCGTGCTTTCCGGAAGGTGGGGGAGTACTCACGATCTCAGTTCACCATGCCTGGCACTACATTTCCCATGATCCTCTCTGTATACCACCTGCACACACTCCCCAGTTAACACACCTGTCACATTCATACCGCTCTTCATAAGCCAGCACCAAACACACACACATTGTCTGGTCTCGTCTATGCCTGGGACTATTGTCTTGGAATAGGACTGCTTTCTTCTATGTGGTCTAGGATTAAGACTTCCTGCATCAATTTATACTACTTACCTGACTACTTATCTGCAAGAGATTTACCTTCCTCAATACAAGCTGCAATCCTCTTCAGTCTTCCATCATCCTCATACCTTCAGTCAGCCTGTACCAGTCGGCACCTGCAAATAAGAGACATTAGCTGCGTCTCATTTCGAAGGCTGCGTCCTCCGGATATCGCATTTGAAGGCTGCATACGTCATCAAGGCGGTCTCATTTAAGAAATGTAACCATTAGATTTCAAAGCAAGAAAGAAATTACAGTATTTTACACCTCAAAAGCAATGTCATTTTTATTACGGTTACTTTTCTTAAGTATGCGACCTCCGGAGGACGCAGCCTCCGAAATTAGATGCAGCTTGTGTTACTCAAAGCTAAGTTTTTGTTTCAAATTCATGAACTCAGTGACTTACCTGCTTACATTGCTTGTTTCCTGCTCAATCCTGCCAGTAAACACTCTGGTATTCAAAGTTACCTGTTTTGTCCTCTTCTGTGTGCTGACAGTAACAAGTATTATTCAAGTTGAAATAAAATTGTAAGGAGTAAAAAGTACTTTTTTTTTTTCAAGTAAATCAAGTAAAAGTACAAGTAGTCAGTTTAAATTGTACTTGACTAAAGTATAGATCCCCCAAAACAATACTTAAGTACAGTAATCAAGTATTTTATACCTCTGAAATTAACAATGAAAAATTCTTCTAAAGCATTTAATAAAAGTTGTTAATATTATTGAATGGACCTGAGCTAGCATGAACTAACAATGAACAGTGGTGTTTTTCTAAACTAACATACAAACAAAGATTAATAAATACTGTAACAAATGTATTGCTCACTGTTAGTTAAGTTAGGTAATGCATTATCTAACGTTATCTAACGGGACCTTATTGTAAATTTTTACCAGCATCTCTACTGTTACTCCTCAAGCTTACAGTTAGTTCTTTGAACAAATCCCAAATGCTAAGTATTAAACTTTGACATGCATCTAGTCCTGCACTGTTTGTACTAGACATAAATTATACCTCAACCTGTGTTTTGCATGGGTAGGCACCATTTGCAAGTATTTTATATTTAATTAGATTTTCTTTCCTTTTAGGTGTGGGAGACATTTTCGTGTCTAAGGAGTGTTGACATGGATTTGAATAATCACTTTAGAAATCCTAAGAGCTTTAATATAAGTTTGAAATCAGTGGGATGGGAGTTTTCTGATTGTCATCTGTTCCTCTTTGGAATGTTATTTACTGACTATACTGATAAAGAGTGACTTTCCGGATATTCTGAAGGGAGTGACATGCAGTTTCCCTAAGAGACTAGGAATAAGACTTTTGGAATTTACAGATAAGGACTGCAAAATATTTATGGGAAACTAATTATCTTACTCACCATACAAAGACAAGAAATCAGCCCAATCCCAAAATCAGCCTTATATCTGGTATCAGCACATGGATAGAATGCATGTAGAAATTCATATGATTTAATTTGAAATAAATGATGAAAGTATGAAATCTTTTACGTAAACATAGCTGCAATTCCATGGCCTGTGACCATAACCTGAACCCAAACCTGATCTAATGAAAACCAGACTATACCCAGAACCAGCAGGACATTTATGGCTCATTCCTATGCAGTATATTTTCATATATATTGGATAAAATATTAGATTCACTATTTGGAAGATGGAAATAAGTTTTTATTGTATCACAATTAAGTGAACATAATTGTGAATTTTAGGCTTATATAATTTGAATTGAGCTGATGTTGTAATTTTTGGGTGCTTCACTAACTTCAAAAATGAAAACCTGGCAATTTATTAAGAAATATTCTAAGTGTTTCTTATTTTTCCGATTATATTCTCTTTTCTTTTGAATATCGTTTTAATTATTGTAATTATATCGTTTTAATATTCTTGTGAGTAGTATAATACATTCTATTTTTTTCTGTCCTTAATTTCATCTTCCATTTTTTTTTTTTTCTTTTTTTTTCTTTTTTTTTGTAAAGTCTTTAAAAAATAGTTCCTTAATGACATCATCCTACAGGAAGTGACAAATTTGGAGGGAAAACAACATCGGTCACACTTTAGTTTAGGGACCAATTCTCACTAGTTGCTTACACTGTAAACCCTAAAGCTCAAAATAATTAATTCATTATTAACTGTGACTTTTGGCTCATTAAACTCCTAATATACTGCTTATTATTAGTTAATAAGGTAGTTGCTGTAGTGGTTAAGTTTAGGTATGGGGTAGGATTAAGGATGTAGAATATGGTCATGCAGATTAAGGCATTTATATGTGCTTTATAAGTACTAATAAACAGCCAAAATGCTAGTAATATGCAAGCTAATACACTGTAAACCCAAATAAGTTGGCAAAACTTAAAAAATTTGAGGCGACTGATTGCCTCAAATTTTTTAAGTTAAGAAATTCAACATTTAAGTAAGCAGAACTGGCAGATTTTATATTTTGTACTCGTACATTTTAATTGTTCTTAAATGTTTGACTACACTAACTCATGTATTTAACTTGAAATTATCATGTAACCTCAATGTAAACATTTTTATCAGTGTAAACTTAGCTAGCCATAACAAGCTAATTCAGAAAATGCTAACTTGCTAATTTGCCAACATGTTAACAATAGCATGGTATAGCACTTGCTGAATAAGTACAGCAATGTAAAACATTTAACCTACTTGCTCTCAAACCAAGCCGCATGCACCACTTGTCACCATGATGGTAACTCTCCAAAAACCCACATTAACAGAAACTCATAAAAAAACATTATATAACACTTAATTTTAGTATTTATTCTCCCTTTCGAGTGCCATGGGCAAAGCATGCTGGGAAATAGAAATCCCAGCCCAGTTTCAGTTAACCTTAAGTTTGTCTAAATTAAAAGAAATAAGTTCATAAAAACAATGAAACATTTCAGTTTACTTAAAATATATCAGTTCTGTGAACTTGAAAGATAAAGAAAGTCATTACCTGGATGATCTACGACTGTTTTTTTTGTTGTGTGATGGTTGTTCATGAGTCCCTTGTTTATTCTGAGCAGTTAAACTGAGCTCTGTTCTTCAGAAAAAATCTCCAGGTCCCAAAAATTCTTCAGTTTTCCACCATCTTTTGCATATTTGAACCCTTTACAACAGTGCCTGAATGATTTTGAGATCCATCTTTTCACATGGAGGACAACTGAGGGACTCAAACACAACTATTAAAAAAGGTTCAAACATTCACTGATGCTTCAGAAGGAAACACGATGCATTAAGAGTCGGGGGGTGAAAACTTTTGAACAGGATGAAGAGGTCCAAATTTTTCTTATTTCTCTTGAATATCATTTTTTTTTTTTCATTTAGTACTGCCCTTCGGAAGCAACAGAAAATACTTGCATGCTTCCCAGAAGACAAATTAAATACAATTTACCTTGATCTTCAAATTCCAAATGTTTTCACCCCCCATCTATTAATGCATCATGTTTTTTTCTGGAGCATCAGTGAATGTTTGAACCTTTTTTAAAAGTTGTGTTTGAGTCCCTCAGTTGTCCTCAGTGTGCAAAGACGGATCTCAAAATCATTCAGTCACTGCTGTAAAGGGTTTAAATATGCAAAAAATGCTGGAAAACTGAAGAATCTGCAGGACCTAGAGATTTTTTTCTGAAGAACAGAGCTCAGTTTAACTGCTCAGAACAAACAAGGGACTCATGAACAACCATCATAAAACAAAAAAACAGTCGTAGATCATCCAGGTAACCACACACAGTATTAAGAATCAATGGTTCACATACTTATGAATGGGGTTATTTTAATAAATTCAGCTATTTGTTTTGTCTTGTGGATTATATGTTAACATCTTTTATGTAAAATATCTTAGTCAGGACAGTACTAAATAAAAAATAACATGCATTTTGTATTATCTCCCTTATTTTGTTAAAATTATTAACATTTTCACAGATTCTGCAAGTGGTTCACATACTTTTTCTTGCAACTGTACAAGACATTTAGTCAAGAGACAGTCTTGACCAATAGCTGAAAAAAAAGTTTTCTCACACAAATTTACGCGAGAAATTCATGCAAGTGATTACGAGTTTTTTCCGTTGCACTGTGATTGGCTGGATTAGTTCCACTCCACCTTGTTGTTGCATTGCACACACTACAAGATCACGTGGCGATAATACCAAACAGGTTTGAAAATTTCACAGATCACTATAGGGCTGCCCTTGACTGAAGATTTTTCTGGTCGACTAGTAGTTGTTTAATTTTAAGCGATTAGTCGACTAATTGCATGTTTATTAATAAATCATATAAATCATAATAAAGAGCCTTTAATGCCTACATAGCCTAATCAGCGTTCAAGCGCACGCATAAAGCTTGCCACAGCGCACCGGCAGAAGTAATGATTATGAATGCGTCAGGGGAAAACAGTAAGGAGACTGCTTTAACATTTTAATAAGTAATTGATAAACTAGTGTTTTCTGTATTTTCAGCTGCAGTGATGAAGCTGACGATGCTGACTCGTCATCTCTGCAGTAGTGGACGCGCCTATATACACGTTTCATACGGATTACATAACCTAAGAATATTTGTTTTCCATTTGAATTGGTTCATTTAAAAGTAGACATTTTGCTTTCTATAGATATATTTTTAGATATATTTTTCATGTGAGGCAAGTTTACATGGAGTTTCGGTTCTTTTTTTTCTTTTTCTTTTTTGGTGTGCTCAAGTTCACAGAGAGAGACGGCAGAAATTGCACCCTGTTTGCTTTCATTATTTTACAAAAGCACGTTTTGTTTCGTATTGTGAGTGCAGACAAATAAAAGTAGACTCTTCACTAATTCAAAAGATGTATTACTCTTACCTGTATGACCAAAAATGGAGTATTTTAAGTGCAAGTGATCGCACCGGCGCCTCCATATTAGCTGTCATGTAGTAAGCGCACTACTATTCAGCTTTCACACTCCGCACAAACACTTGAATAGCCCACATTTTTCAAAGTTAATGTTATGGCGAGCGGCCATGTAAAGTTGCTGCTACTTACATGTTTCAGATGATAAGCCATATTTGAGGTCGATGAATGATAGGCAAGTGTTTGGATGTCCTGATGTACTGTAATTACCACATAGACCAGCTGTTGATGATCTGTCCGTCACAGACTGCGTGACTTCCCCACTTCCTGTGTTTTTTTTTTTCCCTGCGACTAAGCGACTAATACAGTTTTGGTCGACTAAGCCTAACGGTTAGTCGACTATTAGGGGGCAGCCCTCAACGCTGAACTGCTCGTAATTAACGAGCATCGACGACCACAACGAACACCAATTTGGCCGTGATCCAATGGTTTTGTCGCAGACCTTGGAAATCTGTCTGTGACAGCAAAATCCAGCCAAATGTATAGTGAGAGCTTGCCTTTAGTAATAGCAATGGATTTGATGAATTCTGCAATGTTTTGTGGTAGTAGCTGGCATGTCACTCTAAAATATTCATCCTGTTTCATAAAATTGCAGAAATATATTTAAAAAATATATTTATAAATATTAGTAAAAATAAAAGTATATTTTAAAAAAAAAAAAAAAAAAAAAAAAAAAAGTCTAAAAAATATACATTCACACCAATAGCAATGAATAATTTAGTTCTTTAGTTTCATCCAGTTGGTTTAGGCCTCATGTTAATTATCAATAAATAACCGATAATTAATAAATAATCAAGTTATGAATGAATAAAGATATGTCTGAACATTAAAATAGCATATTTCTTTTAGAGAAATACCTGTTTGTTTGTTTTTTTAACAGAGTTCAAAAGGCACATCATTACAGGAATGACCACAAAGATACTGAAGAAAAATAAACCCACTCTGAAAGACATGTGTGGCCACTAAGGTTTAGGAAAAAATGCTCTTACATACTTTAGAAACCTCAACTATACAATATGCCTACTGTATTTATTATTCATCTAGCCAAGAATGTGACCTATGTAGATACTTTCTCAATTTGTATTTATTTATGTTTAACATATATTCCAACTCTTTATTCTAAAGTACAACGTTGAGTCCTCCTCTTGCAGAAGTGCACTCTGGGATCTGACAGCAGTCATAGCCTTTAATCAGTGCGACTCCCACTCTGTGACCGCACACGCCCTGTAATAAACTCTGTGTGTGCAGCCTATTCTCATGAAATAAATAGATGCGTTCTGGGGTTGTTTTTTCTGGACAGTTCTTTTCACCATACCACAATCTGATTACAAGACGACATGCTCTTGGAAATGGCTGCTGGAATTCTTTTGGGAATAGAGCACTGACTCCCTTCATTAGCCTCCATTATTTGAAGAGGAAGTGCCTAGTGCCCTCTGAAAAGTGTTAATGAGTGAGTTTCATTCTTATGTGAAAAAAGCCATTTCATTTCACCAGTATAATATCAATGTCAATTTCTAGAAGCTTCAATCAAATTAAATACTGTAGAAAAGGAATGCTGAGTATTTTACAGTATAAGCAATTGTTTGTTAATGATGTTAACATGTTGATGTTCAATTTAATTCAGTTTGAATTGAATTGAATTCTTTTGAATTGAATTACAAATTCTGAGGCAACATCACAAGTACAGTATCATTTGAGATGATCTCAGAATGCACTGCAGCAAGCTGGATGAAGCAAGAGAAATGTTAATTATAAATATAATTATATTTCAATCAACACCGTAAATTTAACTTGGTGAATAGGAAACATATCAGTTTCAACAGTGTGCAAGTCTGCCATGACATGTCTTCAAAAAAAAAAAAAAATAAATAAATATATATATATATTTAAGTATTTACAGTGTTGAATTTGACAATACTGCCATATTTGCTTTCCATCTGTTTTTTCATGTGTCCACTCTCAGCGTGCTCAAACAACAGATATAAAGATCATCTGAGATGCCAAATGTTAGTGGGACATGCAACTATAGTAAGATACGCTTCTAAAAAACAGCTTAAACCAGCCTAAGATTGGTTGCTGATTTTAGGTTTAAACTGGTATAGGTGGGATCTACTAAAACCCCTCTAAAACCAGCGAAAAAGACCAATCTGACTAGACTTGGAGACCTTCTAAGACAGTGGTCTCAAGCGCCTGTCCTACGTTGTTTTTCTCGAATTTCTTTGTGTTCTAAAATGGGTAAGTTAAATGTTTGTTTTGTCCAGTTTAATTCTGTTTATTGTTGTGTTTTTGCTATCCCACATGAGTCTGCACTGGATGTTTATTTTGAAATTGACAGGTTTTTGATCTTTTATTTTGTATTATTGCGCGGCTTTGACGCAGCGTCCGTCAAAAATAGGCGAGGCGCCTATTTTTGGTGAAGCGGCGCGGCGATCTGCTTTTGGGACGCTTCTGAAACGTGCCGCGGCGCGGCTGGTGTAAACACGAGCATTGACTAGAGTGGCGCGGATCAGCTCCGGTATCCGCGTTGCAGCCGTAACGTGCCGCAGACGCGTGCAGTGTAAACAAGGCTAAGTTAAATGTTTGTTTTGTCCAGTTTAATTCTGTTTATTGTTGTGTTTTTGCTATCCCACATGAGTCTGCACTGGATGTTTAATTTGAAATTGACAGATTTTTGATCTTTTATTTTGTATTACTGTGCGGCTTCGACATGGCATCCGTCAAAAATAGGGGTTACACTGCACACGTCTGCAGTGCGTTACGGCTGTGACGCCGCGGCATGTTTCAGAAGCGGCCCAGAAGCGGCTTGCTGCGCCGCTTCACTAAAGATAGGTGCCTCACCTATTTTTAACACAAGAAAATCGAGAAAAACGACGTAGGACAGGCAAATCACGTGGTCTCGCGAATCCTGTCGCTTCGCTCCTAAAATGCTCCTGGTGTGAGTTGGCACCGCCTAGAGGACGGAACAAAACCTCGCCAGAGCCGTGATGCGCCGCAGATGTGTGCAGTGTAAACAAGGCTTCACGCTGCATTCACATGGGGCGTCAGCGTTAACGCTTGACGGAGGGCGTGTCTGAAGCTTGTGTTGACGCGACTGTTATAGTGATGATAGCCAATCACATTACATTCCGGTGTTGCATGAACGCAACTGGCTAGCGACTGCTCTACATTATTTGCATAAGGCGATCTGATTGGCTGGCGCCTGCGTTGGCGCTTGAAAAGTTGAGAAATCTTCAACTTCTGCTGCTTGCAACGTGAGTGAAGCGACGCGACGGAACCCACAATTCAGTTCGTCAACGCATGACGTCACCTATTCAAAGTAAACGAGAAGCGTGTGAATGCAGTGTAAAAGCACTCGCGCAAGTCACGAGCTTCGATTTAAACCACCGAAACGCGTCAGATGCTACCAATAAACGTTACCGATGCTCAAACAGCATCTTGGACAAATGTGGCTCAGCTGTGTGAGCAGAAGCGTTGCCAGGTGTCTGGCAAGAAATAGAATAGTGTACATGTATTCAGGGATTGCATTTGTTCAGTACAGTGTTGTTTAGTGCAAGATTTTGATGTTATTTAAGCTAAAATAAAGTAAGGGAAAATATTTGCACTAACTGTTAAACTAATACTGTATGTAACAATGATAGAGACACTGCTGTTTACATTTTTTGTTAAGTATGGCAAAAATATTTTAGTAATGAAATTTGAAGTAAATTAGAAATAATGCAAAGGAAAGTAAATTTTCAGAAATTTTGTGCGTTCTTGTGCTTGAATATTAAAATGGCCCTCCTATGAGGTCTCAATCACAGCAATGGCCCCCAGCCAATTTGAGTTTGAGACCCCTGTTCTAAGACTTTTTTTTTTCTTCAGTAGGAACGTGTTGCGCTGTGTGTGTGGCATTAAATTTGGCAGCACAGAAAACATCACCCACCTGATATTTTCAGTTTCTTTTTTTTTTTCCTCTCTCTCTCGCTCTTGGAGAGGAAGATGGAAAAATCATGACCCAAACAGAACCTCAAACAGTCTCTTACTCACTTTCAAAGGCTTCAGGAAGTTTTTGAAAGGTCAGGGGGAAAAAGAGCGTGTGATGTAACTGGTTGGAAATTCAAAATTCATTAAAAAGAAACTAAGATGGAAAGTTTTGTAAATATTTGCCTCCTCTTACAAGAAAGAGAGAGATCAATGCCCAGAGCTTTTACTGAGAACCACACAAATCAAAGCACAAGACAATGTCCATATTGTTTATTTGAAAGGTTTAGTCTCTCTAGCAACATTCATTTACACATTTACTCCTGACATTACATTTATTTATAAATTCAACAACTCTCCAACAAGGAGAACTGTTCAATGTTTGCAGTTAAGCTGCTGCTTCACTAACACTCTACAGAAGCAGGACATGTGAAACTTTATAAGTTAAAAGCCATTTAAACTCTTGGTTAAGCGACCCAGATTACACTGATTAATACTGCTTTTAACCCTGGGCTGTGAAGCCCGGCTCTACAGCAGGTAAATCGTTATCAGTTGATTATCAGTATATAACAGAATAGGGAATATTTCACTTTCTTTATGTAACTCTGGAAAAATAGAGAAACACACACATACAGTATATAAATATTAAGGTCTGGGTAGATTAAATGGTAAGCAAACAATCAGTTCTCGTAATCAACATGATGGATGCATGAGAAATTGTCAGGAATAAAGATCTGAGTGACCTTGACAAGGGCCAAATTGTTATGGCAAGGCGACTGGGTCAGAGTATCTCTGAAGCGGCAAGGCTTGTGGGTTACTCCCGGTCAGCCTTGGTGAGAATTTACCAACAGAGGTCCGAGGAGGGACAAACCACAATCTGGCGACAGAGTGTTGGGCACCCAAGGCTCATTCAGGGCAACTAAGGCTATCCCGTCTGGTCCGAGCCAACAGAAAGTCTACTGTAGCACAAAATTTTTAATGATGGTTATGGGAGGAATGTGTAACAACACACAGTGCATTGCACTTTGCTGCGTAACCGCAGACCGATCAGAGTGCCTATGATGACCCCTATCCACCGTCGAAAGCACCTACAATGGGCACGCGAGTGTTGGAACTAGACCTTGGAGCGGTGGAAGAAGGTTGCCTGGTCCGATAGGTCCCGTTTTCTTTTACGTCACGTGGACGGCTATGTACATGTGTGCCGTTTACCTGGGTGATGCACTGTGAGATGACAACAAGCCGGTGGAGGGAGTGTGATGCTCTGGGCAGTGTTCTGCTGGGAAACCCTCGGTCCAGCCATTAATGTGGATGTAAATTTGCCACCTACCTAAACATTGTTGCAGACCAGGTACACCCCTTCATGACAATGGTGTTCCCTGGTGGAAGTGGCCTCTTTCAGCAGTATAAAGCACCTTGCCACACTGCACACATTGTTCAGGATTGGTTTGAGGAACATGATGAAGAGTTCAAGGTGTTGCCCTGGCCTCCAAATTCCCCAGATCTCAATCCAATTGAGCATCTGTTGGATGTGCTGGACCAACAAGTTCGATCCACGGCAGCTCCACCTTGCAAACTACAGGACTTGAAGGATCTGCTGCTAACATCTTGGTGCCAGATACCACAGGACAATTTCAGGGGTCCATGCCTTGGCAGGTTGGTGGTGTTTTGGCAGCACACAGAGGACCAACAGCATATTAGACAGGTGGTCATAATGTTTTGGCTCATTGGTATATATGTAGACGTGTTTGTGTGTATTTATATTGCAAGTGTTTTTTTATTGTTATAAAATCCATATTAGCAGGTGTCTTCTGCTGTTTCTTTAAAGTCACCGTGAACTGGAAGTTGTGACTCACTTTACTTCAGTATTGTGACATTTTCAGAGTGAAATTGAATATTGAATGAGAAAAATAGAGGACATGGCTTGGTTTTTTTTCCCGCTGACAGTTGGGGGGATGATCTACCCAAGCCATCAAACTGACGTCATCAGAGAAGGAAGGCCATTCGAGGGAAGTACATTTTCAGATTTTAATCAAAGATTGCAAAGACGATTTGTGTGTGTGTGAGTGAGAGAGAGAGAATAAACTTGCATGGATAAATTGTTCACCACAAGACTAGTAATGTGCACTAAAAGTAAATGGGGTCAGTTTTGATTTAATGCTGACTTTAAAGTTGTGATGGTTGGAAGTGAAGGTACTAGCAATCAGCTTTGTACAGTACCTAGCTGTGATGGATCATCATGTTGCCAAATGTAGCCTATGTACTGTGAATTACTAACACAGAGTAAAAGTTAAAAAAAAAAATGTGTAAAAGTTAGGGCTCCCGTATATTGTTATGTCCATCACATGCAATGTTTGATTTGGCTCAAATAGTTACATTTTCCTGTTTTTTTATCAAAGGATCACTGTCTGTGTAACTGCTCAAAACATGCTGACATTAGAGGAAGTGACTTCAGCGGCAGCAGTTAGTCAGCTCTCTAAGTTTTCAGCTACCAAACAAACCCTCACAGGCTCTAATTGTTATAAGGCCCAAAACAAACTCATTCGAAACTTGGAAAATCAGATAATTCTTTCATAAACAGCACAGCATTTCCAATTCTGCACTCATGTGATCTCAAATAGTCTCTTTTTTTGTGGAAAGAACTGGAGGTGTTTCTCTCAGATTCCTCTAAACTGTAGAGTCTACAAGCACATTGGTGGCATTTATATGGTGATTGGAGCTTGGCAAACATCAGGACAATACTCAGTATTCTTCCTGAGACCATGTGCTCTCCACATGTGACATCATGCCTACAAAACACAAAAAGACTTCATTCAGAAAGCTTGTTGTCAAATAGTGGCTGTTTCACTTAACTGAATGATTGTTCAAATTTAACAGACCATCCACAAGTGTAAGATCTAGCTCTGTTTTCTCTGTGGGCGATCAATAAAGGGTCAGATGTGTTACAGAGGAGCATGCCACTGGATCAAGAAGCAGATACTGTATGTTTAACTTGAAAGAAGTCACTTTGGATAAAATCCACAAATGTAAATGTAAATTTGACATCATGCATATGATGTTTTAAATACAGCTCTGTTCCAAAAAATTACTTAATGAGTTAGATATTTGACCTAAAAATATCTTTTTAAAAAAAGTTAAATAAATTTAAACTTCATAAGAATTTGATTGAAACGGCTTCTCAAAGAAAAAAATCAGGGCAAACTTGATTTTGTCCATCAGGAACTGATTGGATCATTGTCTTTTGTCAATTGATGCAATCTAATGTGAGTGACAGGTTGCTGAAGGGGAGTTTAAATGAATTTAAGTGACTTTAAATTGTTTATATTAAAGCTGCAGTTTGTAACTTTTTTTTTGGTTAAAAATGATCCAAAATAAAATTTTGAGCAAGTACATAACCAGCCAGTGTTCAAAACTATCTCCTTACCTTAGCCTGATTCACAACTGGTAAGCTTGTAATAATGATTTCTAATTCAGGTACTACTGGTGGGTTTCCACAGGAAATTTGAGCATGCCGCCATTCGTCTTTGCGTCATTACGTCATGTCTGTTTACATAAAGAAGGAGTCCCAGCTAGTAGGCTATATGGCATGTGAGGATGCTGTTGGTAGCGAATCATTTATAGCCTTTTTTCTCACAGCAGCTGCATTAATTAAACTTATTTTAATGGCAGATTGGTCCAAATGACAATCATCAGTGACTACTGGAGATTCACCAGTAGTCAAAAGCAAAAGACTTCAGACTGCGGAGTGTCTACAGAAATTGAAATCTACAGATAACGCTAATACACATTAAATACACATAGTCACGCAATGCTGATGTTGTTAACATTAACAATTTGAGAACAAAGTATAGCAATAATAATAATTTGCACAGTTTGACATGATCCGAGCTAAGCGATCGTTAGATTTAATCACCATTGGCAGAGCAATTTATTGTAATGCCTTTTTTCTCAGTTGGCCAGAACAAAAGTGGCAGACATGTTACTTACTTGTTCAGATGACATTTTCCGGTGAAAATTCTTATTTTGGTCATACTTCCAAGATGTAGAATCCGTGATTCCGAAGTACAGTATCCACACCGATGTGGTGACTGACAGCAAATATTAGATTCATCCGTGCTGAGGAGCCGTGCCGATCCGCAAACAACCGCAATTGCAGGTTTCAAACAGAGATGGCGACAAAGGGGCAAAACTTATGGACTGCAGCTTTAACACATGAAAAAAAAAAAAGATTTTAATTTTGAGATATTTTAAATGAAAAATAAGACTTTTTCAATGTTCAACTTTTTTCAATGTAGTGAGCGGCATTGCTGCCTACTGCCTAGGTAGCTTCCTTCTAAGGCAGCATTTAAACTGATCTGGAACCTCATAAGATACTGATTTGGAAAGCTCTATATAGCCAGCTATTCTGTGAACCACACAAATAGCTCTTGTCCGCAAAGCACACTTGACTATAAATTAATTTCAATTTGATGTGAGCATGTTGCTAATAGCTAACGTTGTGATACTCTGATAGTCTCATAAAAATACATAGCACACACAAATATTGGGTAAAGTGTTATATTATTATACTGTTTTAACTAGATTACATTATTGTAAATTTTAGTATTTTTTTATTAAACTATTTTATGAGGTAAACATTTCTCCTGCTTTATCCACCATCTTGAAATTATTATTATTATTTTAAATTAATTCATTTTAGGATGTTTTCAAAGCATACATGTGATGTTCCCTTATAGGTTGCCCATATTGAGGTCTCTTATTTTTAGAAACTTCCTTAAAATGCTCTGTAGGTAGGAAGCTCACTATAGATAGCTTTTGGAACAGAGCTCATTCTCTCTCTCTGTCACACACACACACACACACACACACACACACACACAAGGGTAGGATAGACTCCCTGCACCCCCTCCTAATCCCTGTCAAACGTGAGCTCACTGCAGAGCACTATACTGTATGTTGCCAAGGAAACCTATTTTAGGATGAGGATGAGGTGACGAGAAGCTCTACAGAGGTTTAGAGTGCAGCTGCAAAATGAAACAGCTTTTCTCTATAAGTAATCAGTATTTATCTGTCTGTCTGTCTGTCTATCTGTCTGTCTATCTATCTATCTATCTATCTATCTATCTATCTATCTATCTATCCATCTATCCATGCATCCATCAAGGTTGCATTGTATCTCTCGGATGTTATAATGGTAAATGCTGAGCAAACAAATGAGGTAGAGATGCTGAAGTCAGCGAAATAAAATGCAGAATGAGAGAATAGAAAGGGAATCAGGGAAGGTAAAAGAGTGTGAGAAATGAGATAGAAAGAAAAAAAACGTGTGAGAAAAAGCACGAGAAGGGAGGTGGGGATTGAGAAGATGAAAAAGAGAGAATGGGGTTGTATTTCTTCCACTCTGTTTTGGAAGGGAAGGACTTTGAGGTTCAGCAGCTGGGAAGCACAGTAGGAGAGACTCCACACTCTTCATTTCCCTCCTCCCATGACTGAACGCTGTCTGTATCTCCAGGAAATACTGCCACAGCTCCGGCGGGTCGACACTACAGAGGACGAGAGAATTTGTTTTCAACGCCGCCGTCCACAGACAGGCAGGGACAGGTGCTGCAGGCGGAGAAAGGAGGAGCAAAGCAAAGTGGAGACACGCCGAACCGCTTCAGAGGAGGAATTCTGAAACAGCTGTCCAGCAGACGTCCTGCCTGCGAGAAGCAAACCCTCAAGGGCAGAAAGAGAGAGAGAGAGTGAGAGAGAGAAGACGAAAACTGCAACACGCTGCACCACCCCAGCACCACCCAGAAGCTGACTAACAGTTTGAGTCAAGGCACCTCCAGGACAGCAAACACAGAGCGAAGAAAACAGGGACATTAATCTGCAAAGACACACGAGCAGGTAAAAATAGATATGGCTGGATTTTTGCAGGTGTATGTGCTTGATAACAAATGATTATTTGTATTACATGCAGATGTCATAGAATGATTTCATAAGGGTATGTTTCTTGAGTGCAACCTCTGATAGATGACATAAGATTGAGAAATTGTTGTATTCACAGAGCATGTGGCTGTTATTTTCTAGTTAGAAACCTCTTTCCACTCATGCACATGGCTGTCATTACGGCGTGAGATTTGGTGCTGCAGAATATGTTGAGCAAATTCCTACACACCACAAAACAAGGGCTGAGAAGCGCAAAGCAACCCGACACCTGGCTCTTCTCTGTTCTTCAAGCACATACTCAACTGTTTGACCAGAAGAGAGCTTCTGAAATTCCTCAGATACATTCCTCCATACAACAGAACTTGGAAAGTCAACTTGACTCCTGCACGCATAAAGCCAAAGACAATAGCAGCTTGAGAACAGAAGCATTGGAGGTGGATAGCAGGGTGTAAAAAGCATGAAGTTGAGGCGAAAGAGACCTCGCTCCACCCCGGTTCCTCCAAAAGCAGCAGCAATCCCAGAGTGTAATTAAGGGTTGCTTTATGTAACACACTGGAAACCTCAAATTGGGCCGAGTGCGGTATTTGTCTTTAATCATTCAGAACATTGTCCAAAAGGGTCGTTTGTGGCCGGAGGAATTTGAAAGATTGAAAGCTTAGGCCTGAAACACCCAAGAGTGGAGGAAAAACCTGAACCACCCAAGAGGAGAGCTTGACCAGCTCAGATGAAATAGCCTGCATGCTGTGGGAGATTGCACATCTAAAAAGAACAGCCAAAAAAATCCAAATTATGCAGATGTGCTTTAAGCTTCATCATCTGCAGCAGCAACTTCTTAGATGGTGGTTGGGTTTTCAGCCAAAAAAGGCTATGGCTAAAATGGCTCAGAGGGAGAATCAAAAGTGGCACAGTTGCAGGGCCGAAGAGAGTCTTAACACTTCTCTGTCTACAGTGGGAATGTCATCATTGCACTTGTTTAGATCACTGATCACACTTGCTCTAATAATAATGTGACCCACATACTCGCACATGAGTTATTTCCTGACTGCCAGCAGTATGCAATAAGATCCGTCTTCAGACCCCTGCTCTTACCTCTCACCCAATTTGTTCTTTTTCTGTCTCGTTCTGGCATCTTCAGTCTTATTTTCTAACATTTTGTCATATTTGGTCTAGTGCTGTCAATCAGTTAAAAAAATGTAACTAATTAATCACACATTTCTTGTAATTAATCGTGATTAAAAAAATTAATATTTTTATATTGTAATAATTAGTTACTCTCCAAATTAATGTAGAAACAACTTAAAGACAGTATATTGTAAATATTTGTTTAATGGCATCTCTTCATGAATAAAGGCCAGTATCACTACTAATACTGGTACTGATGTCTTTATGAAATTTATTAAAAAAAAAAAAAAAAACATTAATTATAGACATTCAACATTACAGTATAACTAAAATTATTAGGCTTAAAAAAAAACAACTTTTAATTTAAGTGAACTTAAAATAATCTTCACAATAAACCCATTATATAAATGTCATATTTACCTGTGGCCTTCCTCCCTGTCTAACAGGTAGGAAATATACAGAAATTGAATAAGTTATCAAACACTTTACAGTCTTCACTGCATAAATTATAAATTAAATATAGATTAAGTCTTATTAAAGCTACAATGTTCTCTGTTACCTTTGTTCTTTGATTAACATCAATGGTAGACATCACAGCAACTGGTTTATTAAGCTGCTGTGACTTTAAGACCTGCCGCTGCCGAACATGACGCGGATCTGACTCACATCTCATTTTCTCACAACTCTTTAAGTTCATTTAAGACGTTATTTAACTCATTTAAGACTGCTCTTATGAAGATACTCAACAAAACGGATATTTTGGCATAAGTCCCTGTGTTATTGTTTGCTCAAGCGCGAAAGAGAACATGCGCGATACTGGCGCATGTCTTTCTGTACACAAGTAATGTGTGTATGACACAGGCACGACATTAAAGGACAGCGCTTTCTCCTTTGTCTTGTGGTACTTGAATGGTTTAAAATCATTTGTGTGAATAAGTGCGTGATCATATAATTTAACGTTAGCCAAATCATGACGAAAAAAACGGATGCTGCGTTAATTGCGTTAAATATTTAAAAAAAAATTAATCGCATGCGTTAACGCGATAATTTTGATAGCACTAATTCGGTATCATTTTATTCTGCCAAGTTCAGTCTGGCTTGTTCAGTAACATTCAGTCTATTTTCTTCTCATTCAGTGATTTATTCAGTCTTATTCATTCTTTGTCAGTCTCATTAATTCCATCTAGTTAAGTCTTAAAGGGATAGTCCACCCAAAAATACAGCTTCTCTCTGTGTTCAAGCCATGTCGTACTTACGGTAAATAAAGCTCTGTATGCTTTCAAATCACTCTTGCAGTACTTGATGTCATACACCAATAGCGCCGCTTCAAGCCAAACACACCTTAAAGGGATAGTTCACCCAAAAATGAAAATTCTGTCATCATTTACTCACCCCCAAGTTGTTCCAAATCTGTGTAAATTTATTTTTTCTGCTGAACACAAAGGAAGATATTTTGAAGAAGGTTTGTAACCAGGCTGCTTTGGGGCACCATTGACTTCCATAGTAGGAAAAAAAATACTATGGAAGTCATTGGTGCCCCAGAATTGTTCAGTTTCTCACATTCTTCAAAATACCTTCCTTTGTGTTCAACAGAACAAAGACATTTATACAGGTTTGGAACAACCTGAGGGTTAGTAAATGATGACAGAATTTTCATTTTGGGGTGAACTATCCCTTTAAATCTGCAGTAGTCAGGTGGTACAGTGGCCACGTGGTACATAGCTCTCAGAAAATTAAAAACAGTTGCAAAATTGTATGGCTTTCTTCTGTATTCAGTCTCATTTATTCTACCTAGTTTAATCTGAGTCTGGCTTATTTAATGACATTCAGTCTTCTGACATTATTCTGGTACATTTAGCAACTTTCAGTTTTTTCATTCACTCCTCATTAATTCCATTTAGTTCAGTTTTAAAGGGATAGTCCACCCAAAAATGAATATTCTGTCATTATTTGCTCACCTTCATGTCATTCCAAAACTGCATGACTTTCTTCTGTGGAGCATAAAAGAAGATTTTATTTTATTTTTTTCTTTCAATGGAAGTCAGTTCACTCCAGTGTTGTTTGGTTCCCAAAGTTCTTTGAAATATCTTTTTTGTTTTTCAGAAGTATAAATGTGTGTGAGTAAATGACGACGGAATTTTAATTTTTGGGTGGAATATCCTCAATTCACTCCCATTTTGTCCCTTTCTGAATGGAGCCCAGTCTTCAGCTTATTCAGTCTGTCAGATGGGAGACACGCTGCCGACTTGCTGACATGCACTTCTGAGGGGTGTGTGATGATACATCCCCCCAGGGAAGGGGGTAGACAGATCCATCTCAGCAGGGGCGTCAGGGCACTTGGAAGTTCAACATTTGCCCGTGGACTCATTCCAGATCTAAAATGAAGGCAGGATATGGCCCCGAGATAAATCCATATCAAGAGGGTGTGAGAGGCAGCTGCTCAACTTCTAAACCTGAGCGTGGTAGATTGTTGCACTGAATGGCATTTTTTGTTGTTGTTTAACAAGTCATGGCATTGAACAATTTATTCAAAGACATCTCACACCTGCTGGGGTTTAAGTTGAAGACTAACCATAGCTTTAACTCTAACCCCTTAACCTAACCTAAGCATTATTTAGGCTTCCCTTTGAGATTTATTTCACCCGGTCCAGGGGTTCACACACCTGCTTGCTTTGATCCTGCCGTGACAGCAGACCTTATGTGAACTTTTTCATCAGTGTAATCAAACAAGCAAATTTCTAGACGTTGCTGTTTATGCATCTGCAAACAGCACTCAAGCTTAAAGTCAAATGGGTTTGATTCAGTGGTATTTTATTATAATTTATATATTATTATAGTAATAATATTTTGTATATTTTTATATTTAATATATTTTTCTAATTTTAATTCTAAATCTGGTATGTGTTTTTACCATTTTTAATAGAATTTTAAAAAAAATATATTTATTTTTATTTCATTTTTTAGTTGTATTTATTTTAGTACTATAGATTAAACTTAAATTATTTCAGTTTAGTTGCAATATTTCTAATTCTTGTTTAAGTTTAACTTCTAGTATTTATTTATTTTTATTTTATTTTTTCAGATTTATTTCAGTTACTGAAAGACTATTTTTAATAGTTTTAGTTTTAAACAAAAATAACAACACTGCTTTCAAAAACATCACTTTGTATGATTTATAAGCTGTTTTCCTTGTAGGGACCAAAAAATTTCCCCATAAGGACAAGGATTTCGGATATTGCCATCTTTGTGAGGACATTTTATCCCCATAACGTAGGGTTTACCAGGACGTTTAACACACACACACACACACACACACACACACACACATATATTTTCCTCTATCAATGACACACTCATGCAGCCACACATTCTTCAAGCCACCCTGATGATGCTTGTCACGTCTAAAAATAGTTTTCCGTTCAGCGCTCCAGTAGTTTATTTGTGTTTCACTGCATCAGTGTCCAAAAATGCTTTTAAAGCCCTGTCAACTCATACAGCAACCTTTGAGCTGGTGCAAAAACACATAGATTGTAAGATGACCAGAATAATGCCATTCATGCAGACTAAAACAGACTATATCATTGTCAAGGTTTGTACTGCTGCTCACCTTCATCTTGCTCCTGTTGTTTATCAGCTGTGATTTGTTAGGACGTTACCACAGGGGAGTCATGTATTGCTAGGAAATGGAATTTCTAGTGTTTTGTAAACAGTGTCCTCTCGACCGTCTCTAACTGGGATCTTCAGGGGATGTGGAACTTTGAGCTGTGGCATCATTCAGACTGTCATCTTTAGTACTGTGGTGGTCCATGTTATCAGATGGTAATGTTGTGGTATTTTAATATACAGTGGCCTCAAACCGTATTTGGACACAGATGCTACTTGGTTTGATATTGTAGTATAGACAGTGGTTACTCTTTATTTCGATGGTCCACCTTTCTACTAACTAAGTAACTTTGCAACTACATGTCAACTAACTCTCATTGAGTCATTAAAGTATTAGTAGATCGTAGTAGACTGTTAGTAGACTTGTTAGGTTAAGGTTAGGTGTTAGGATTTGGGTTAGTATAAGTTGACATGTAGTTGCAAAGTTACTTATAGTAGAATGTCTGTTGGGGGACCGTCAAAAAACATTGTAAGCAGATATTAAGCAAAAGCAGACAGTCATATAGACATTTGAAAATGTGACTAAATGTGACTATAAATGCATCCACATATTTCATGGGCATGTTTAGCATTTAGCATATCAATTAACATATGATTAGCATACTTCACAAATTGGCTAGTGTTTTGAATATATATATATATATATATTCAAAACACTAGCCAGTTTGATGGGTTATGATTCTATCACTTTGCTTGGCATCGCTATCAGAGCTCTTCCCTTAAAAGGAGCATCAAATATTAGCAAAACAGCGCATTAAGAGGGTCGCACACGCGAAAAGCGTCACGTCTTCAAAATTCGAATACATTAGCTGTCGAATACATTACCCTCATTCAATATTCCCTACTTTAGTCCACTAATATAGTCCACTTGAAGGAGTGAATGAAAACGAGTGAGCGAATTCAGACACTGAGTGCGCCGGAAGGGCTGCAGCTTTTTGTGCTTCCTGTTTAATAATCATTTGAAACTTAGCAAACTGGCAGCTCCAGTAGTAATGAAAACATTGATATTGAACTCTGTCATGGAAAATAGCATATATAAACCTTAATTGAACTATTTAATAATCAATTAAAAAGTATTTATACCTGTATGATTTTACGCTGTACCCACATTGGACCAGCAGGTTGGAAAATAGATGGACGAATGATTCAGCTGGGGGTGCCATCTTATGGCGAGACATGGGAATTCATTCGGCATGACCCTTACAGTGCATTATGGGTATTCAAAGCTACTTGAAGGCAAGCCGTCGGAAAATGGCTTATCATTTAATGAATCATTAGCCCATCGGCTAATCTTCAACATGTTTGCTCTTAAACATGCGTTTTGGATTGATGTATTATTAGAGTTTACACCGAAAAAAAATGCTGTTTTATAAGAGAAGTCACCGACAATTGCGTGACAGGTATGATTCAGTTTATGGCATTTCTCATTCATATGGTATCTGCAAACAGTGACTGACTGTCACTCAAATCTGAATGAAATTTAATGATGTCAAGGCTGTAATGTGACTAGTTATTAAGGTACATGTGATCCAAGTTAGCCATTACGCTTTCTCCAATGGTAGAGCCACGGACCCTTGTATCTCCCAATAATAAGACCATCTCTGGTTGAGCGTATATCGGTTGTACACTCGTTACTGCGGTGCATTAAAGGGTTAGTTTACCCAAAAATGAAATTTTTGTCATTAAGTACTGACCCTCATGTCGTTCCACACCCGTAAGACCTTCATTCATCTTTGGAACACAAATTAAGATATTTTTGATGAAATCTGAGGGTATCTGATCCACACATAGGCAGCAACGTCATTGCACCTTTTGACATCCAGAAAGGTAGTTAAAAACATGGTTAAAATAGTCAACGTGACTACAACATCAAAAGGTGCAATGACGTTGCTGCCTATGTGTGAATCAGATACCCTCGGATTTCATCAAAAAGATCTTAATTTGTGTTCCGAAGATGAACGAAGGTCTTACGGGTGTGGAATGACATGAGGGTGAGTACTTAATGACAGGAAATTCATTTTTGGGTAAGCTAACCCTAAGGGACTGAATGAGTGCACTCGATAACGTCCACTATGGTTTCAGACACCACTACAAATGGCTGTCCTCTCAAAGAGTGCCTTATTTAAGGGTATAGGGGGCGATTTTGGACACAGCCAGCCATTGTTTTCTATGACCATATGCACACTGGCAGCGCCCAATGACAGCTCCGGCTGTTCAAAATCATGCTGCACCACAGCGTCACTCACATAGTTTTCCATTAAAATGCAATAATTTAGGACAAATATATGTACGTACTGACATCACCCTAAGAGATTGTGTATTGTCCATTTTTCAGTAACAGTTTTGTTTTTGTGGCTTGAATAAATATGCTGCTGCTGTAGCCCATCTGCTTCAAGGTTTAATGTGTTGTGCGTTCAGAGATGCTCTTCTGCAGACCTCGGTTGTAACGAGTGGTTATTTGAGTTACTGTTGCCTTTCTATCAGTTCGAACCAACCTCTGGCATCAACAAGGCATTTTCACCCACAGAACTGCCGCTCAATGGATATTTTCGTTTTCTGACCATTCCCTGTAAACTCCAGAGATGGTTGTGCCTGTAGATCAGCAGATTCTGAAATACTCAGACCAACCCGTCTGGCACCAACAACCATGCCAAGTTCAAAGGCACTTAAAGGGTTAGTTCACCCAAAAATGAAAATTCTGTCATTTATTACTCACCCTCATGTCGTTCCACATCCACAAGACCTTAGTTCATCTTCAGAACACAAATTAAGATCTTTTTTAAGTCTGAGAGGTTTCTTTCCCTCCATAGAGATCCAACACAACTACCACGCAAAGGTCCAGAAAGGTAGGAAAAAGACATCATATGTGACTCCAGTGGCTTAAACTAAATTGTATGAAGCAACGTGAGTGCTTTGTTTGCGCAAAAAAACAAAAACATAATTTACTACCTTACAAAAATATTGATCTGCAACGCGTTCACGAGAGCTTCATGCGTGTTTTGTTCAGACTCGAGCGTCAACTCAATGCACATGCACGAGTGTTCACAAGAGCATCAAAGAGCTGGCATTGTTGCGTAAAGATGCTATGGATAATATTATTTTGTGTTTTTTTGTAAATAAATAAATAAAGCACTTACCTCGCTTCATAAAATTGAGTTTAAAACACTGGAGTCACTGGAGTTTTTCCTACCTTTCTGGACCTTTGAGTGGTAGTTGTGTTGGATCTCTACGGAGAGACATAAACCTCTCAGACTTCATCAAAAAGATCTTAATTTGTGTTCCGAAGATGAACGAAGGTCTTACGGATGTGGAATGACATGAGGGTGAGTAATAAATGACAGAATTTTCATTTTTGGGTGAACTAACCCTTTAAATCACCTTTCTTCCTTATTCTGATGCTCAGTTTGAACTTCAGCAGATCATCATGACTATGTCTACATGCCTAAAGCCTTGTTCAGACTGTCAGTCCAAATCCGATTTTTGTGCATATCCAATTGAAATCATTTTTAGCATTTTTAGTATGAACAGCAAAAAATCGCATGAAATGAGATTTTTACAAATCCGTTTTGAGATACATTCATATGTGGTTTGAAATCCTATTCACATCTCATTTCTGGAAATCCGTTGCAGTCTGACCGCTCTAATTGGATTTTGTGTGGTTTATGTCATTTTCTCACACCACTTAAAAGGTAAACATATCAGACGTTGTTATAGGAAACATGCTGACAAATGCTGCAGAAACAAGGTTTTGTTGTTGTGAAGTGCCAGTTGAGCAGAAAATTACAATATAATGGAGACATGTTGAATTATGAGACCGGAGGAGACAACAGCACAGAATAACTGCACATACAAGCCTTCTACGTTTCTGCCGCTGCCTCAGAAGACACAGCAGTCCAGCGCGGTGGCTACATATCGTCATGCTGTAAATAGGACAATATCTATATTGCAAACCCCTCCACATTGCTGCTGCTGTTGTTGTTGTTTTTGGTGTATACCTACTAATGCAACGTCATTGTCATAGAAACCAATGCAGATATTCCGGAAAACTAAAGAGCGGCACAGGACACATAAATCAGGTCCAAACAGTTGCGATACACTGTATGAACAGTCAGTAATTTAGATCAGATTCCAATTGAATACACAAATAATCGGATTTGGACTGACAGTGTGAACATAGCCTGAATGCATTGAGGGGCAGTTTATACTACCCCATTTGTGAGAACGGTGACATCATGCGCATGCGTATTACATGTTCAGTCTATAGGCATGTAATGTTTCTTTACAAAGTTACATCGCCAACTACTGACCTGGCAGCATAATACAGCATTTTCGCGGATCTGTGTGAATGGGGATTGTTTTGACAACTTCGTCTGCATGCGAAACGCAAAGGAAAAACTTTTTTGTTTTTATTACATTGTTGTCGTGTAAACGTACCCTGAGTTGCTGCCATGTGATTGGCTGATTAGATATTTGCATTAACGAGCAGTTGAACAGGTGTACATAACAAAGTGGCCGGTGAGTGTATATTGGTGTGAATGGGCCTTTACACATGTATTAGACATTATACAATCACATGCCATATCTCCAAAACCTGCCCTCCAAACCCATGTCAGAATACTCATTGATTGACAGGCACAGAACGTTACTGATTGGCCTTTCTGAAGGGCACTCTCCTGTTTTTTTTTTTCGGGACTGAGATGGTTATGATTTCTCAAAGCACCTATTTCAGTGATATCTTTCACATAATAGGGATATTTTATGTGTGTTATTTTTTTTTAAAATGCTTACAGCACCGTTATGTTGTTTTTTCATCACCATAGATACAGTTTTGCAAAAGGTTCTCTGTTGAAATGAAAAAGGCCTCAGGTCTTGAACAGTCTAGTGAAGCAGGTCTTAAAGGAGTGAAAGGACGTTGGGCTCTGCTGCCGAGGGAATGTGGATGTTTTTTCAGTCGTACATATTTGGCTAGCTGTGGCCCAGTCGCTGCTTTAGAGATTGTTTGCAGTCTGTCGTTGAGGGTCAATGTTTAAAGGCCTCTCAAAAGGAAATATGTCCATAAATGGCAAGAAGTCTCTCTCTCTCTTATGATATGTGGTCACCCTTCTCTCTCTCTCCTATCTCTTTATCCTTGCCCTTCTCTCTTTAAGCCTCTCTAAACTCTCTGCAATTTCTACTTTATCTCTAAAAAATCCTTTATTTATCTTTAAAGCTTCTTGACTCAAGTGGAGTTAATTAAAACATGTAAACATGGTCATTTTGAAATAAATGGCAACAACAGATATTCTCATTATACTGGCTTTACAAAGGAACATACTGTTATTGTATTTACTTGGGTTAGTTTTTTCTTTTTCAAAATCCTCTCTGTCCATCCATCAGCAACCTTGGATCAGTGTTCTTTTAGTATTATTTATACATGATTATAGTATTTATTAATATATTTATTTAGTTTTATTTTATATACTTTCAGTTTTCATTTTAATATTTGTGTTTAGTAATTTATTTGTATTTGAGTTTTAGTTTTAGTAAATTTATTATTTCAACTTCAGAAGACGGTTTTAGACAGATAAATATTTTCTTTGATCTCTCTTTGCACGTTCCACAGAAAGACTACACTCAGATACATGTGAAATTTACTTTAACATTTAAACAAATCAAATATTTTATTTATGAATACAACATAATACAATATAATAATTTCTAGCATCTGTAAAACCGCATTCTTCCATCTCAGAAATATATCTAAATTACGACATATGCTCACAATGACAAATGCGGAACAGTTAGTTCATGCGTTCAAGGCTAGATTACTGTAATGCTCTACTGGGTGGTTGCCCTGCACACCTAATAAACAAACTCCAGCTGGTCCAAAATGCAGCAGCTAGAGTTCTTACTAGAACCAGGAAGTATGACCATATTAGCCCAGTTCTGGCTCCCTATTAAATATAGTATAAATTTTAAAATCTTGCTAATTACTTACAAAGCACTAAATGGTTTAGCTCCCCAGTACTTGTGCGAGCTCTTAACACATTATAGTCCTTCACGTCTATTGCGATCTCAAAATTCTGGCCAGTTGATAATACCTAGAATATCAAAATCAACCGCAGGCTGTAGATCCTTCTCCTATTTAGCACCTAAACTTTGTAACAGTCTTCCTAGCATTGTTCGGGAAGCAGACACACTCTGTCAGTTTAAATCTAGACTAAAAACATATTTCTTTAACCTGGCATACACATTATGCACATTATCTACTTCTATAATTCAAATCATGTAAATTGTTAGGCTGCATAAATTAGGTCAGCCAGAACCGGGAACACTTCCCGTAACACCTGATATACTCGCTACATCATAAGAAGAATGGCGTCTACGCTAATATTAGTCTCTATCTGTTTATTCCAAGGTTTACCGTAGTCTGCCAGATCCAGGCTGTAGCCAGATGAGATGAAGGACCTGAACCTAGACACAACAACAACGCAGCCCTGAAGTGTCAACTAAACTATTCCCTGCGAAGGCCTCCTTCCCTTTCCTTTCCCTATGTATAGATAAAATGTTATCAAAATGATTCCAGTTCGCATGGATCCGCAGAAACGACTAATAATTCTGTATTGTGTGGGCCAGACAAGTAATTTGGTGATGTCACTTTGTAAAAAAAGATTAAGCGTTTGCGCACTCACACATTCAAATGCACATACCTATAGACTAAACACGTAAATGAATGGCAAGAACGCATTAAAAATCTTCTGTTTTCAGTTAAAAAGGCGTCATTTAAGTGGCCCCTAAGTTTAATAATTAACGATTTTTACAACGGAAGTGATTCAATCAAAAACTTTAGTTAGATAATAACTTTTTCCTAGATCTGCTGTAAAGCCAAAATAATCTCTGTCCATTAATTTTACTATTATCACTGTGAAGCTGCTTACTTGAATAAAGCTCTTTGATGCTGAGTACAAAGAAAACTAATTTTTTTTTTCTCCATCTATCCAGGTAAAGGACATTAATTCAAACATTGGAGCTGGATTATCTTCAGTGAGGATTGAGGACATATTTAAAACAGCTTCTCTCTGAGAATGTAACCCCTGCCTTTTTACTTTGCGAGACTCCAGCAAGTTTATCACACAGCTGAGGAGATCTGAACTTCCACAGCGGTCTTGGTTCCTCTCCATACCCACTGGACTCTATAGCAGGGATGCCTGCCAAAACGCCAATCTACCTGAAATCCAACTACAGTAAGAAGGGGAAGAAATGTCGTCTGAGGGACATTTTATCGCCGGATATGATCAGCCCACCTCTCGGAGACTTTCGACACACTATCCACATTGGAAAGGGTGGTGAGTGCGACGCCTTCGGTGACATGTCGTTCCTACAAGGAAAGTTTGAGCTTCTTCCAGGAAAAGGTGGTCTTACTCGACCTCAATATGGCATCCACGGGGAGTTCATGAGAGCTAATAGTGCCTCTGATGCATCTTGTGTCGAAACTCCATCACCAGTCCTGAAGAACGCAATCTCGCTCCCAACCATCGGGGGCAGCCAAGCACTGACTCTACCTTTGATCTCCACCACCGTGTTTCCCATGAACCAGGACCACCTGTCTGAGCCATCTACTCCCCAAGCCAGTTCTGAAGATCTGGAATTCCTGCAGATGGAGACCCTTCTTCAGTCCATCAGCGTCTTCAGGAGTGACCCCAGCCCCGTCCCGGAGGAGGACGAACCTTTGATCGACCGCATGGAGATGCCTGAGAAACCTCTTGCAAAAAAGAAGATGCACAACAGTGAAAACGAGCTTGAAACATTTTTGTCCGTCTTCGTTAATGGGAACGGCGATGCCAATGGGAACTTTAACAATGGTAACAACGGCGATTCAGTCTTCCAATACGAACAGGAGATGTTCGGCATCAAGGGCGACTGGGCGGACAGAGATAGTGGCGTGGAAGAGGGTCGTCTATGTGATTCGGACTTTGAAATCTCCAAAAGCAAAAGCCACTCACAGGAGTCGCTCACACAAATCACAGGATCCCTTTTCTCTCTCGAACTCGACTTGGGCCCATCCATTTTGGATGACGTACTCAATATCATGAATAAGCCGGTGTCTTAGGCCATGACTTTCACAGAGAACCAAAAGGGAATCTATTTGTTTTGAGCCCATAAACATGACATGGCAATATTGAACTGAAGAGGCTGAACTTTCTTTCCCAGAGTAAGTTTTTTGTCTTTAGCTTCCGAGTGTCTTGTACACCTTGTTTTGCAAAAATTATGCGACTGACACACAGCCTTTGTGCCTTTTAAGTTAAGTTTAAGCATGCATAGCCACTGATGTTGTACATGCAGATCAAATTAGGCTTATTCTGTTTACTGTTGTTCATGCACAAGATCCACAACATCATACAAAAGTCAGTGTGATAACGTGTACATTTCTGCAAACATATACAATGTTCCCATCACAATACCTTTCACGCACAGATATGTTTAGATTGACAGTTTCATTAACCACACTACCAAACCTTAAAGGCATATACCTACAGCATATGTTTTTACGTTGTGAAGCTAAATTTGAAATAAATGAATTAAACAACTCTCTTTTAGATTATTATTATTATTGTTTGATTATTTTGTTATTCTTTTTAAATTTTTCGGAATAGGAAGACTGGGGGTTGTTTTGTGCCTTTATAAAGAGTTTACTGTTTCAGTTTTGCTGAAAAGCCTATAATAGGTTATTTAATGACAGGTTCCAATCGTGACAACTTGCCCCATATAGTATAAGAACAAGTATTGGGGCATGTTGTCACAAAAGGTCAGCATGTGTTAAATGAAGATATAAATGTCATGTTTAAAACACATAATGCTGGATGTGTGTTAGTTTAAAACATCAGTCAGATACTGCAGCAGATGAGTATGTGACTGTAGGTGGAGAGTGAAAAAAAAGAGGGAGAAGGAGAAAAACAAAGAGAAATGGACTTTTCTTGTAAGCATCTTGCATTCCTAAGATTGTGTCCTGCTGTGGGAGTGGACGTGGGTGAGATTGTGTCTAAAAGGAGATGCCAGTACTATTCGTTTGTGTCTTGTTGAGACAGAGAGAGAACAGCCTTTAGCATTCTCAACATTCCTATGAGAAAACAAAGAGCACAGCCATAAATAAAGCCATTGGACTGAGGCAGAGGGTCATGCTCTACATGGTCGTAAAAGCTAACAGCCTGAAGACAAACTTTGTCCTGTACAAGTTGATCTGACTGCTGCAGTGTCTTGGCGACGCAAAGATTTGTATGCAGCAATGCTGAAGTTGAGTGCCAGACAGCTGCAACATAATTCAGCTTTGTCCTTGAAAATTAAGCTTTTTTTATTCAGGTTGCAAACTTTTCATGGAATCTGCTCCAGCAGAAGTCCACAGAAATGGAACACCTGTCCTTAAGAAAATTATATTCATCCACTTCTCTTTGACTGATCGCTTAATAAAGGTGAAATGTGCCATTTTGGCACTACGTGGAATTGCAAAAAATAATGACTTGATTCAGAATAGCATATTAGCATCATACTCTGTCTTTTGCCAAATAAAGATATTCCAAAATCATTTACTGTTTTCAAACAGGTTTCCTGAACACTCCCACTGTCTGTCATTTGTTGGACAAACAGATAGTCCCACTCTAAGTTTAGAATCATTAAGATTTTTTAATGATTTTGAAAGAAGTCTCTAATGCTCACCAAAGCAGCATTTATTTGATCAAAACTAGAAACAGTTATATTGTAAAATATTGAATGTTTTGTATTTAAATATATTTTAAAATGTAATTTATTTCTGTGATGGGAAAGCAAAATTTTTAGCAGCCATTACTCCAGTTTTCAATGTCACCTGATCCTTCAGAAATCATTGTAATATGATCATATGACAGCTGAAAATTAATCTTTGCCATCACAGGAATAAATTATTGTATTTTTGATCAAATAAATGCAGCCTTGGTGAACAAGAGACTTTAAAAAAAAAAAAACATTAAAAAATCTTAAAGTCCCCATGAAATCCCCAAGAACGTTTTTTTTTGTTTGTTTGTTTTTGTTTTGTTTTTTGTTTGTTTTTTGGCTTTTAGTATGAATATGTTAGCCTTACTATTATCTATAAGCTTGTGTGCTCCAAAACAATGACAAAATTCACATTTAGAAGGATTTAAGCATTCAAAACTTACAGTCTCTCACTTCCGCCAATATTGAGCTCAACGGCTCTGGCCCAGCTGTGATAAAAATAAAACGCTTTTGGTTATTTTTAAAAAGGGGAGGAGCTGTTCGATATGTCCCGCCCTATCTTCCTGTTTCAGTGGAAATTACGTCAACACATTGAACAACACTGCGCGTTTCAAGGCACTAGTGATGGGAGAAACAAAGCTTTTCAAAGCTTCAAATCAATTGAACCATTTGCTTTGCAAAATTTTTTGTTTCGAAGCGTTCAAAACACCACAAGCTGGTGACCCCTGCTGGTCATAACCATGTAAATTCAACAAAAACTCCAGACAAACATGCATAAAAACAGCTTTTACAAACCCTTTGCAAATGTATAATCTATCAAATGCAATTAACTAATTATCTAATATAATTAAATATTAAGTGTCTGTATAATGTGTTCTTTTTATCAATTTTCAGGCTTGTTTTGTTTGTTCTATGGATGGTTTAGCTAAACAGGCCAATAAGAGTCTATTATTCCTTTTAATTATACAAATTGCTAATTAAAATGCCTACAAATTCATAAAACTGATCAGAGATCAGGTAAAATCCGTATAATTCATGGGTTCACAGAGATCACCCCCCAAACGGTGAACCATTGACATTTCGAAACGTTTCGAAACAGTTGTGATGTAACGAAGCCTCATTTACTGAATGAAATCACGTGTCTTTGGCAGTTTGAAACACGCTCCAAACCACTGATTCGAAACAAAAGCTTCGTAAAGGGCCTTTACTTACCTTTACTTACCTAGCTCTGTATGCAAATTAACCTTCAACAGGAGAGAAATGCATTTTGTCTCTAAAAAAAAGAGAGACCTGTTCTCTGACTGGACATGAAACCACTGGAAATTTCCAAGAAGACCTATGAAAGTCATGCCTTAAGCAAAAACTTTTTGATGCTGAAGAGTTGAAGTCATCCATGTTAGAGTTTGTACTCCAGTGGAAACATTTTTTTGCCCAAGGTAAACACAACACTGGAGTCTGTGATGTGCTGTTAGGTCTATTACTGTATTTACTAGCTCTTAGTCAAACAGCGTGTTTTAAAAAGACAGGTTAAACTGTTAGCGTTCCACTGTACCACTCATGGTACACATACCTTTCAAAAGAGACCTTAATGCTAGGGGTTAAAGATGGTTTTTAACCATTTAACCATGAAGACGATTTGTAAGAACACACCTGTTGTTCATCATTTAACACTTCTTTGCAATGTAGTATTTCAAATGCATAACAAAATATAGATCTCAGGTTTGTGAAGTTAGTAAGAATTCACTTACGTAACTGGAATCACTATAAACCGGCACTATCTCAGTGAGAGCTGGGATATATTGCGTCCTGTTGCGTAACTTTCATTTCAAATAAAGGCCATGTTAAAAATTTTCATTTTCATCATGGTTTCTAAGATTGTGCCTGTAACTTCATCCTATTGCATTCCACTCTGCTTTGAAGAGGACGCATACAAGACGGAAACGGACTTTATTGGTTTTAAGCCCCACAGTTTTAAGATTAGCCTAAATGTGAGGTGAAAACGTCATATAAGTTTCCAATTTTAGCCAGATCACATAACAGCCAATCTTGAGATTCTCATTTTTGTATTCTGTACAAAAAAATATTTTATCTCTAACACTTTAATGAGAGTTACAAAATGTTCTCACATTTCTCACATCGCTGCAAAATGTCTCACTATCTGCATCACTCAGTTCTGCTGTTTCAGTCTCCATTGATTGGCTGAACTAATAAAGCAAACATGGCAGCGAGAGACAGGCTTATTTTCATTTTCCTGTCACACACACCTTAAGAAAGTTGAATCCAAGCAAATATTACTGGAGATAATGAAAAGTATCTCAGAAAGATATTTTTCCCCCAGAAAGATTTTTTATATGGTGTATGTACTCTGTTATGAGTCACATGGAACTGAATAGAACTTGAAAAATCCAATATTAAAACACACTACCAGTGACAAGTTTGGAGTCGTTTATTTATTTATTTATTTTTTTTTATGTTTTTAAAGAAGTCTTTTATTTTCACCAAGACTGCATTTATTTGATCAAAATACATGAAAACAGTAATATTGTGAAGAACTGATTATTATTTTAATACATTTTAAAATTATGTAATTTATTAATTCCTGTGATTCAAAGCTGAATTATCAGCATCATTACTCCAGTCTTCAGTGTCACATGATCCTTCAGAAATCATTCTAATATGCTGATTTGCTGCTCAAGAAACATTTCTTATCAATGTTGAAAACAGTTGTCATTAATATTTTCTGGAAACTGATACATTTTAATTTAATTAATAATATTTATAATTAAAGTTTTATTTTAGTTAAACTTTGTAAGATATCATAGAGTGTTTAAAACTTGTCTCCATGCCAAACAATACACTGTAAGAAACACAAAAGCAGCAAACCTCTATTTCCTGGAATAAGGTGAGACTGTCAGACTCTTGATAAATATACTTTGGCTCATGATACGGAGGTGCCAAAGAAAACATAATTCAAACTGAAGGATTTTCCACCTGGTCCAGAGCAGCGCTTGCTATAAAGCCGCCAGTGTCTTTGACATGAGGGTGTTACACAGGGGAAACCTCTCATACATCCTGGTGTGGAAGCAAATAAAAAGACAGGACGTACTGTTGGCTCTTTTTTTTTTTTTTAGACGGGAAGTGTTTTGATACATGGCCATATTTGAAAGAATGAATGTAATTTCCTTTCCATAGTAACAAATGAGATGCGTTTTAAAACAGGGAAAGGTTTGGAATGGTGTTAGTCGATGTCTGGATAATGTTCCGGTTACAGGAAGGGCACGTTGTGATGAGGAGAGAAGACTGGAATCAAATATATTTCAGAGTGTCACATACTTCAACTAATTCCAAAGTCATTTTAAAGGATTAGTTCACTTTAAAATGAAAATTACCCCAAGATTTACTCACCCTCAAGCCATCCTAGGTGTATATGACTCTTCTTTCTGATGAACACAATCAGAGTTATATTAATAAATATCCTGATGTATCTAAGCTTTATAATGGCAGTGAACGGGACCAACTAGTATAAAGCTGAAGAAAGTGCATCCATCCATCATAAACGTACTCTGGCCTTCTGAAGCGAAGCGATGCATTTGTGTAAGAAAAATATCCATATTTAACAAGTTATAAAGTAAAATATCTAGCTTCCGCCACATACAGAAGGCGTAGGACGTAGTGTAAGCATTTTGAACTGCGAGAGGCGTTACACTTTCTTCGTAAGCTGAATACGGAAGGTGGTCTGGCGGAAGCTAGATATTTTACTTGTTAAATATGGATATTTTTCTTAAACAAATGCATCGCTTTACTTCAGAGGGCCTTTATTAACCCCTCAGAGCCGTGTGGAGTATGTTTATGATGGATGAATGCACTTTCTTGAGCTTCATACTCGTTGGTCCCGTTCACTGCCATTATAAAGCTTGGATACGTCAGGATATTTATTAATATAATTGTGTTCATCAGAAAGAAGAAAGTCATATACACCTAGGATGGCTTGAGGGTGAGTAAATCTTGGGGTAATTTTCATTTTAAAGTGAACTAATCCTTTAAGGCAAGTCGGTTTATAATGCTACAAAAGATTCCCAAATAATCTTTATTTCAGTGAATAAATCTCAAATAAGTTCTGTTCTTTTAAACTTTCCATTCTTCAAAGAATCCTGAAAAAAAAAATCACGGTTTCCACAAAAATATTAAGTAGTGCATAGCTACATAGAAGCGCATATAACATAGAACTGGAGTGTGATGTGCTGAGCATGAATTTTTTTTAAACATTTACTGATGTTTGTTGACTGTTGCCTTGGAAACTAGGTCTGTATCTCTGGCACATGGCAGCAGTTTTGAGGATAGGTCAAAGGTCACAGGTCTACAGGCTGAAGAAGAGGCACATCAGAGAGCATGAAACAGACCAGACGGTACTAGAGCCCCCAACAAGACTCTTCTATGCAGGAATGTTTTCGTGTCTCCATTATAACCAATGCCTTCTCTCTCTATCAGTGTTCCTCTCTCTAGTTTAATAAGCTGTAAATGGTTTGTTATACAGTCACGTTTCTGGATCGGCTGCCAGCATGTCACTTTATGTTTTGTTTAGAGGAATTTCAGCCACTTTAATAAACCTGTGGCAGAGGCCATGAACTACACAACTAAATATGCCCATTTAAGGCAGAACTTCTTCCTCAAATGCACCTTCAGTGCACGTCATTCATTTAATGACACAAGGCGTGAGTATGAATCAGCGAGACAATATTATTTGGAAAGAGTTTGTCTTAGAATATTGTACCTGCATTGTAACCTCAGAACTATTTTTGTCCTTAATGCTTCGGTAGGTACAAGCATTTGGTAATATAACATTCATTTTTCACATCATTTCAATTTTCATGTAATCTGCAGTATGATTCAAAATGCCACTGAGACTAAGATCAGTTACTGGAGTTTTACAATTGAAGCTTTAAACCTTTAATAATTGAGCTCATGCGCCCCCTGTGGGTTTAATACAGTATTGCACCAGCATCAGGCTTTAACAGTCTCTTACTGCAACTTCCAAGGATTTTCATAATTTAATTTAAAATGGATCCCATTGGAAGAATCTGTTATGAAATCTGGGTAACACTTTACAATAAGGGTTCATTTGTTAACATTAGTTAACTACATTAGTTAGCATGAACTAACAATGAATTCTACAGAATTTATTAATTTTAGCTAATGTTATTCTCAACATTTACACATTTTTAAGATCAAAAATTGCATATGTTAACATTAATGTACTATGAACTAACATGAAAAAGAACATTTTTATTATCTAACATGAATAAATGCTGTAAAAAAATATATTGCTAATTGGTAGTTAATGCTAGTTAATGCATTAACTAATGTTAACCAATTAGACCTTATTGAAAAGTGCTACCGAAATCTGCAGTGAAATGACGAATGAAATGTCTGTAGTTATGTTATGTGGTAATTTCACATTCATTAGACATATTTATTTTTTTTTATCTGTATGAAAATACTTACCTGACGTCCATTTTTCAGATGTATTTATCCTTACTATTAGAATTACTACAACTAATACTTACTTTACTAAAAGAATTACAGTATTTTACATGTCTGAATACCCTTATTGACTGATTGATTGATTGACTGATTGATTGATGCTTTGTCAGCTTTTTGGACATATTAATTTCAAAGGTTGAGAAAACTGTCTTTTTAATTTTCAGAATATCTATGTAAGCAATAAGGTATGAAAGGCTGTGCTGTATAGTGAATAAGTCACGGCTGAAAGGCATTGTTAGTGCCTGCAACCCCTTCGGCCGTGACTTATTCACGATACAGCACTAGCCTCGAGTACCTTATTGCTTTTATAAAACGGTTACCACACAATACAAATATTAAAGCCAAAAACATGTATCAATGCAATTTTCATGAAGTAAACTTTCACTAAAAGCCTTCCTTCCGCCGGAAAAATAGTCCCTGATCGTGAACAGCAACAGAAGTTACATTTTCACGCCATAACACTGAACAAGACGCAACTGACAAATGCTTTGACTAGCGCTGTCAGTCATGGGAAAACCCCTTAACTGTTAAAAGGACAAGATGATACATCGGACATTTAAACAGATTTTTTATTATGAACATAGGACCTGACCTGAAGGAAAATGCTAAATCTGAATGCAGGTAATAAACTCGCTCGGTCGATCTCTTTCTCACAATACTCTTTTAGTTCTACATAATACAGTAAGCTTCAATGAACAATATCAACTAAGAACAAACAGTTTACATTGCTAAGAGTGGTTGCTAAGGGTGTTGTGTAGTGATACACAGAACCGTTGGGTGAAGCAGTCATAGCTGTGTTTATCGTGAATAAAACACAGCTATTGACCAATCAGAATCAAGGACAGGAACTAACCGTTTTATAAATGTATATAAATCATCAGTCAGATAAACAGCAGTCACTGAGTGCAGTCTTTTAATAATAAATTATTTCAGGGAGGACCATGATCTTTAACCTTTGTCAATACTTGACTTTTCCAGCTAGTGGAATGTCTTCCGAGTTGGACACAATGGAAAAAGTTGAACTCTGACCTTGGTGCCACTATAGTTTCAATTACAACCCTGGACAAATTTTCATGTTCAAAATTGCACTACATTCAGGCCCGTCTCAATATACAAACCTCAATATAAAAATATAACATTGTATAATGTGAATATAAACTAAAGCTTGAACTTTCAGATGGCCATGGGTTCAGTTGGTTTATACATTTGAAACACTGCATGGAACATATTGTAGCTTTAAGCCTTTGTGAAAATCTGTGGCCAAAGATTTTGACATTCTCTGAAATGTTTTGTTTAGACTAATGAGATTATCTGATTCTGTGCCTCCCAGGGGAAAGAAAGTGTTTGAAAAGCAAGAAGGGGGAAAAAAAACAATATTCTTCGATTTGGCTCAAACTCAACACTTTTTGCATGCAACCTGCTAATTTAGCCTAGTTAGTGACCACATTGCGTGCCAGCAGATCATTAGACGGCAGAGGCTGTCCTGTATCTGTCACATGTCCAGGTCGCCCCGTTCAGACCTGTCAGCTACCCCACAGCGTAATGTAAGCTAGATCAGGCCCACAGAAGCCAAGAATTTTAATTAGTGGTGAGAGAACACAACACGGTTAAATGAATGCTGAGGCAGAAAGAGAAACAGTCACTCCAGTTTGAGAGTGTGATGACTGCACGGAAACAGGAAAAAAAAGCCTCCAGGGAAAATAAAACACATTACACAGACATGAACAGTTTTATAAACACCTTCTGTGTTTCCTCCTTGGAGGCACGAATCACAAATTGCACCAAAGAAAAACTCTAAATAAAAGTGCAATCTAGAGAACAGCAAGACTGTCAGTGGGAAAGAGATGAAATACACATTAGAATAGGGTTCAATGGAATGTGTTGGTAGTAAAAGTATTGACCTATTGTATATTTTTGATTAGTGATATCTATGAATCAGGCTGCATAATGATGTCATCATCAGTACATAACCAACTGATCATCCACAAAATTTTCCTTGACTTTCTTTGCCATAGTAAATATGCCTTACAGACACACAGTTACAGCAGCAAGAAAAACACTGATCACCATAATGGTGACTTCAAAAGAAATAGTCTATCATTGTCCCAACACTCTTACTCTGTATGTCTTTGTATTAACAACTTACAACTTAGTAAAACATGCTTGAGATATTTGTGAATTTTTTCCTCCGTTTCCTGTTAGCTGACAGGAGTGGCACCCAGTGTGGACTTCTGCTGTTGTAGCCCATCTGCTTCAAGGTTTGATGTGTTGCGCTTTCATAGATACTCTTCTGCAGACCTCGGTTGTAACAAGTGGTTATTTGAGTTACTGTTGCCTTTCTTTCAGCTCAAACCAGTCTGGCCATTCTCCTCTGACCTCTGGATTCAACAAGGCATTTTCACCCACAGAACTGCCCCTCACTGGATATTTTCTCATAATTATTATACAGTGGGGGCCTTCGAGTTGAATATAAGCAGAATTACTTGGCAACTGAAGATAACTTTGATTAATTTTTATATTCTATAATAAAAGTTATTATCGGGTCTGATTTTCTGTCACATTCTTTAGCGTGAGACCTGAAAGAAGTTTAGCACGTATCGTAATAAACAAACAAAACAACACAAACAGATTACACCTTGCATGCTAAATGATCCCTTTAAGCTCCAGAATGATCAGGTCTAAGACGTCTTTGCTAATTACATAAATCCTATTAAAGGAGCTTAACTGGCTGCCAGAAAGAACACAAATCGTCAGTTCTCATTTTGAGCTTCATAAATGAATTTCCCTAACTGACCTTCACTTATATCACTCAAACAATAAGGTGCATGATGCCCTGTACTTTCTGTGCCTCATCAAATGAAACTGCAGTGATTTTCAAACAGATTTCCTGACCACTTCCCCTGTTTTGTCTTCAGAGGATTCAGCCTACAAATGACTTTCGATAGTACTTCTGATAGTTTGTTCTGCATTAAAATGAGATAAGGGAAAGGCCTATTTTAACATTAAAAAAAAAAAAATACAATAGCTCTTAATTGCTTTTAATATTACTACATATTAAATCACACATTTATGCTCAATAATAACAAAAAACATACTGTTTAGCTACACAATATAGACAGTAAAATGATTCATTCTTGGACTCCAGTGCCACCTTGTGGCAAAAATAAGTTAATGAACTAAAGTTTTCATTCATGGTTATTAGACTGAGTTTAAGAGGTCTATTTCTAAACTTCAATCTTCTAATATCCCTTAGGGAGCTAAAACCAAAATATACTGAATTAAATTGCTTGTGAATGAATTAAAACCACTGTATATTATGGAGATATAAACTACCTTGTGGTTTAAAGTGATGATCAAAAGTGCCCTGATTGTTTACTTCCCTTAGAAATACCTCCTGGGTTCCTGTATGTCATCAGCATATAACAGTGGAAGTTAAACTCATACTGTCTGATTATTTGTCCAATTGGTAACATATAAATAGTGAATAGAAGAGGGCCTAAGACAGAACCTTGAGGTACACCAGAATGAATAGATTTGTTGGAAGATTTGTGCTTCTGGAATACAACAAATTGTTGCCTCCCTGTCAAACAGGAGGAAAACCAGTCAAAGGCTGTACCAGTAATTCAAATTGCTGAAAGCCATGACAGGAATATCTCACGACTAGCAGTGTCAAAAGCTGAGCTGAGGTCCAACAGAAGGAGAGTGCTAAGAGCACCAGAATCACAAGCTAGGAGGAGATCATTAAGAACCTTAACCAGGGCTATTTCAGTCCTGTTTAAAGGACGGAAGCCAGACTGGAAAGGCTCATAGAGATTATGTGCTGTTAAATAAGCCTGTAACTGGGAAGCAACAACTTTTTCTTTTTTTACACAAATGCTTCTTTAGCATTTAAAAAACTCTCCTTGTTACAAATATGATAGAACTATCACTTGCTTTATAAAGAATCTTCCTGACTCGTCTTAACTCATCAGCATACCCGATAACTCAGAAAAACTTGATGTTGCAACAGAAACCATGGACTCTCGGTTTTCTAGCACTGTAGACAAAGTTGCTCCTTAAGAAGATTAAGTTGCTCACTTTAAGAAGATTAAGTAGAACAGTCAGACGCCATGGTATAACGAACACACTCGTACCCTCAAGAGAGCAGCTCAGAAAATGGAACGCAGCTGGAAAAAAACAAAACTAGAGGTATTTTGCATTGCATGAAAGATGTGAAAGTGTTTCTGCCTATAAGGCCTTAAAAAACTGCTAGATCTGGTTACTTTGCAACTTTTTTTAGAAGAAAACAAACTCAACCCTCGGAATTCATTCGAGGCAGTTCAGACATTTCTCAACAGTACAGCAGCAATGACTTTATGAATTTCTTTACTTACAAGATTGATACCATCAGAGAGAAAATTATAAACATGACAGTGTCTACTACGGTATCGCATCAGAAAGTGCATTGTAGACTCCCTGAGGAACAATTCCAATCATTTTTTTTTTTTTTTTTGTTATAGGAGGAAGAATTGTTAAATAATCAAAATCAACATGTTAGACCCTATACTGACTAAGCTACTGCAAAGAGATCCTTCCAGAAGTCATAGATCCTCTTCTTAATATAATTCATCATTGTCATTAGGATATGACCCAAAAAGCTTCAAGCTGGCTGTTATTAAGCCTCTCGTTAAAAAGTAGACCATTCAATAAAAAAAAAAATGCTGATTCATTCCTGAACGAAGCAAACAAGGAAACAAGGAAACATTTTTTTTAACTTTGAACATCTTATAAAGGCAAGATATCTGGGTGAATACTACAATAGTTACCCAAAAATGTCATGTAATGAGACATCTATAACATTTTGCACAAATTATATCAACATAATATAACAAATGTTATTTTGTAACACAAGTGCCAAAAATAATTGAGGGAAAAAAACTTGTTTATTTTTAAATAAGTATATCCACACATTTAATATGCCATTTTATTTTTAAATACATTTGATAATGCATCTTTTGGCAAAATATGACACATTTCATAGTAGTCCCACATCATCATAGAAATTGATCATTCAAAACACCATGTCTTTTATATTTGACAATTCATACATATACCTCATGCCATACATTTAAAATTCATGCACATACCTGCTGTTAGTGCTTATTTCTGCAATACTACATTAAAGTAGTCCAATATGGACTCTGGCATTCATGGGCTGTTTGTGTGGAATCACACAATGTCAAAGTACATTCATTTATTTTATGAAAGAAAATTAAACTAAACTGAAAATGTATTAAAAGTGCTTCCACAGTTCAACAAAATCTGACATGTCATAAGGCTTTTTCAGGTGAACATCCCATTTTCATTTAATTGTGAATAGCATGAGTGGAGTTGTAAATTGACATTCTGTGTATTGGATGAATGTGTGTCACTGTGTCGAGATAAGTGACACTATCGTGTGTATGATGCGAGATCCTCGAGGACAGGTGATCAGATCAATGCTGGGATTTTTTATCTTCTCCTCTAAGAGCTGATCCAACTCCCACCGCAGCTCTTTCACCAGCTCAGCCACCTACAGTACATAAACAGTTTCTAATAAAATACTAGCACAGTATACAACTAGCATAGCATAATAAACTAGGGTAAGTCTGTTTTACCTCATGAGACGCAGCAGAAAATTTGATCCAGCCATCATCCAGAGAGATAACGAACTCTCCACGCTGCAGCTCCACGCTCACTTGCCCCCCACCAAACAGCACCATGGGATATACGCACACCATGCTACAGTCACGAATAAACACTCGACTGGTCTTCACTTTCTCATGGTACACCAGGTATGGGCTGTCATAGTGGCGCACCTACAACGAGTGAAACTTCTCAGATGTGACAGCACATGAGGGAAACTTAGGCCATGTTCAGACTGCCAGCAAAAATCTGATTTTTTGCATATCCAGATGGGTTTTTGAAAGTCTGGACAGCAAAAAAACACAAAATCTGATTTTTCAAATCATATGGAGGTGGTTTGAAATGTGATTCCAATCAGATTTTTACAAATGGGTTTCAGTCTGGATGCTCTGGCTGCTCAAATTGGATTTCAAACTGTCTTTTGCGTCACTCTTAACGCGAAACTGGTGACGGAAATGCTGGGAGGATTAATTCGGTGTTCAAATGGTCTAAAGATTTTCCTGTTCTGCACCGCAACTCCATAGGGCACTTATTTGGAGAGCGAGATGTTGCACCTCAATTTTACCTGCATCCATTTTGAAAGCCTTGTCAGATACGAAAATAAGCCTACGCTTTTACCAAAGCAACCTGTGCAGATAGGTTGGTTATGTCCGGACACACAAATCTTATTTGATAAGATCACTTGCTATTAATAGTGTGGATAAGTCTGCCTGAAAAGATCTGATTTGAAAAAAAAAAAGAAAAAAAAAATCCAATTTGCCTGCAGTCTGAAGTCTGAACATAGCCATACACTTGATAAAACAATTGAAATGTTTTATATTTAATTAAAAATAATTTATTATTTATATTTAATTTAAATGTAAGTATATTTATAAATATATTATGTAACACACACACACATATATTTTTAAATATTTCATATATATTTACATAATACTTTTAATCATTTTAATATATATAATATATATATATATATATATATATATATATATATATATATATATATATATATATTAAAAACACTTTAATAAATGTCCCTAGTCTTTTGGTGTATGATTCATCAATCATATTCTTGTTTATCAATCATAATCCCATCATAATCATCCCATATTTTTGTTGTCATTATCATTACTGAAAATGCAATAACTTTCTCTGCCTCTAAAACAAATTTACGGATGATGTAACCAAGGATTTACAGACAGCACAAATAATATTTTATACTTGGTAATATTATTTCTAAATATTACTAATAATATCGCAGCCTACCAGTACACATTTTTCACATTTCAATCAAATCCTGATGGACAAAATCCTGCCCTGAATATTCATTTTCACTAGTAAATACATGATTTTAGATGCTAAGTTCATAGCGAATGTAGTTTATGTGTGATAGTTACGGAGAAGTTGACAGATGAAGGGTGTATGTGGACGGCTCCATCACTCTTGGTCAGGAAGCGCAGTTCTTCTGCTTTGGGCTGCATCTTCATAGCCCCTTTACTAGTGAGCTTATACTTCCCCTGAGGAGATCTCACCTAAACACAACACGGCACGCTTTATTACACACATTCACGTTAAACATCTAGATAGACTAGACAAATTTTGCAACACTGACCTGGACTACATTAGGGTAGAGGGCTGCACACAACATGGCTGACATCAGCTTTGTGTTATCAGAGTTCAGGTTGGCCTGTTGAGGGACAGAAAACCAGTTTTTTTAAAAGAAACAGGTCACATGCTGTGGGTACTTTACTACTGAGTTCATAAATAATTACTGCTACTTAAAGGGTTAGTTTACCCAAAAATAAAAATTCTGCCATTTATTACTCTCCCTCATTTCTTTCCAAACCCGTAAGACTTTCGTTCATCTTCGGAACACAAATGAAGATCTTTTTGATGAAATATGAGAGCTTTCTGTCCCTCCATAGACAGCTACTACATAACTACGACTTTGACACTTTTTTAAAGTTCATAAAGAGATCGTAAAACTAATCCATATGAATCGAGTGATTTAGTCCACATTTTCTGAAGAGAGTTAATTGCTTTATATGATGAACAGATTGAATTTAAGCTTTTATTCACATATAAACATTGATCAGCGAACATAAACAGAAGCTCAACCAAACGTGCTTGACACACGAGAACAAACCTCATTGGTTCTTGAGGAAGCTCAAACTTGCTGCGTAAAACATGAGAACGAACCTCATTTTGTTCTTACATGTCAAGCGAACATGCTTGAGCTTCAGTTTACCACCACTGATGTGTGAGTTGATCAATGTTTATATGTGAATAAAAGCCTAAATTCAATCTGTTCATCATATAAAGCCATTGTGTCTCTTCAGAAAATTTGGACTAAACCGCTCAATTCATATGGATTAGTTTTACAATCTCTTTTTGAAGCATCAAAGTGGTAGTTATGTAGCTGTCAATGGAATCTCTGATTTCATTAAAAATATCTTCATTTGTGTTCCGAAGATTAACAAAAATCTTACGGGTTTGGAATGACATGAGGGTGAGTAAGTAATAACAGAATTTTCATTTTTGGGTGAACTAACACTTTAACGGGTTTTTATCTATAACGACTACTGGGTGTGCTACAGGGGTATAAGCTCATGTGTAGCCACTGGTGCTCATATGAGAGGTAAATATCAGATGAAACAGCAAAATATTCCAAGGCACTCATGTGGTTAAGCATAAAAGGTCTTTAATAAATTGGGTTAAAGCATAAAAAAATTAAAAAGTTGTTGATCACTACGCAACTGATTGCAAATCATCAAAAAAATGGTTTTGTGGACAATGGATGTGTATCCTGAGGAAGGCTGTGTTAAGCCAAAACGCTTTGATCAACAACTTTTAAATTTTTCATGATTTAGCCTAATTTACTAAAGGCCTTTTATGCTTAACAACATGAGCCTTGGAATATTTTGCTGTTTTATATATTTTTATAATTTTTACCTGGGATGCATCAAAATTTTGGCTACCGAACAGCTATTTTCGGTTTTGGGACAAAATGGTTTTTGGAGGGCCGAAATCAGTGACCAAAACAGATGTTTAATTAGCGCTTCTCCGACGGCACTTTTTCACTGTGTTCAGCGTCTATTTTGTGCACACAAAGCGGATAAGCTACAAAAGTTAAACATGTCAGCTGTGTGGATACTAGATCTGGACTGACAATATTAATTTCTCGATTTTAATCGGTAATGATATGGTTTTAAATTTATATTTTACCAACAAACTGGAGTACAATCAAAAAGTTGATATAAAAACTGCCTTATGTGCAATTTAAATGTTTGTACAACTCAGTTTTAGCTATTTGAGTGTTGATTTTTAAATACATTTGATGAATTAATTGATCATTAATTTATTATTTATTTTCGGTTTCAGTTTTCAGCCAAGTGCATCCTGATTTTTTGGTTTCAGCCCAGAATTTTTATTTTGGTGCATCCCAACTTAAAATGGGAATAGACTGAAGTGGAAAGGATTTTTTTTGATGAACAGTTTGAAGAACAGTTTTTTTTTTTTTTTTTTTTTTACAGAAATCATTTTATCATTATAAATGCATTTTATTTCATTTTGATGAATTTAATGTGTCCTTGTAATGTGCCCTAATATTTCTTAATAAAAACAGTTACGTAGATTTGCACGAGTTTGACAACAGCATAACAATACAAACAAAGTACAACATTTAGGATCGTTAGGTTGTTCTATATCACACCACCTTTCGAACAGTCAGAGACTCAACAATCTCACATATTACTGCTGTCAAAAAAACACTCACTATCCAGAAGAAATAGGATAAAACATCTTAAATAATTTACCTGCCATTAGTTTTGAAAATAGCATAATTTCCAAACTGATATTAATCAGAGACAATCACTAGAATGTTCTTAACACAAATGCACCATTTAAATTAATTTTATTTAAATTAAAGTTATTTTAACAAAATTATATTACATTATAAACTCGTTACATTTAAAACCAGCTGTCTCAGACCAGTAATAATTAAATAAATAATTTAAAATAAATAAATATTTAATTTAAGAAAAGCAAAAATATTTTACATTAATTTTACAATTAAAAATCCTTTCAAAGCTGTCCCTACTACTTTTCAACACTTTGATATTTATGAAAACATGTAAACAAGGCAATATCTAGAAGATCTTCTTTCCATATTTCTATGATCTTAGTGCATAAACAAGTCTGTTTTGTCCCAGCACTCAAAAATCACTCTTACCTCATAACCCGTGGCCTCCAGCACCCCATCACTTCCTTTTGAGCTCATTTTTTCAATGACCCTGGCTTTCAGTCCATCCTTCATAAAGCCAATGTCAGACAGGAGCTCTGCAAACTGCCTTTTAAGAGATGCTATCTCCTGAGAGAACACACACAAAACAAAGGTTATATAAGTGTGCCAAAATGACTGACATCTTTGCTGAGCTGATCAGTGAACAGTCTCACCTGTAAGCCCCGGATCGAGAGGAAGTTCTCTCTGCAGTACTGGTAACCAGCCTTAAAGCCGTTCTGTGCTGCGTTACACCAACCCTGAACACAACACAAGTCTTTATGATTATATCAAACAGCACATTTCATGAATATGAACTATAAATGAACATGTATTGAATAATGAACTAGGCCCAGATCTTCATCAGCACTTTTCAGAAATGCATAAATAAAGACATTCTGACTGATATGACGATCAGTAGTAGATCAATATATTGGGAAGACTAATTATTTTTTTAATTATTAGAACTAGCTGATAAAATGTCTGCTGGGCTAATTAGCAGAAGTGTTGCTTGCGTCAAATACAAAAACTTCTGACCCTGACAGCAACATAGTGTCGGCCCGGATCCGGCCCACATCTGGTCCGCGTGTAATCCATATGTACCAGATGTGGGCCGGATCTGGCCCACACTATGTTGCTGTCTGGGGACAGTCTTGAAAACGGAAAGTAAACTATTTCAATATATTGAGGGTATATAGGCACGGTTGCCTTGAGCCGAGCCCGAGCGCGACTGCCCCCCCTCCCAACTCCCCTACTGGCCTGCGCTCACATGCCCTTAACATTCCGGGCCAGAGCACGCTTACGTCATATACGATGCAACTTTCTGAATGGAACAAAACAGGAAGAAATGCACTTTCGCTAAGATACTGCTTAATATATTTATCATTTATGCCGCGCAGCGATTTTCACTTGCACGTATCAGAGGATTATTACAAAGGCAGCTGACGTTAATGGAGGAATTTGCAGCTTTATTTGCAAACTACAATTCCTGTTCATCAATAAGGTGAGATCTATACCCGCTATAAACCCAAATACACTCAAATTAATTACATGAATTGATAAGTGTACTATCAGAGTAATAATAAAGATGTTTGCCATCGTAATGATGACAGTAGCACACACAAAAGTAGTAACTGTTCTGTGCTCTGGCACGGTTAGCGCTCACACTGCATGCGAACTGCGCTCGAGCCCAACTGAACCGCGCTCTGGCCCACCTCTTCCAAGGGGGCCAGGGCCGGCTAAACGAACCGCGCCTGGGCATGGAACGGAGCGATCACACTTGTCAAGCGAACCGGGCTTTGGCGGTCAAATGCGCTCGGGCACGGTTCAGAGCGCCTAGTGTGAGTACACCCTGAAAAAACATTCGGTGAATTTTAAGTAAACAAAACGAAAAAAAAAAAAAATGATACAGATATGCAGATGTGAACAGATTGTGTTTTTTTTTTTATTTCACAGTATATGTATACAGTATATATAGTATATATACAGTATATTTTATTTCACACTGATTGTGTGTGTGTGTGTTTGTGGAATCAGCACTGGAACGAGTTTCAAAAGTCTGTGGATATATTTGAAGGTCAAATATAATAAATACTGTAAAATATAATTATCTAATATCTTTTTTTTTTAAAAAAAAAGGAAAGCAAATGGTAATGGATGTGTATATCATAATGAATTGTGTATCTCATTGTGTAATCAGAGCCTGTACTGACCTTGTACGCCTGCAGCAAAGCTAGATGGTCACTGTTCGCCAAAGAGAAACCCAACTTCTTCTCATTAGCTTCCTCTCGTTTATCCCAGGGAGACACCTGTGAGTGTAGCCACCAAGACAGCATGGATCTCAGCTAACATAGTACTACACTGGAGTATTATCATCTACTACATTTGTCTAGTGACTTACAAATGGACTCTTGAAGGCCAGGCTGGCGGCGATGGTGAGAGCAGGGTCCAGGCAGCGGAAGATGGCTCCCAGCAGCATGAGTTTACCGATGCGGACGTCCACTGGCAGACAGGCCAAATGCCAGCCCAGTGGAGTAAGAGACTCCTCATCTGTCAGGGCGCCCAGGGCACACAGGCGCTGTTTAGCGGACTCCAGACTGCCTTCTGTGGGCGGCTCAATCAGCTGGGAGAAAACGGAGTCCAGAGGACGCTCCGCAAACACATCCAGCACCTTAACCCTGAGAGAGAAGAGCAGAAACGGGGTCAAGTTTAAACTATTAAAGGGTTATTTCACCCAAAAAAATCAAATTCTGTCATCAGTTACTCACTCTTATGTCGTTCCAGCCCACAAGACTTCTTTGACACACAAATGAAAATATTTTTAATGCAATCTAAGTGATTTCTGTCCCATAAAGGGATCGATAAAGGGATTGTAAAATATATCCATATGAATTGAGCGGTTTATACTTCTGAATAGACACAATCGCTTCATATGATGAACAAATTTAATTTTATTCACATATAAACATTGATCAGTGAACATACAGAGCACTCAAATATGGTAAAAGGAAGCTCAATTGTACTTGCTTGATGCGCGAGGAACAACCCTCATTGGTTTCTTGTGGAAACTCAAAAGCTTGAGTTTCCATTTGTTTATATGTGAATAATAAATTAAATCTGTTCATCATATAGAGGGCTCACGTCTCTTTGGAAGACAGGGATTAAACTGCTTGATTCATAAGGATTTCTTTTACAATAGACTTGAATAGACTTTAGACTTTTAATGGAGGGACTGAAATCAGATTTCATTAAACATACCTTAATTTGTGTTCTGAAGGTGAACAAAAGTCTTATGGGTTTGGAACGATATGAGGGTCAGTAAATTATGACAGAATTTAGATTTTTAGGTCAACTAACCCTTTAAGATCTTAACCAATAATTTTTAGGTTTCAAATCAGGTTTACTTATGTTAATTAAAAGGCACAGCATGTTGTTTTTTCCTTTTAAGTGAAAGTGACGTGACATGAGGGCCAAGTATGGTAACCCATACTCAGAATTTGTCCACATACACATACTCCCTGCATTTAACCCATCCAAGTTAGTACACACACATTAGGAGTAGTGGACACACACACACCCAAAGCAGTGGGCAGCCATTTTGCTGTGGCGCCCGGGGAGCGATTAGGGGTTCGGTGCCTTGTTCAAGGGCACCTCAGTCATGGGTATTGAGGGTGGAAGAGAGCGCTGTTCATACACTCCCCAACCCACATTTTCCTGCCGGTATTGAGAATCGAACCCACAAACTTCGGGATACAAGTCTGACTCTCTAACCATTAGGCCATGACTACCCAATATGAAGATGGTTACCTTAGACAGAGCTGCTCCAGAGGAACTCTCTGGATCTCAGGCAGCTGCTGTTGGCTCAGGTGGTGTGCGAAGCGGTGGCTCGTAAACAGATGGAAGCAGACGCCTGACGCCACACGACCAGCACGGCCTTTTCTCTGAAGAGCATTGGCACGAGACTCCCACACGTCCTCTAGACTCTCCATACTGCGACTGGCATCGTACCTAACACGCATGCACAAATTTATGATAATGCATCCAAATCCACAAAGAACATTCAATGTTATCCAGGAAAAATAAACATCTAGTTTTTTTGACAGGGTTTAACAAATGCAAGCTTCAGCACCAATATGCAGTAAACAGTGAGTCAAACCTCTTCTCCTTCATCCGTCCAGAGTCTATGACATACACCACATCATCAATGGTTACAGAAGTTTCAGCAATGTTGGTGGAGATGATGATTTTGGTCACACCCTCAGGGGGGCGGGTAAAGACCGCCTGCTGCTCCTCATTGGACAGGGATGAGTGTAGAGGATACACTGCACACCTGGAAATTTTACACACAAACAAAACTAAATATTATCATCCGCTTTTTACAGGTGAATCTGACAAAAACATGTCCAAGTCATATCTCAGCCCAAATTTTATTATCTGTTATTTGTTTTATTAGTTTTATAATAATATACACTATTGTTCAAAAGTTTGGGGTTGGTTACAATTTTATGTTCACTAAGGCTGCACTTATTTGATCAAAAATACAGTAAAAACAGTAATATTGTGAAATATTATTACAATTCAAAGTAACTAATTTAAATGTAAATGTAATTTATTCCTGTGATGGCAAAGCTGAATCTTCAGCAGCCATTACTTCAGTCTTTAGTGTCACATGATCCTTCAGATATCATTCTAATATGCTGATTTGATGCTCAAGAAACATTATTGTTGTTGTTAGAAAAAGTCCTGCTACTTATTTTTGTGTAAACCGTGATACATTTTTACAGGATTCTTTGATAAATAGAAAGCATTTCTGTGAAATAGAAATCTTTTGTAACATTATAAATTTATTTCACTTTTGACCAATTAAATGCATCCTTGTTGAATAAAACTATTAATTTCTTTCTTACTGATCTTACTGACCCCAATCTTATGAACGATAGTGTATAATATTATAATATCAATATGATATATATAAAAAAAAAATATATATATATATTTTTAAGATCAATAAGATTTGACATGTTCTTTGTAAATTCACTCATAAAGACTCTTTTTAAAAAAACTGCCAATTTACATGAACAACAATAACTGAACTACTGGCCCCATTATAAAAATTTACCTGTTTGTTCGTCTATTATTGAACATCCTATTAGACTGCAGCTGTTCATATAATTGCTTTATTTCTGCCAGCCCTGGTAGGAAGACCAAAACAGCCCCTGTGCATTCACACACAAAAAAACAGTCAATCACCGTGAACTTTTTTAACCTTGATAAGGAAGCTGTAATTATTTTAAACAGGCATGTAGTGCAGGGGTTTATTGTGCTCTTTACCTGGTGGGTAGCTGTGGTCTCCATCAACAATCCACTCCAACAGACTCTCCACCAGGTCCATGTTGATTTTGTCAAGATCCATAGCAGCCAACGTTTTCACCACAGACTTTGAGTAATCTTAACAAGAGATGCACAAAGATATTTCACTCACTAGAGTTCAGTGTTCAGATTACACAGAGATCTAATATAAAGAACATAAAAGTTCCAAAGCAAACATGAATATTAAAATCACCAAGAATTAACAATCTATCATAATTTGTAATGAGTCCACTTAAAAGTATTGGCAAACATCAATAAACTGATTAACCCCTTTTGTAGATTTAAGAGGGCGATAAATTAGTGCCACCACAACTGAATTATCTGCATTTAGTTGAAATAGTTGCAAGTCAAAACTAATGAGAGATTTGCAAGCATTTGGAAACATCAAATAAGGTTAAGAATTTTCACAGCACAGGGGATAAAATTAATTAAAAAACAAATGACAGAATTCTAGTGTTCTTACTGGAATATCGGACAGTGAGCTCCTGTTGACTGAGCTGCTGATCAGGGATGGAGTCTTTGATCGAATCCTTTTTCATTAAGGAGGTAAAGGACCAGCCACCACCATCATCATCAAAGTCTTCAACAAGAGCCCGGCCCTTCCCAGAGGCGCCACCCTGACCGGGGGGGCGATTCTGCTTTGTGGAGCGTCGGTATGGACTACCATCTTCAATTACATACCTTCACAACAAATGAACAAAACATGTGTTGTAAAGACAGCATTTTTATTATTGTGTGAAGAATACACGTAGAAAAATAATCGTAGTCTAAGCAATATGTATTTTATAGCAATACCTGGTCTTAGCGATGGCGTCTTCAAGGAAGAACTGCTCCACTGGGAAAGTACGTCCTTTAGATAGGAAAGTCAGTTTCGAAAAAGCAAGTAAGAAATGTGTGATGGGTTACATCTTATAAACTACAGAGTTTACATATTTTTAAAACGTGCACTAAGAATCTTTTTTCATGGTAAAAAGCATCAACAGGAATCAGTGAATGTTTAAAGAGGACATGTTATGCTTTTTTTACATTTTCAACTTTCTTTGGTGTGTTATGTTGCTGTTTTGAGCATGAAAAGGTCTGTAAAGTCACTCGATTGTAGTCTTGAATTTTCTTCTGGGAACATACGTCACAATTTTCCTCATTTAAATAATTTCCACCCAAGGTATGCACAAAAAAATGGGGCAAGGCCTAGTGCGTTGAAACTCGCTGTTATGGTAAAAGTGTGACATTTCAAACTCGCTCGAAGCGTTTAACCAATCACAACACACTGGTCCAGCCAACCAATCAGAGCACATTGAGCTTTTCAGAAAGAGTGGCTTCACAGAGACAGGAACTAAACAAAGCGCTACTGACAGACAGGGAAGAGAAGTGCTGCAACAATGTAAAATATGTGAAAAATAATGTTTTTTTTTTTGTTTTTTTTTTAACATTTAAGCATGAAAACCTATTCTAGTAGACTCCAAAAACAAAATTAAGACTTTGTAAAAGGGTATAATAGGTCCTCTTTAATGAAAAGTGTAATTTATGCTTTCTTTCTTTGTCAGTAATGGGTCGAAATACCTGGTATATGGATGCTGGGGCAGTTGTTGAAGTACTGTGAGAAGAGCTCAGCATTCAGGGTTGCACTCATCATAATTATTTTCAGATCTGTCCTTTTTTCAATCAGATCTTTCAGAACCAGCAATAGGAAATCACTGCAAGACAGGAATCATTTTACTGTCAGACTCGCATCATGTGACTGTGTTGTTATGTGCATGTGTGCTTTCCACAAACCTCTCTTCTGTCCGTTCATGGACCTCATCCACAATCACATGTGTAATTCCGCTGAGCTCAGAGTCACCTTCTAGCCTCCGCAAAAGGACACCAGTGGTGCAGAACATCAGCCTTGTGCTGGAGGACTGGATACAAGAAAACATACAATAACATTAGGATGTCCAGTTTTTTTTTTTTTTTTTTTTTCAGCAAGAATGCATTAAATTGATCAAAAGTGACAGTAAAGACATTTACAATTTTACAAAAGATTTCTATTTCAAATTAAATGCTGTTCTTTTGAACTTTCTGTTCATCAGAGAATCCTGATGAAAATGTATCACAGTTTCCATCTTGGTATTTATGCATTTGCCTGAAATTATTTTATTCAATGTATGAAACCATAATATGGACCAAATGTTATTGCAACCAATTTAATTGAAAATGTTTAATGCAGGAACTCGGAGAACTCTGTTCTCTTGGTTCTTTTGGTCCAGACCAAAAAAGAAAATGATACATTTGGTCCTGGTTTGCTTAGCGTTCACAATGTAATTTTAAGACCAAACCTAAAAATATATAATTTTTTTTTTTTTTTTTTTTTTTTTTAAAAGGCTTTTATAATGTATATTTTGCAGACAGTACATCCAAAACAATACTGTGTGCTGGGCTAAATGCGCTCATTGTATATGCGTACATATGATGGTATTTTTACCAGCTGAGAACTAATGAAGAGCTTATAAAATGTGTGAAGGAGTCAAAACAGCGCCATTTGGTCCATGTTGCGTTCATATTTCAGTCGAACCACACCAAAGTTCATTGGGAAGCACCTTTTCAGGGGTCTCGGTCCACTTGTTTGGTGTACACCAAGGTTCGGATGGCAGAGTTCAAACTTATTCAAATGAACTGCACTATAGTTTGTTTTAATCAAACCAAACCTACCAAGTGTGAACACACCTATTAATAATCAACAATCAAATCACTTATTTGTGTTAAATTATATTTAAATGAGGAATAAAATTTTTAAGAATATGTTGTAAATATCTGATGTATTGCTCAGTTTCAAGTATCAGAGGTAAATGTGGTTGGTATGTAAAAACTGTGTTACCCTGACGGTCTCCAGACGGATCTGGTAGCCTGTAGAGTGACCCAGGGCCTCTGCTCGTTCCTGGGCCACTCGGGTCGCCACAGTGATGGCAGAGATTCTGCGCGGCTGAGTGCAAATAATGTTGGCCACTCTATCCGGCCGCCCAGTCTGGAGGAAATTATCCAGGATAAACTGAGGAATCTGAGTTGTTTTCCCGCACCTGAAGTTACAATAAATCAGACATGAAGAGATGTCAAGAACGTCAAAGAAAAAGAAAAACTGGTTAACAGAATATAAATGCTGCAGATCATAGTCCTACCCAGTCATCCCACTGATGACGAGAACCTGGTTATTTTCCAAACACTCCAATATGGCCTCTTTCTTCTGCCATGCTGGTAGCTTCTGCCTCTGCTCCTGCATCGATGTATACCGCCTTGAAGACTGACAGAGAGAACACACAAGGATCGGTTAACCCAAATGATAATACTGAAAAATCTATTTCAATAAATAAAAAAGAAAGTTGTAAAGTGCTGCAGGAATGAGTCCTAAAACCCAAAAACAATTTGGCATTTTGCACTTCCAGTGCCTTTGTCCTGAAGTCAGTGGTTTTTTTGAATGGGTTTTTGGTCTGTGGTTAACACAAGCTCAAAATATTTATATTATTCTACGACATAAAATACATCAGTAATACCACACTCGTGATTTTTAAACCTTTTATGCGTCTTGAATAAATGGTTGATAACAAGTGGTTAAATGGGACTCCAGAGGTTGTGGGGGACATTAAATGTCATCACGGTGAACAGGTAAACTAATCTACTCGCTCTCTTACAAACTATTCAAACTCAAACCTTCCAACTTGTAGATTTTAAATAAAGATTGAAAGAGTTGTTGGAAGCTTAGTGGTGGTGAAGTTGAAGTCATGCGACCGTGGTGTAGTTTGTTTATAGCCTAATTTTATCTTTTTGCTTCTGCCAAATGTATTTAGGCTCCAAAGCTGTATTAATTTGTGAAGATTATCTTTATGAACAAATTGTGTAAGGATAATAAACTTTTGTTGGCCACAGAGCATATTTTCTGCAATAATCCATAACTCAATTGGAAAATCCTATTGGCTTTTTTGTCGAGAGTACCAGGGTGATGTTAACTTCAGAGTTGGCCATCCCTGCAGCACTCTATACAGGTTTGAAAACATATGATGGTGTGTAAATGATGGCAATCAAAGCAAATATTCATAATTTACTACACCAAAAACAATCAGACCCATCCAAGCCAATGAGGGCAGGGTAGGTCTTGCACAATCGTCATGTGTGTTACCTGTTTCCTCTTGAACTCTCTGCACAGCTTCTTGTTCTCTTGCTGTATTTGCTCAGTTTTGATCTCGGGCTTCTTCACCATCTTCTTCCTCAAGTTAACATAGCTTTCGTTTACCACTGGGATACATTCCTCTTCATCTTCATAATCATCCTCGTCTTGTTCTTCATCAATATCCTCTCTTAGGAATGAAGCATCTAATTGAACACAGAGTGAGTAAATGATTACAGAATTTTCAATTTTGGGTTAAGTATGGTATGACAAGTTTTGAGACGTCCAATCCCTCACCTTCCTTTTGATTCAGTCTGTGGTTTGTGGTCTCGGTGGTCTTGGTTGATCGATCTCTAGTTGCTGTACCATTCGGAATGCTGTCTACGGTGTTCCTACTGCTCCGATTCCTTGCCGGAGTGACAGTGGGTGGAGCCAGAACTGGGGGTGGAGAACTGTACTTGTGATGAGCAGCTGACAGCAGCTCTCTGACAGGTCCGTCCTCCTCCAGACAGGAAATGAGGGTGTAGACCACCGGCTCACCTTCTTGCGCAGCACTGAGTGACTGACCGAACAGGTACTCTGTGACATTAAGGCGGCCTGGCCCTGAAAGCGATTCATCAGTGCTACTGAAGGCCACAAATGGAGGTTGAAAAGGATAAAAACTACCTGGTTGGAAACGAATCGCCAGCTGGTAAACAGGAGCTTCTATGCTGCTAAACCCTGGCTGACTTGCTGTACAAAAATCTCTGGAAGAGCTCGATTCATGAGTTTGGTGCTTGAACTTGCAGCGGTTGCCAAACTTACAACCTGCCCCCTTTAGGTAAAACTTGCAAATCTGATTGGACCCCGACTGCTTTTTACAATTCGCAGAGTCTGAAATTTTGATCCGGCTTTCATCCAACCATAGCAAATCAAGCTGAACAGTCCAAACACGACTGCTGATGCGCTCACAGAACCGCTCCCCATAGATCGCGGTCAAAGCGAGGGCCTCTTCCTGTCGCAAAGCTACACATTCCTCCTGTGAAGGGAGGTCGGACGTCTGGGGGCTGAGGGCACTAGAGCCAAAACGTTCAGTGAACATCTGGGATAGGAGGAGCTCTAATGTTGCTCCAACCTCACCACATCCACTTCCTTCTCCAGCCTCCAAAGCTTGTCTACTGCGCTCACGGTCAAACCCATACCTGAAACACGGGAAATACTGAGTTACTAATATATTAAGTGAACAACCAGATTTAGTACTTTATAGAAGCTAAAAAGTACACTACCATCCAGACACTATATACACTATATACTAACATACTATAATATTAAAAAAGAAAATAAACTGTAAAAATGCTATGTTAACTAGTTAACTTTAAGTTACCTTACCTTACCATGTAGGGTGAAAAGCTGTTAACGGTTTAACATTGCAATATATGTAATTTAACTGTGAAATACTGTACAATTTATGGTTATTGCAATTAAAAGTATGAATTACTATATAATTTAGGGTTAAAAAAATAAATAAAAAGACATTCCCAGATGTCTCCATGTGATGCATCACATATGATTACATTTTATATAAATATTTTTTTTTCTTCTCATTTTTATTATCAGTATTATACATTAGGGTTTTTTGTGTTACCATTTTATTTTACTGTTTACACTTATTATATAAAAACAATTAAACAATACATAGCAAAAAACTTATTGCATTATATGTAAATGTTAAGTTTGACAGTAAAATACTGTCAAATATATGGTTATTGCAAGTAAAAACTATGAATTACTGTATCATTTTATGGTGAAAAACAGTAAAAGGACATTCTTAGAGATCCTTGCATGACACATCACATAAGAGTTTATATAAATAATTTTGGTTCTTCTCATTTATGTTATCATTAATGTATATTAGGGTGTTTTTTGTTACATTTTCTGTTATTTGATGGTGTTTTGTCTTTGTTTGTATGACCTTGTGCACTGTCTATACATGAGTATTGGCCATGTTTTATGGACAGGCCACTTACAATGATCTCTAATTCATCATGTGGCTTTCAGTTGTACCACCTGTATTATCATGGTGGTTATCAGTACATTTTAAGGTAAAAAGCAGATTTAAGTAGTTGATTGATGTATTAATATTATATTAAATAATTAAATATACGGTTATAAGTTGTATAATATACAGGCACCAATATGCCATCCCGTAATACCTCAAACATTATCACTATATTTTTTACAGTGAATTTCTGACTACCAGAGCTGCTGTTTTTTTACTGTAAATTTAACAGGATTTTTTTTTTTTTTTGTTTTGTTTTTTTTTTACAGTGTATCATTACTACAATAATCTTGAAATATTAGTAGTGATGCCTGTTTTAGCTAGTGTGTACCTGCAAAGAGTGCCCAGAGCAAACAGGGAGATCACCGGCTCTGGCTTTGCATGCTTTTCCTCGACCGAATCCTCTATCCAGTCCTCATTCACTGCATATTCCACTCCATCATCATGAGTCACCCAGAACTGACCTTCTCCACGATGGTCCAACTCATCACACTCTTCTTCATTCTCGTCCTCCTCTCCACCTTCATAATCAGAGCCGCTATATGACAAGAATACATTATTCAACACTGAACAACCAATGTAAACCAATATAAAGTAATATTTAGATTGCAAAAGAGGGGGTTGGAAGTAAAACTCCCATTTATTTTCTCTATTCGTTTTTTTTAACAATTATGTATATGTTTCAAGACCTTTGATGTGGTTTGATAAAGTCAATAATTTGATATAAGTATATGTATAGTTGCAAACTGCAGATTCATAGTATTTACAGTAGATGTACCTTTAACTTGTCACAGCCTTAAGAGACTTCATTAAAAGAGCAAGTTTGTTACAAAAAGCCTTATAAAAAGAAGGAGTTTTGGAATTTGTCATTCAAAATGGAATTTGTCATTACAAAATGGTCGTAATAATAGATACTTTCTTTCACATTCATTGTTCTTTTTTAATTATTTTTTGCAGAAAAAGTTTTTTCAAAATGTCTGTACAATGTGACAATACAACAGCAAGTGACAAAGACTTCTCAATAATTTTATATCAAACCAAATCTTGCAATGCTTCATGGGATGAGTTCATTCCCTCATAACATAATATAATCTCCAATATAATCTCCAATCTCCTCATAACATAATATACACAATCTCCAAAACTGCTATTATTAAAATAAATGTGTGTAATGTTGTGATACATCTTGGAGTTGGTTGAACTGGTTTGGTTCGTGTCTTAAAACTAGACTTACTTGGTACTTACAGAACCAAGGCCAATGAAAAAGTGGATGCCCACTGTTGCCTCTGTAGAAACAAACACAAGTTCACCTGTTTGATGTGTGATACTCCTGGTTTTGAAGTTCCCGGAGCAGTTCTTTGACCTGCAGTTTGTTCTCTGATGTCATGTGTATCTTTTGAAGGGGCAGTTGCACTTGCTCGGGTCTAAATCTGAATCTCTTCTCCTCCTCATCATGTTTTCTGGGCAGTCCCAGAGATCTTCCTCTGCCAGTTCCTCCACGAGCCCCACGGACACCTCCACCTCTTGAACCTCTAGATGAAGGAGGCTTGAATGACTGACTGGGACCCAAATCCAGGCTGAAATCATCTCCATCATCCCAGCCTCCACTGGCAGCTTTCCTGTTTCCACCACCACCACCTCCTCTTCCTCTTCCACCTCCTCTGGGTTTATTGAACCGTCCTCCACCCCGGTTGGGTTTACTTCTCCTTCCACTCATTAGTTCAGCAACTTCAGCTCCCTTTTAGTGTATTTTCTTTCAATTGAATCATGAATGTGTCAATACACGTATCCTGAAAAGCATCAATTGCATCAGCAAACAAGCTAATATAATGATTTCACATATCTATTTGCTTATTTATATTTACCCGTTGACATTTTATTTGTAAAGATTACAAGCATAAATCAAAAAGTGTGGAAACAGTAGCCACACATAAGTTGGGATGTACAGCTGGTTGTAGATACTACAGGGTTAGCTACTATGTTGCGAGTACAGTCAGTTAAAAATAAGTTATTTGACAATGAAAGCGAACTCACAAATCATTCTGATCATCAATATGACGTTTCGCTGTACAGTTATAGCTACTTTTTGTATCAATCTGGAAATCCCGATTGAAACCTGCAGCAAGACAAAAAGTTTAAACAGGAAACATGCTGCATTTTTCACAATAAAAGTCAGGTTTGCCGCAAAATAAAAGCTTCAGCGAATATTTGGTTTATACTATATTTTATTTATTAATTTTTATTTTTGTGTTGTTTTGTTAAAAAATATAAGCTTTCCCATAGTATTGAAAATAGCTTTAATAGCTGTTGAATTCATGATTGATGATGTTTAAAGAAGGACATCACAATCAATCAAAACAATACAATCAATAAATAGGTTAAGTGGTCTATAAAAAAATAATTTTACCCTATTACAAATGAGAAAAGGGAATTCTGTGTCTTGCTTAGGCCTACATGCTAGTTCTGTGTCCCAGCATACTGGCAAAGGCAAACACCGCGCTGCAGTTGACTGCACTATTTGTAATGGTCCAATTACACGAGATAGAGAGCTTAAAAGCTCTGTAACAGAGGACAGGTTGTTGAGTTCACAAAATGAAAGTCTTTTCAGTCGAACAAGTCTGGTGAATAGTCTGTCAGTCATTTAGCATTCCAAATTATTCTGGGAGTTTTGTTCTCTGAACTCATTCTGGGTATACCAGCCATTTATAGCTAATGAACTTGACCCTCAGAAATAACCAGTAGGCCTATAACTTAAGTAGACCTATTAAAGTGTCTTTTTTTTTTTTTTTTTTTTTTTTTTTTAGAGTGTTTTTCTATTCTTTATTTAGGGATATTACAAAAGAAAAAAGGCAGATCTGCTTAAACAGAGGCAGCAAGAATAAAGGCTATAACACCCTATACAGAATACATAATAAAACGATTCTAACAGCTACAAAAGTGATGTCATATCTGAATATCATTTGTTGTGTTTATGGTTCTGTATCCAATAGCCTAGTGGACTGCCATCATGATTACAGATCGAACTTTTAGTAAGTGTTACCATAGCTTTCTAACATGCCAAATTCTGTCACAATCCCTGTTTTGAAAACAAATTAATTTGTAGTTATAGTAATAGTAGGCTAGTATTTTATTTAAAAAAATATGAGATTTAGATTTACCATCTATTTTCATCTAAAAGCTTTTGTATATTAAATAGTTTATATATCTGAATAAATACAGTGCACCAAAATTAACTTATATGAATTTTGCTCAGATTTTATTCTTAAAAACCAAGGTATATCAGACCACAATTTAAGACGCATTAATATCAGCAGGTGTTTCAGATATAGGTGAAACTTGAATAAATTCATGTTTAGTCTGAGCGTACTAATGATAATATTTTTTATAATGATTTACGAGTGCGTTTCTCTGCTGAGGGGGAAGAGTGGGAACAATTTTGACTCTAAACAAGACGTATGCTAAGCTTTCATGTAGACAGATGGGGGAGCTAGTTGACCAGAGAAGGCTGATTGTAGCGGCCAGGCTTGGGTGAATGGACTTTGACTTAAAGGGATAGTTCACCCAAAAATGAAAATTTTGTCATCATTTACTCACCCTTATGTTGTTCCAAATCTGTATGAATTTCTTTGTTCTGCTGAACACAAAGGAAGATATTTGGAAGAATGTTTGTAACCAAACAGATCTCGTCCCCCATTGACTACTATAGTAGGGAGAAAAATTACTAGTGTAACTTAGTCAATGGGGGGCAGTGGCGTAACTTTGTTTTAAAAGGTGGTGGTGGGGGGGGGGGGGGGGTGTATTGTAATTGTATCATTACAATAATAAATGCACAAATTTCGACATAGACCTCATGTTTAATATGATAGTTTCGTCCTTACATCTACTATAATACAATATGTTGTTAGTCTCGAAAGTATTTACATTAGCCAATAAATCCGCATTTAGTGTTGTCCTGACAGACGAAGGGTAAAATTTATGTTCAGCGTGCCAGTGGTTCCGGTTCTAATCCGCCCTCGTGTTATTTATTTTATTTTTTTCTCATTAAAACCAAAGATGTTCATCAGTGATTGTATATCGAGAGCAGGGACACGTTTATGTGCATTTTGTTTTGTGATTTCACCGGAACGAATAGAATCTCCGGCCGATAGATTGAAGCGCTCGTCCCTGTGAAGACTGCACAGTGTGCACGAGCGCCAAGAGAACACTGTTGCGCCACTGATAACAGGGGCAACGAGCACTCAACATGATTTCAAAAACAATACATCCCAGCGCCAGATCGCCTGTTATTTAACACAACGAACGAATTGCTAATCAACTGGAGATGTTTCTTTTGTATTAGTATACATCCGTGCCGCGAGATGTTTCAAAAAGTGGTGGGGACATGTCCCACCCGCAAATTACGCCTATGATGGGGGGCGAGATCCTCCAATCAAAAAAGGTTCGCTAAGCCTACCCTTGTGAAAAAGAAGTGTGCCTGATTGTATTGAATGTGCACCTGTAGTCAAATCTTAAAAGTAGGCTATATTTAAAAAAAAAAAAAATCAAACAAAAAATACTGTACTACTGTACAGAAACTTTTATGACTGTTTCTTAACACACTAAGGCCTATACACTTTTAAAAAGTGCACTTTGTAATAATGTCAAATTAAATTATTTTAAATCATTTTTTATATTTTTATAATGTTTTATACTCTTTTGTCATGCTTTAAAGAATTACATATTTTGATGGTGTCTAACATAAACATGTAAAGTACTTTTTACATTTTTAGTAGTGTGTTTTTTGATATTACATTCAAAGTTCATATATATTTTAAACACAATAAATTGCAACTTCATTACAAATATGTACAATTACTATACACAGTCAAACCAAAAATTATTCAGACACTAGATATTTTTATATTTTTTTACTAGTGGGTGCAGGACACTATAGTTAATTTGTAAGTGAAGATAGCAAAATAAAGTAAACTGTGACATATTATACCCAACAATTCTTCATACAGTGGACTACCAGTAAAACTGATAAAAATTTGGGACCAAAACTTATTCAGACACTTTGACCTGACCATGTTTTGCTTATGTGTTATCTGACATAATTAAGATTATTTTTTTCTGACAGTTTAACTCTGAGATCTTGTCATATTTTATTACAACTTTTTTAAACTATAGAGAATAAACTGTAATAATGAATGAAATGTTCAAGGTGTCTGAATAAATTTTGGTTTGACTGTATATATACACATATAACATTACATTCAGTTAAGTATGCTAAAGTGTACTTCTTTTCACAAGGGTAGTCAAAAACAATATTAGGAATAAACGGTGAGCTTGTGTCAGGACTGTGTGGGAATGCGTTGTAAATGATGACCACTCAGTGAGGATAGCAGAGGAGTGTGGGTCGAGAGACAAGGTCAAAAGTACAGATTGGGGAAGTGCTGATTCTGGAACGGAAGTCTTGGCTGATTTTATGTACGTCAGAAAAGTAACAGAAAAGTGTATGGAATGTCCAAAGGCCTTCAGTGGATTTTTTTTTTCTTCCATTTCCTTCATACTAAACATCATTTCTTTCTGTTTCTCTGTAGTGAAAGGAGCAGTGCACTTGTAAATCAGGACATCATGGAGGATGTGGTGGTATCTGCAGACATGCTGGAGAAATCCATGGAAAGGAGTGAACTTAAGAGGCTCCGGAACATTCTGCTGAATATGACGAAGGATGGTGTGAGGAAGAGGGGGTGGTGAGTGGGAGGCAAACAGGGTAACAGAGAGGGGATATTGTCCGTCTGTGTCAGTTCTTTAAACGGGACAACTGCTTATGTAACAACCACTAGACAAAATGGGAAGGGAGCCATTTTCTCATACATTTAGACAAATACTGTAGTTTATTTTATCTTAGTAGTTCTTTCTTTTCTATCTGCAACTCCTTATTTCGAGCTATCTGTTTCGTTTTCTTTCCTTGCGGAAATCCTCCCTCTCTGCGTTCTTCTGTTTTTATACTGATAGAGTGTAACCTTTTGGCTTTCATCACTTATATTTGGCCTCTTCCTGACACACAGGCCTGAGCATTGGCGAAAGAAGGCACAGAGTGTAGGCGAACGTACCGTATGTAATTTCTTTGTGCTGCTCAGTGAAAACAATGAGTGGATACACATAATTATGACTAATGTATCTTGTCAAACTTTGGACCTGACACAACAAAATGTGGAACAACACAAATAAATGGGATACGTTATTGTAATTTTTAACCAAAGTAACCATCTAAAAGTTTGGGGTCAGTAGACTTTTTTTTTTTTAAAGGAATTATTACTTTTATTCAACAATGAAGTATTAAATTGACCAAAAGTGACAGTATATATATATATATATATATATATATATATATACAGTCAAACCAAAATTTATTCAGACACCTTGAACATTTCATTCATTATTACAGTTTATTTACTATAGTTTAAAAAAAAATGGTAATAAAATATGACAAGATCTCAGAGTTAAACTGTGTCAGAAAAAAATGAATCTTGATAATGTCAGATAACACATAAGCAAAACATGGTCAGGTCAAAGTGTCTGAATAATTTTTGGTTGCAAATTTTTATCAATTTTACTGGTAGTCCACTGTATGAAGAATTTTTGGGTATAATATGTCACAGTTTACTTTATTTTGCTATCCTCACTTACATTAATGAACTATAGTGTCCTACACCCACTAGTAAAAATATATCAAAAATATTTTTTGATTCATCACTTTCTATTCATCAAAGACTCTTTATCACAGTTTCCACAAATAATATTCCACAAAAAATTATCACGGTTTCCACAAAAACAGCACAACTGTTCTTAACATTAATAAAAAATCAAATCAGCAAACCATAATGATTTCTGAAGGATCGTATGACACTGAAGACTGGCATAATAGATGATAAAAATTCAGCTTTACCATTACTGGAATAAATTACAATCATAACACAAAAATCACAATATTACAGTTTTTGCTGTATTGTGGATTAAATAAATGTAGCACAATAAATTGTAACATTAGAAACTTTAGATAGATAGATAGATAGATATATCTATTGTGGGGGGGTTGGGGGGGGGGGGTTGGGGTACGTATCTAATGCACCCCTGAAACAGAGGAAATTAATTGTGACATCATTGTAGGCTGACATTAATTAAAAGCCCTATGCTCCATCTGTGCTTCACCCCTCCACACCATCATTATAAGTACCAATTAAATTACTGACGCCCCGCTTGTTTCAAACTGGAAAACTCTCAGTGGATACACTGGCTCTCATTGAGGGTGAGGACAGAGCCGCCCACAGACTGCTGGGTTTTCTGGGACACTAAGCACTGCGGGTCTGGGACAGTGTGGCCTTGGCGGAGACAAGATGATGCCGGGGGACATAAGACAATCCCTGTGAAACACATCAGGGGTTTATAGCAATACTAGATTTTTAGCATTTATACAGAAGAGGATGAAGGCCTTCCATCCTGATTAGCTGTTACCATGTGGTCACGCAGCTCAGAGATGAGTAACTCTTGCTCATGTCAAAGTCCTGCTGATTTAAACACATTCTGTTGACAAAAAGAAGGTCAGGTTTGCTTAAAATAGAGAGAAATAGCATTGGAACATTATAAATGTGAAAGTTTAAGCATTTAGTTGTTTTTGTATGTAATTTGGGCAACTATCCATCACTATTCTTGAGCAAACAGAACAGAGTGAAATGTGCAGTTGCACCAAATCAAAGCTTCACCATTTACTTACTTGAGGAAAGTATTCATTGCTGTTTTCAAGGTTGCTGTAAGTCAAAACAGAAAAGCATGAATCTTATCAAATTCATTGCTGTAAGTCACGTTGTTTGCAATAAATCCTTGCAACATATATGTAGACATCTACTGTATAATACCTGAAGGAAGCTGTCTGTTAGCATCCATTCATCTCAGTGGCAGCTGGTTGCCTGGACCTCCGAACCACTTGATTTGAAAACTGAACCGCATGTGACTCACTTTACAGCTGCATGTACATGATTTCATGATGGTTCTGATTGGCTGATGGCTCCACAAGAGCACACACAGTCCTACTGACTATCCTGATCTGTGACGTCAGTGGCAGCAGCAGGATATAGGCCTGTATATATCCATTTCATGCTTTCAAGAGCCTCCAAAATAATTATTGTTAAAAACATCTACTATATAATATCGTGCAATATATATATATATTTCTTTTTAAAAATTGTTGGAATATGCAGCTAATTTTTGGAATTGCCAACAATGGAGAAAGAAGGTTTTTGCTACCAGAGAGTTACATCTACCAGCAGGGTCCATTGGGGCTGTGTTTACCATGGCTGCATCCAAAATCACATAGGCCTACTCTCTAAATAGGTACTTCACAATGTTCTGTACAGTATGAATGTGCAGTATGAATGTAATCCAGACGTAGGGTGAATTCATGTTGATTGGGACCCTTTTTGCCATTGAAATGACTGGGAAAAAGTGTCCCAATCAACCTGAATTCACCCTACTACATTCGGCATGTTGTCATTGTCATGTGACCTACCAAGTTCAGTTGCGCCGCGTCACTGCCATTCACAACTCCTCTCCCGTGGACTCATGGGATAGTAAAGTGTCCATCAATGCACACCTCAGAATCTTGCCAGAAGTAGTATTAGGTCATCTGGGTTCATAGTACTAAAATAACACTTAGGTCACATCACCAAATGTCACCAAAGCAGATAGTGCCAGTTTAATCTAGTGTTTATTTTTGCTCCTACCTGCCATAACGACATCATAGAGAAACTATTGGTCACGGTGCTGTTAGTGCATTACACAAACACTTTAAAGCACTCCTGTGCCCTTCTCTACGGGTTCAGACTAAATGCAATAGAGAAAATGCCCAATTTAAATGTTTGAAATCTATATAAAACATTTTGTCCAAGCTAATCAGAGTGCTGAGTTAGTGCAGGAACTATTAGCACAATTATATACATGATTTCAGCAATTCTTTCACTGCCACATTCGGTAGAACAGGGCAAATGGTAAGGACAAGTGGAACTTGGTACAGCAGTCTAGATAAATCCAAACCCATTATCATGCATTACAAATGAGCTCAGGGAATTCAGCATCTTGCTTAAGCTAATTATCAGTGTCCTAACATGCTGGCAAACACCGCTAACATCGCTTCAGCTGACTGCACTATTTGTAATGGTCCAATTACACAAGATAGACAGCTTAGTAAAAACTCTGTCAGGGGAGAGGTTTTTGAGTTCATAAAAATGAAGTCTTTTCAGTCCAACAAATCTAGTGAATTGTTTATGAGTCATTTGACATTTCTGGGTATTCTCAGAACTGCAAAAAAAAAAAAAAAAAGAAGGACTGTTTTCAGACAGGTTTCCTGACAAATGCTCCCCCATCTGACATTGTTCTGTCAAATAGATAGTCCCACCCCCAGACTCGTACCATTGGTTGAGCTGATGTGTCTGGATGTTTAAACAATAAGAGCATGCTTTAAAACTTAAATCTGCTGTTATTTTGGATTTTTGTAAACATTATTCATTTTAAGAATTTGAAAATTTAAAGTTTGAAAATGTTCATATTTGCATTGAATAAAATTCTCCAAAATGCTTTATTATTCACTTTCATTATACTGAAAAGTGTATCCAGGGTTTTCTTTGAAAATTCACATTTAATGATCCACAGAAGACAGAAAGTCATACAGTATGCATTCGAAACAGTATGAGGGTGAGTACATGATTACAGAATATTCATTTTGAGGTGAACTAACCCTTTAATTTAGAAATTACCATATGAAGTTACCCAACAAAACATTTTTTACAGTGTATTTATTTATGGAGTCTATTTACACTAAGTGCAAATAGTGTCCCTTGTTGGCAAATGCTATTTACACTAGCTCCGCCCACCAATGTCTGGTTGGGACACTCAAGTTTTAAAAAAGACACATAGAATTCAGCATCTTCAGTGGCGCAGCAGTAGCGAGTAAGGCTCCCAGATCTGGCTTTTAGTGCGATCAACAGGGTTGCCGAGCTTGAATTTATTTTCAATAAAAATGAAAATAATGTACTAAAAGTAGAAATAAACTGCGAATGAGTGTTTAATGGGTTAGGGGAAGGTGTAGGGAGGGTTTTTATGCTCCCAATAAGGCAGCATCCATTTAATAATTTTAATAAATATAATCATTTACACTCTATGATATTATTGCATCCTGTTAATGTACAAAAATACTGAGGTGCAAATAGTATCTGCCAATATAACATATAGATAGCATCTAATTACTATTTAAACTTATTGCAAAGAACTGATACTTTTACATGGTGTAAATAGCATCTATCGCTAAGAAAATATGCTATTTTCACTTAGTGTAAATAGCATCTATCGCTATTTGCACTTAAATAAATGGCAGCAGCTATTTGCATTATCAAAACTATGATGATATGAAACAGGCTTTGTGTAAGTGTGAAGTACACTAAGGTGAAGTGACTGGAAATGTTTGTGTGGTTGGGTGTGTGCGTGTGGAAATGACCTTTATTATTTTTAAAAGGCTTATTTCTCAGCCAATTGTGCAATACTATTGGTAGCCACTGTTTTGGACTGTTAAAGAAAGAGGAAGTCCTATGGTCTGAATTGGCAGACCCTCCTATTTTCCTGCACTTTGTTTTCTTGTGGACTATAAGGATCAGAAATCTCTGAATCAACTGATCCAAAAATGAAATCTTTGTAGTTGGGGAAAGAGTGGAAGTCTGGCTTTCGTAAGGAGTCTGGTCCCGTGTCCATGGGAAGGAAGAAACACACAAAGCCTCTAGGAGGGGATTGTTATGATTGAGATGCATGCGTTTGCCCCTGAGGAGGGTGAAGTTTGGGCTCGCATCAGCGCTTTAAACAGTGGCACTGCTAAAACGGCCCGCATGATAAAATGACCCTAGGGAAGATGAAGAGGAAGACAAGTCTCTCATTGCTAAACTGTTTTGCTTATTTTCTATAATTTCTCCCAGTGTTTTTCTTTTTGCCTGTGATTGCTTCCAGAATAAATAATGATTAAGCATGGGTTCACTCTCATTACTGTGTTTGTCCCTCACTGAAGCCAGATAAGAGCCTCGGCTGCTCTTCACAAAGCCTGACATGCACCGTTTCTCCCAAAAATACCACAAACACCTAACCAGAAGTCAATCTCACACTTACCAAAGGTATTTACCATGTTTTTTGGAGATGTGTTGGACATCAATCCATCTCTCCTCACAGGCATTTTACACTGCATTCAAGCAGGCTCAAGTAACCCCACTGCTTAAAAAAACTACATTAAACATTGCACTTGAATAAAGGCCTGTCATTCTCCTCTCATTCGTAGCGAAAACACTTGAACGAGTTGTTTTTAACCAGGTATCTTCTTTCCTTTCACAGAACAACCAGCTGGACGTTAACCAATCAGGATTTAAATGCAACCCCTCATCCGAGACTGCCCTGCTGTCAGATAATGAAGCTCTGCGGATTGTGAGAGCTGATTCCAAGTCATCTGTTGTCATTCTGCTAGATCTATCTGCGGCTTTCAACACTGTGTGTTAATCATTAAATCCTTCTGTCCACCCTGTCATCACTGGAACTTCACTTTACTGGTTTGAATCTTACCTCACAGATAGGTCTTTCAAGGTTGCCTGGGGAGGGGAGGTATCCAAAACACATCCACTGGTCACTGGGGTACCTCAGGGTTCAGTTCTAGGCCCCCTCTTTTTCCCATACACACTACATCACTGGCACCCATTATAAAGGCACATGGTTTCTCCTACCATTGCTATGCTGATGACACACAGCTGTACTTTTCATTTCAACCTGACAATCCCACAGTAGCTGCACGGATATCATACTGCCTGACGGACATCTCGGCATGGATAAAAGAACATCACCTGCAACTTAACCTAGCAAAGACAGAGCTTCTCATCTTTGAGCTTCCCAGGCATTCTGTCAGTACAGCAGAATTTCACCATTCAGCCAGGTTCATCAACAATAATTTCATTGAGCTTGGCCAGGAATCTTGGGGTAGATTCCTTGGGGTAGTACTATGGTGGTAATCAACCAGTATTCATGGTGTATATCAGAGCACCTTGGTATTACCATCTGATACCATCATTTGGTATGGTAATGGCATATATAGTTTTAGAAAACAAACAGTACTAATTCGCCTTTACTTTAAAATGAGACTAATTAGGATGTATTAATGGAATTTAATTGATATTTTTACAACTTAACAAGACTCCATCCAAACTTTTAGTAGTACTCATAACAGTACTCATTTTACATAATTATTTAAGAAATTTAAGATTTAAAGTTTAAAAATTGTCCCATTTTACATTTGCATTGAAGAAGAATACTTTCCAAAAGTCTGCCCGCCAGCAGTGATGTCCTATTTGCATACTGAATTCAGATTGGCCTTGTTGCTTACATCAATTTGCATTTGATTGGTCTTTTCTTTTTTCAATATCTATTTAACCACACAACATAATTTGCTGGAAATACTGTATGTTGTCACAATGTGTGTTTATTCACAAACACAGAAAACAAGACATATTTAGAATCAATATTTTGACAACAGGCATTCAATTTATGCACAGTCTAAAATCTAAGCTTATCCAAAACCTTTACACTATTTCCTTTGCTGAAATATACTTCAAAAAACATTGCAAATCGAGTTTAAAAACTTTTTTTTGCTAATTCCCTTTCATTTTAACTTGCAAATGTCTAAGGTGCCACCACATACAGACATTTTGAAATCATAGGGAATTGAAAATGAACAGGCTGTGTCTAGAATTGGGCAGCAGCTCAGAATGTGTTATGGATCAATGGACATTATGCGGGGTGTTGTTAATGGTTTGCCATAAGTTTCAGGTTGACTTCTTTGACAATTTTTTTTGTGTTTGCTAATACAACACTCAGACACAGTACCTGTGCAAAGACGGGAAACTGCGTGAGGCAACTTCCATTTGTGTCCATTTGTCTGTGGAAGATGGAGAGCGAGGAAAGGATGTGCGTCATATTCCAAACAGAAATAACAAGGACAATAACAAATAAATGAGAGAGGCGGTTTGGCTAGGCGAACGTCCAGCTAACAACTCAGCACAGAAGTGACTCCACAGGTGGTGAGGGAGGAGGACATTCGCTGAATTTGTGTGCTTGATAACATTCAGCTAACCTACGGGTTAGCCAGGGACACCAGTTAGTTTGGCACTGGTCTTTAGACCCGTTTTGGCATCCTGTAATGGTGGAAAGGATCATTACTGACATTGACTGTTACAAAACTTATACATTTTACCTTTATAATCTGCATTCTCACTGTCTGTGGTTTTTACAAAGTCTCCGTAATGCCCTTTGGCATCAAATCTGCCACTATTGGTTGTAATGGCTGAGAGGGACCGAGTTTGCTAATGGAAAGTTCCTTTAATTACCATGTGAGTACTGGCAAACATCCTGGGGCTATTAGGACATTTTCCTGGGCAGAGCAATAGTTTGCGGGGGCATTTAAGGCAGGGCTGTCTGTCTCCCCCCCCCAATGCATTTCAGGGTCCAGGAGTTATGTGGTTAGTTTACCCAAGTCAGTTTAAACTGCAGTCTATCCATCCACTCAGCACATTAGTGAAATGTGTATGTCATTCTTTGTCAGTTACTTTAATAGCTGTATGTTGTGTCTTTTCTGAGAAGTTAGGTGCTGTGTCCTCCTGTCATTATTTAAAAAATTAAACAAGTTAAGCCGTGACATACCATTGAGATGACAGAAATAACATACTGCCGCTCTGACAGAGCCAAATGCACACAGCTTACTAGTGATTGATGCTGTATTTGTTTTTAGAATAGCTGAGCTGCAGATTTGTTTCAAAGCTGGAGGCCCATTATTGAAAGGATTGAAGGGTTTTTATACAGGTTTTACATCAGTAATAAATGTATACATGTATACATGTTGTAGTTGGCTCACAGTTGAGTCAAATACTTTTTAAAGGCACAATATGTAATTTTCGCCACTAGAGGTCACTTATTCAAAACATAGGCATAGTTTGATGATGCCGTGAATGAGCGTGGAATAATGGGCGTTGTCATCTTCACCTTCACAGCCAATCTAAAGCAATCTGACGGACTCGGACAGAAATCACGTTCATGGATAAGAGTTTTACAACACTTTAGGGTAGGATGAAGTAGGATGGGTCGAGAGGCGTGGGAGCGGGACGAGGCCGCTGGAGCGAATGCTAATGATAGACACCTGCGATACACACCGATCTTGAGTTCAGCGGAGCTTTTATTATGCTTTTGCTGCAGTTGGCTGCTTCTGCTCTTTTTGTTGCATATGTAGGGTAACGCAGTGCTGTTATACATGGTTAAAACAATCATACTAAATACATATGAGTTTGTTGAAAGTTATGTTATAATGTTACTCCTTTATATATGTTATAACGTTACTTTTATAACGTTATATACCTTTGCTCAGTGGCTGCTATGAGAGACTTGTTGCACTTTGCAGTAATCTAGATCGACATTAGTAAAACTGGAAATCGTAGGTAGCGTGTATATGACATCATTGACAGGCAATGCAATGACACACTCCATGTCCTGGTTAAAATGGCTGATTTCTCTGGATTTAAACGTTGGAAATGTTGGGGTAATGTAAGTACAAGTCAACAAAATACAGTCAAACCAAAAATTATTCAGACATTTTTTATATATTTTTACTAATGGGTGCAGGACACTGTAGTTCATTTATGTAAGTGAGGATAGCAAATACAGTAAACTGTGACTTCTACCCAAAAATTCTGTTTTTTTATATTTTTATAATGTTTTATACTCTTTTGTCATACTTTAAAGAATTACATATTTTGATGGTGTCTAACATAAACAAGTAAAGTACTTTTTACATTTTTAGTAGTGTATTTTTTGATATTACATTCAAAGTTAATATATTTTAAACACAATAAATTGCAACTTCATTACAAATATGTACAATTACTATATATATATATATATATATACACATACACACACACACACACACACACACAGTCAAACCAAAAATTATTCAGACACTAGATATTTTTATATTTTTTTACTAGTGGGTGCAGGACACTATAGTTCATTAATGTAAGTGAGGATAGCAAAATAAAGTAAACTGTGACATATTATACCCAAAAATTTCTTCATACAGTGGACTACCAGTAAAATTGATAAAAATTTGGGACCAAAAATTATTCAGACACTTTGACCTGACCATGTTTTGCTTAAGTGTTATCTGACATAATTAAGATTAATTTTTTTCTGACACAGTTTAACTCTGAGATCTTGTCATATTTTATTACCATTTTTTTTTTTTTTTTAACTATAGTGAATAAACTGTATTAATGAATGAAATGTTCAAGGTGTCTGAATAAATTTTGGTTTGACTGTATATATAGTCTCTAAACTATATTACAGTTTGTTATTTATTATTATTATTATTATTATTATTAATAAATGTAACTACTGAACATTAGTGTCTTAGTGTAATCATATTGCTGTCCCCACCCTTTTATTAAAAAAAAAAAAAAAAAAAAAAAAAAAGCGCTTTGCATTGTGCCCAAGAACATGGTCAAAATCACTGTAAAATCATGGCTAATATTATTTCTACTATTTTCACTATAACAAAAACATACCAAAATGTAAGTGATACCATGTTTGTCTACATTTCATATGGAAATACAATGTTGTTTTGGACTTGTGCCATGGAACAACCTTGATTTTTCTTGTACTTTGGAGCTGGCGCATTGCGCAAGAGTGATATTTGTGCCATGAATGAATACGAAAAAGAAACCAGCAAAAGAGGATTGATATGCTTTAATAAGATATCAGTGCAGAGATACAACTTATTGGGTAAAATTTCCCATACAGTAATGTCAACAATTATCATATTAACAGTATTTCAATAATGTCAATATACATTTAGCATATTAAAATATGTACTGTACGTACTTGCTTACTTTTTAATGAGAAACTGCCTAATTTATATATCAGCATCCAAATGTTGTCTTTAAAGTTGAAGAATAACCATAAAACCAATCGAGCACATAAGGGCAGTAACATTCGAAATTCAAAGGTCGTAATGGGTTCATGGGGTCTCAGTCTGGTGAATGACCTTCATAGTAGTAGGTATTAGACAGACATACATGTACCAGCACTCTCTGCACATTCAAAAGCACAACTCTCACTGTAACATCATCATCAACATCATTATGGCTGCACTGCTTTGAGAAAACTATGACTGGACCATAACAAATAACTGTTTGCATTAACATCTGAAAATTCAAGTAATTAGTATACTGCATTGCTTTATAGCTTAGTTTTTGAGTGACTAAATGGGCAGTGACCTAGATTTGCTTGTGTTAAGGCACCTGTAACAGTTTAAATATGAAATTATTGCCATTTACTAAACATTTTACTTTTTAAAAGCATATGATTTTCTTTGACCCAGACATAAAATATAGTCAATTCAGTCTAGATGTATCTGGTTGATTCAGGGAAATATTTAAAATTTCACCCAACAATATAGTTTTCCCTAGACACAAAGAGTGATCCATCTTATCCAAGATGAGGAAAAGTCTGGAGAGATCTACATCAGTGGACAGGCTGAGCATGTGTTATCTCTTTGTCTGTCCCTCACAGCTCGGACACCTGTTATCTGTCTACCGGTCTCTCTCCTACTCTTGTATTGTGTCTACTGTAACTGTCTATCACTGTACCAGATAGGAGTGTCAATCTGCGAGTCTTGAGCATCAAAATCTAGTCTGTGAAATCTAGTTTTAAATCTCTGACTTACTGTAACATCTGGATAGTTCAAGGAGTTAAAATACCTATAGGCCATATAAGACATGTTAGAACCTATAGTGAACATGCACATTTCAGTTAAGTATTAAAGTCTGAGTAAATATCACTAAAACATGACCAGGTCACATTTTACCTCAAAATTATATATACACAGTGCTGGGTAGATTACTTACAAATTGTAGTGCTTTACTGATTACTGATTGTAGTTAGTGACGTAATCTTTTAGATTACACATTTTAGGTAACATAATCTGACCACTATTTGATTAGTTTTAGATTACTTTTGACCCAACTCATGTATCACATAGATTTGAATAAGATTATTTTGTACCACATTGAGACATAAAAATACAAAGAAATATATAACATTCTACAACAAAGTGCTTTAGGGGTTCGTGAGTTGATGAAAATTTAATAATTAAATCATGATGTAAAATAAAGCAATAAATCACTTTAAAATAAAAACAATAAAAACAGACTCACTAAGAAAATGTACATTTTAATTGTTTTCCTGCATGACAATGTAAAGAGACATGTAAAATAGGGAAAAATCAATAAATTATGGATAATTTACCTTTCATAATATATAAATCAATAAAAAAAAAAAAAAAAAAAAAAAAAAACTTTAATCTGATTTAAATCGGGCATTTTAAAATTAATATAATTACAAGTATTTTTTGGAGTACTTGTAATTTTGGACTACAAGTAATTTTTGGAATCTGATTATGTAATCCAGATTACATATAATCAGTTACTACCCAGCACTGTATATGTAGAGCATTGTGACATTATTTTCATGACAATTCAGCACATTTTTCCCCCTTAAATGTGACCATGGACCACAAAACCAGTCATAAGGGTACATTTTTTGAAATTGAGATTTATACATTATCTGAAAGCTGATGATAAATAAGCTTTCCATTGATGTATGGTTTGTTAGGATAGGACAATATTTGGCCGAGATACAACTATTTGAAAATCTGGAACTATTGAAAATCTGGATTCTGAGGGTGCAAAAAAAAAAAAAAAAAAAAAAAAAAAAATCACCTTTAAAGTTGTCCAAATGAAGTCCTTAGCAATGCATATCTACTCACAAAAATATTTTTTTGATACATTTATGGTAAGAAAATTACAAAATATCTTCATGGAACATGATTTTTACTTTAATATCCTAATAAGTTTTGGCATAAAAGAAAAATCAATAATTTTGACCCATACAATGTATTGTTGGTTATTGCCAAAATAGTTAAATCTACCCGTGCGACTTATGACTGGTTTTGTGGTCCAGGGTCACAAATTCAGTAATTCCCATTATTTTTATATAAATTTATAAATTTATATATATATATATATATATATATATATATATATATATATATTTTAAATGTATATACACATTTTATAAGAGTATAAATTGAAATCAGCAGAACATACTGCTTTTTTTTTTTTTTTTGGAGTGAAATATGACCTGGACAGATTTTGTGCCATTCACTCCTGTGATGAATTACCTTTGTTAGTTGTGCATAGCCACTCTCTCAGACACAGTCTCACACAGCTAATCCACCATAAAGCAACACATCTCCAGTCTGGTCACAAAACTGACTATTACTTTAAATACTGGATTGTGTGCCAAACCTTATCTTTGTACCTTGAATTACATTAAATCTTAGCAATGTGTCACTTTTTTTTTTTTTTTTTTTTTCTTCTCCACCAGGGGTTTAGATTTATGCTAGAATTTAACAGAAGATCTAAAGTTCTCTGTGAATGTGTGTTTAAGCATAACAGCACAGAAAAAAAAATATAAAAATCCACAACCACAGTTCTTGCTACATTGCTACATATTGCAAAGGTCATACCTAATAGACAATTTGGATGCTTTATGATTCAACTTTAAAGATAACCTCAGGGCAATTCGAATAAAAAGACACTTAATGTTATTATCTAAGTATGCATATGGGTCAGACTGCATGAAGCACCATCTTCAAACAATGCAAGAGATCACTAAGATTAAACTCTTTTAAGGATCCAATATGCTACATAACATATCTAAAACAGATTTTTTTTTTTTTTTTTTATATATTAAAACTCCAAATTTTGAACCCAACTGTACTGGCCTGCCAAGAAATGTAATATGCATTTGCATATTTCCAGAAAAATGCCACCAAGAACGAACACAGGACACCAGCACTGCAGACTCTATAAGGACTCTGATTCACATCTACTGAGTAGACAAGACAAAGTACCAGAACAATTAAATGCTTAACGTTATCATCAAAGTAGAAATCTATAGTAGAAATCTTAGAGCATCTTCCTTTAAATATGTATGTTTACAGCTAAATTGACAAAAATATATGTATTTAAAGTGGTCTGCACTATAAGGCAATAAACCAGATCAGAGACAGAAACACAGTATTGCCACAAATCGAACAAAGGCACATGAATAACATTAACATTGAAAGTGGTCAGTGAAGACAAGGCATAAAGACCCCATGAAATGACTTGCGGGCACAGTTTTCCTGCTGAAAAAGGAAGTTTGGGTTGGAAATATTGAAGGATTATTATTATAATTTTTTTTTTTTTTTTTTTAATTGGCTTTATGTTATGTTACAGTCTTGAACCATGATTTGCTATTTACTAGCTGATTGCAGAGAGAAGGAAATGCTCATTCAGAGAATCTGATTGGGCAAAAATTATTGTTGTACAGGATGATGTCATCAATATTTTTCTCCATTTTCCCAAAAAAGTCTAGATTTTAGTAGTACACTTGCACAGTGGTTCCCAACCTTATGTCCTTAAAGCCACTCTCCTTACGTATTTAATGTGTTGAATTATTATAATAATCCATGTCATTTGATCGTTTTCAATAATATTTAAATATTTCACATTGAACTATTTTATTCATAATATATTACATTTCTTGCATTTTAATTTAGTAGAATACTGGTAATATCAATTCTCTTATAATTCTTTTTCTGGTACAGTTTTGCCATTTCTGCTTATTATAATGCATTTTTAAGGGGCTTGTTTTGAGAATACTATCTGCTACCGAAAGCACAATAATTGAGGTCGCTGTATGTATTAAATCAGGTTGCTTTTTTGTGATATCTGGCAACCCTTCATTTGGAGCGAACACATTTGTGTGAAGGAAGAGTTGAGAAGCGAGTGGAAGGAAAACTGTTATTAATATTTATTGAATAAAGTGGCTTGAACACACACCTTGGACACCAAATTGGGAACCACCGCACTAGCGCGAAGACAAGCTCAAAACTGACATTTATATTTCATGGGGTCTTTAATGATGTGCCAGAGGTAGGAAAGTTAGAACAAATGAAAGAAATTAGAACATTTAAAAACAAGTAGCTTACAGTAGATTTTTTTTCTTTCTTTTTTGTGTGACATTGATAGAGAAAAAGATGAGGAAAATATGCTAAAAAACAGCTTCAATGAAATCATCTGACAAGCAGAGAAATACACAGCCAGCCGAAGACAACACAACATTTAAACTCCTCCAAAAATACTTAAATTCATTCAGAAATGGTCTTGCAACTAAAAAAAAAAAAATAGTACATGTATATAATTTATGAAGATGTAGACAATAAAAATAGAATCAAAGCTACATTTGTCATGTATGCAGTCAGGTAGGTATGCCTGTGAGGGGGTGTATAAGCATGTCTGTGTACAAACTGATGTGCGCTAAAGCTGGGATGGTTATTGTCAGGTTGGTGAAGGTGAGATGAGCGATAGGGTCAGGTAAAGAGGGATTGCATTTCTGTGGGCTAGTGTAGAAACTGTTCTAAGTGGACTGGTCTAATGCTCTTAGGAGGTCACTGCCCTGCAGCAAATGAAGATTGCCTTGCAACGGGACGTTGACCTCGCAGTCGTAACGCGTCAGTTCAGGCAGAGAGTAGGTCTCGAAGGAGGGCCCGATAAGACGACTCGCAATTCCTGCGAACACAACCAGCTCTGAGAATCAGCATCAACAGTGCATAAAGTACAAGTGCAGATGTGTGATTGTATTATTTAAGAGCTCACCATCCATTTTGGAGGAAGGCTGCATGCTGAACTCTCTGTAGTTACAACACTGTTCTCGGTAACACTTTGCTGCCTGTCCGGTCTGATTACCCGAATAATGGGTCTTCCTGTGCTGGTGGTCCATGCCTCTATTATGGGCCATGCCTTTGTCTAGGTATAAATAAATTTGATTATTCATTTATTGTATGTAATATGGTTGCTAAAAATCTTTTAGCATTTTGCTATTAAGCCATCCACTTTTGGTTCAGGAAGTATTTTCCCATTCATTTTTAAAAAGCCTTCGTTAAATAGTAAAAAGCCATGAACCAAACCAACCAGCTACGAGGTAAAATCACAACATAAACTTTGATTTCAAGCAAAAAAAGTTTGTACTTGACAAACATATTTTTGTTTATAGCAATATAGCCATTAAAATTTTTAATCTAATGAATTACATGATGTGGCGATTAATTAATCGAATCAAATAATTAATCAAATTTGGCTGAGAAATTACCCCCAAAAGATAATTTAAAGTCATTATTGTGTTAAATGAGAAAAGCATCAAATAGACATTACAAAAAGTAGCTTTAGGGGCCGTTCACATATCGTGTCTTTTGCGCGCGCAAGTTCGTCATTTCCAATGTAGGCGCGCGGCAAGCGCACTCATAATAGAAGTGACGTGGTCACGCATGCGGTGCGCTCGTTTTTTTTTTTACAGGCGTGCATATGCCGTGGTGAGATGAAAACATCTCAACTTTTGACAAGAACCAACCAATCCGCTTCGGCCTTTTCATAACAACATTGAAAGCTCAGCCAAACAGCTGATCTAAAATATAACACAATATTAACTTCATATTTATTGAACTGTTTTAGCGTCATTCTAACTGCAGTTGTTGCCCTGCATCATGTTTATCACCAATCAACTGAATGAAATGAAAGATGACCTACGTAGGCCAGAGGCGGAGCAAGTATGTTAAACGCGTTAATAATTTTAACGCGTTATTTTTTTCCCATAACTAATTAATTAAATTAACGTGTCAAATCAACAGCCCTTATATATATATACACACACACACATACACACATGTAATGTAGTTTTTCAAAAGGAATTCTTAAAAACACCACTAATAATCAATTTTCAGTGTAATACCTGACAAAGCGCTAGTGCTGAGTGATTTCCTGTCCATAATGGCACAGCTCTCATTCCTAAGCCTCTTCCACAGTGTCTGTTGTGACTTAGTGGGGGGTGACTCACCCTAAAACATATAGTATGATATAAGACATAAGACTATACTATAAGACATTTAAAAAAAAAAAAAAAAAAATTCACCCAATATTGGATTAAAAAACAAATATAATAAAATCAGCTAAAGGTTTGGATATACTTGACTGAATTTACATTTCTCATGATCTTAAAAATTAGTGATGCACCAAAATTTACTTTTTACCAAAACACCAAAACCTAAATTAAAGTTTTCATTTAGCTGAAAACCAAAACCAAATTCATTTAAATCAACACTCAAATAAAAATAATAAACATTTAAATTGCACATATAAGGCAAGATTTTATATCAGCTTTTTAAAAAAAAAAAAGAAAATTCTTTTTGAACTTTGAAGTATTGCGCCTATATTTTGCAAAATGCTCCTCTCTAGATTTATTTTTTTTCGAGCTGACTAATGAGGTATAGAAATCAAAAGGCTTTTTTTCAACAAACCTTCATTCATGTTTATTTCGTGTTAGCTGCTGCTTAAACCACAACTACAATGGCTACAAGTCCTACAACGATCTAATGTTATCATTTTTGTTATTACATTGACAGAATTTGAAAGTTTAGGATTAGTTTCATATAAAAAGCAACAAAGCTTTGAATGGTTATTGAATGGTAGGTGCCCTACAAATAATGTTTTGTCCACACCACAATAGAATCGACTAAAAGAAACTATTAAAAATGAGAAATTGACACAGCTGACATGTATCCCTGTTATAACTTATCCATGTTGTGAGCACAAATTGACACAAATTGAGTCAAATGTGCCTATTGGAACTCTTTCAAGATAAAATATGAGGTAGTTTTTGTTTGTTCAACAGTTTGTCGTCACTGCAAAGATCCTGTAGTTTTTAGCATGAATTTATCATCATTCTAAACTTTAGAAATAGTAGTAATAAAAAACAAGTAGTGTCCAAACCTTTGAATGGAAGTATTTGAAAACTTAGCAAATCAAGTCATTTCAAGTTAAATATAAACAAACCATGGTCATCTGCGTGAACGAGCGCTTGAAACTGTTAGCGAGAGCAAGTCGAGCTGGACTCATATCTCTGTAGTTCTGCACAAAGTTCTCCACGGGCCTGCAAAACAAACAGGTGTCATCCAATGCAAATCCAAAGACAGCAGCACAGCAATGTTATCCTATGACTGAATCAAGAGAAATGTCCTGTAATATGCAGAATTACCTTTGCAAATAAGCTGGCATTCGATTTGCTGGCATGGTTTGGCAAGAGCGCTTTGCAGCTAAAGGATCCATCATTCCAGCCTTGCTGGGTAACGGAGGGTCAGGTGGCCACTGCAGATTCTGACGCCCTCCCATAGAGGACAGCGGGGTGCTGGCGGGATCATGGTAAGGAGGCATCTGCATGGGGCCCCTGCTATAGGGAATGGATGCCCATGACCCTACAGAACCTCCGTTGATGCTCTTCTTATCCCCTCCTGAACTCATGTTGGGCTGGAAGTGGGCAGCTGAAGGCGACCCCAAGGGTTGGAAGAGGCTTGTGACGTTACTGAAGCTCTGCTGGTTGGTTACCAGGCCTCCAATCTCAGATGCTGGCTCCTCCTGGCAGATGGGATTGAGCTGGAAGTCCTCATCATCCATGGGGATGTAAGGAGCCAGTGTCTCCAAGTCCAGATCACTCAAGTCAGACTGGAAGGTCATGAAGAGGTTAAGGTCAGAAAGACTAGAATCTACATTCAATAACTGTTTTTTTCTTCAAAATCTAATATTGACAGGATCATGAGAAAAAAAATGTACTTGATCTCCGGAGATAAAAGACTTATTCTAACTGTCAGGTTTATTTATAAGAATTTAAAGGGATAGTTCACCCAAAAATTAAAATTCTGTAATCATTTACTAAGTTGTTCAAACACAGTTGATGGGCCCCATTGACTTCCACATTATTATTTTTTTCCATACTATGGAAGTCAATGGTGCCCATCAACTGTTTGGTTACCCATATTCCTCAAAATATCTTCTTTTGTGTTCAACAGGTTTGAAACAATTTAAGGGTGAGTTTTGGGTGAACTATCCCTTTAAATATTAAATATGAATAAAATATTATTTATGTTACAGGCTGAAAATGTATTAACCTCTTGGTTGCAGGAAGCCTTTGTCTCTTGTGTGTCCAATGAAAACAGTTTCTCAGTCAGCTCCACCTTCAGGTCACTGTCCACTGGGGTGTAGTAATCTCCGGGGCTGCTGGGCTGTTCAATGTATAAGATATGCATTGAAGACATACTGTACAGTGATCAGACATCAAGTTCTTATGTAAACAAATGTATGAGGATAAGAAGATTTAGTATTTCAGTTTACCGTAGAGCAACTGCTTAGGCTGGGAGTTGCACTACTGGGAGGCGGAGCTTGGGGCACAGAGAAGGTGGCGGCCATCTTGGGCATGTCTCCAGCATAGCTCGTCTTGTGGCCGTCATGAATAGAGTGAGAAACAGGAGGAGCAACAGAAGACACTTTGCTGTACATTGGGTGCTCCTCATACTGGGGCTGACCTGAAGAAAAGAATAATGAATTGTGCAGATAAAGATTTGTATTGTAGGTAGTCAGATGTGGCATAAACTGTGATAAACCAATATATCAGCTGGGGTGATTAACTAGCTGTTTTTTATATTTGGCCTTTTTGAGACTACACTAGCTGATAACCCTGCACCTGTTTGACTGATTAACAAAAGGTTATAGTTGGGTCAATCTATTTAACAAAAAAAAAAAAAAAAAAAAAAAAAAAAATTAATCCCAAAATGAAAATAATTATAGGAAAATAAAGATTATTTAATTAGATAATTATTGTCAGGTCAGTTAGACATTTTTTATATAATTTTTTACTTTAATAAAAAATATTTTTTAAATAAAAAAGAAATTACTTTAACACAATACAAAATTAGTATAATGGCAAAAATATTCCCACCAACATAATGTTACAGAAAATTTTAGGGGCTAAATGTTTAAAAAAAATACAAATGGCCCAAAATGATTTTCTTTGTAAAATTGTTGTTTATATATTTATTAGTAATTCATCATTATTTATTAATAATTAAATTAATAATTTATTGCAATATAAACTATACTGTTCAAAGGTTTGTGGTCAATGAGATTTTTTTTATGTTTTTAAAAGTAGTCTCTTATGCTCACCAAGCTTGCATTTATTTGATCAAAATATGCAGTAAAAGTGATATTGTAAAATATTATTACAATTTAAAAGAACTGTATTCTATTTTTAATATATTTTGAAATGTAATTTATTCCTGTGATATAAGGCTGAATTTTCAGCATCATTACTCCAGTCTTCAGTGTCACATGATCCTTCAGAAATCATTCTAATTTGCTGCTCAAGAAACATTTCTTATTATTATCAATGTTAAAAACAGTTGTGTAAACTGTGATATAACAGAAAGTACAAAAGAACAGCTTTTATTTGAAATATTGTCTGTAATATCTACTGTAAAAGTAAATTGTAAATTGTTGGTTTAACTTAAAAAAGTAAGTTACCTGGTTGCCTTAACATTTTGAGTTGATTGAAATTAAAAAATTGAGTTAATACAATGAAGGCAATTGGTTTAATCAACAGAAACGCAAAATATTATGTAATCTGAACCACATTAATTATCTAAGTTGATTTGACAAAAGAAAAAATGTTGTGATAACAAATCATGAAAATAATTTTTTACAGTGTAGATATCGGTACCATTGGAAATCCCATATTGGCCCAAAACTGCAAAAATGAATACTGTTCTCACCAAAGTCAAGAGAGATGATTGTGTCACCAGGTGTAGGTGCCAGCTGGGTGAGTTCTTCAGGCTCCTCTTTGAGTTTGGTGAAGAGCGCTTCACTTGGATCAGTGCCTAGGGATCTTTTGCTTGGACTGAAGAAACTGTTCAATTTGTGAGGCTTGAACAGAGACTCAGTCTGGTCCATAGAAAAGATCATGGATTTCTCCTCAACGTCACTATGAAATAAGAGCACAATGGAAGGTTGATGGCTTCTTGTGTCACCAAATACAGTAAGCAACATTGTAGTGTAACAGTAAAGTTGAGTTTTGAGTTGTGTGAACATTCATCAAACTTTCTCCTTTTGTGTTCCACAGAAAAAATAATTTCATAGTTTTCATTTTTGAGCGAACCATCCCTTTAAGTTGTATTTTCTGTCTTTAATTGGATCACAAGCGTCGATGAGCAGAGAACAGAAAGTGCAGATGCAGTACAAACACATCACAAGCTTTGTCACCTTTCATTTTTTTGCCTTACCTCAGCACGTAGTTCACGCACACAATGCACTGGGGCTGGGAGTTGCGACTGTTGTAGATGACGGTACCCTGGGTCTCCACCCACACATAGCCCCCATTCTTAGCCAACATCCTGTACTGACCGCTCACCGCCTGGCCTTTGGTGCACACTAGAGAGGGAAGAGCAGTAAATAATGTAAAAACCATTTTGAGAACACATACATTTTTTTAAATCGACTTTTTCTTTCCACTTTTGTACTGATGTTTTGATTAAATGGCTGGTCCAAATGTTTCCTCAGAGATCTCCAAAACAACATGTCTAATGACTAAGAGGGTCTTGGGTAGCTATAACAAACTGGGACAGACAGCCAGACCCATCAAGGGAAAGCTAACATAAGCAACAGGACAAACAGAGAGATGCAGACAATGAGGGATTGCTGATCTGAGTTTTGACAGTCTGTCTCCATGGCACGTTCGCCCTGGACTCGGTCCAGATCTGCCGTGGGAAAGCATTGGTTTCGGGTCATACGGTTCATTCCCGGCCTGTGCTTGCACTGCTCTGCAGGACGGCAATGTTGTCGTAGAAAGCCTTGCGACTTCATACACGCGGTTGGAAAAGGAAGTCGCGTAGAAAGATATAGGTTCTAAGTGTCCTTGAGTCAACAAGCTTGGTCCTCCCAACAGCACCACTAAATATTGAGTCATACATCATCTACCAATTTAAAACTTGCATATATTCCTTCCCACTGATTTGTTAAAAACTTCCACGTCTCATGAGTGGTGTTTAAAAATATAGGAAAGAAACTTTTTTTTTATATGTACACTACCGTTCAAAAGTATGGGGTCAGTATGATTTTTAAAAAACGTTTTTTTAAAGAAGTCTTTTATATTTAACAAGGCTGCATTTATTTGATCAAAAATACAGTAAAAACAGTAATATTGTGAATTATTACAATTCAAAAGAACTGTTTTCTATGTTAGTATATTTTGAAATGTAATTTAATTTGTGATGGCAAAGCTGAATTATCAGCATCATTACTCCAGTCTTCAGTGTCACATGATCCTTCAGAAATCATTTTAATATGCTGCTCAAGAAACATTTCTTATTATTATCAATGTTAAAAACAGTTGTGCTGCTTAATATTTTTTGGAAACAGTGATACTTTTTTTTCAGGATTTACTGAATAGAAAGTTAAAACAAAAAAACAAAAAACAGCATTTATTTGAAATAGAAATATTTTGTAACATTATTAATCTTTACTGTCACTTTTGATCAAATAATGATAATCACTGAATAAAAGTATTAACTAAAAAAATCTTACTGACCCCACATTTTTTGAACAGTACTGTACATGCTTCTTTTATTTATGAATCAATAGATATACGTTACTTAAAGAGCAGGTAAAAAACGCTTATGGTTAACAAAAAATTAACTGTTGATTAAAATGCTAAATTTGGTATTACATTTGGGGTGGAAATGAATAGGCTTGGGCTTGGTGCTGGTAACCCAATGCACAGGACAATGTTGATGAAAATATTCATGAAGCTGAAAATACAGAAAAATACGAATATGCGCTCTCTCATTGATTAGATATATTTAAAATAATGTAGGCCCCCTTTTTTTTTTTTTTTTTTACTGGTAACACACTGCATTGTTATACATTATATTCAACATTATATATAGTAGTTCAATGTAGAACTGACACTAAAACTCTGTAAACTTGACTTTTTTCCCCTCACACAGTAATTTTCATTTTGGGTGAACTATACACAATACATATTGGCACTGTCCACAATACATATTGTTGCATTTTTGTATCGCGATATATTGTGACACGGTATATTGTTACATCCCTATTATTCATTCTCTGATGTAAAAAAAATGTGTTTTTTACAGGCATTTTACAGGCAAAAAATGTACAGTGGGGATGCAACGAGAGGCAAATTTTGTGATGATGAAATCAGAGAAAAATTTCTCTCAGTAATGAATGGGAGTGAGTAACAGAAAATCCAGAACTGTCACACTGTATGAAGAGTGCTTCTGATATGCATTTCTTTTCTGAGAAGTATACAATCTGTAAGACTGTGTCTTCATGTATGGGAAAGTTTTTTTTTTCCGTTTTTTTTCTGGTCGTTTGATAAATGATGGAAGCTCTTAGAAAGTTCAAGTGATGAAAATGAGCGCTGATACATGCGCAAAAGAAAGTGGTTGATTAAAACTCAGAAATGCAGTCACGAGGCAGCCCCACACTCTTCCTCTTAACAAGCCTAATCCAGATCAACACTTTTTTTCCCCCTCATCTACACACTTTGAAATGACTCTAATTACATGTTAACGTCACGGTGGACAGAAGCCACTCCACATCCAGCATCTGATTAAGGAGCAATCTGGGACACCTGGCCAGGCTGAGGAGCACCGTAGCTGCCTACTGCTGCGTTCTTATCTCCTCTGTCACTCCTAATGGGGTTCAAGATGTCCTAATGGCTGCTCCGGTCATCCTTAATAGAGCCAATCCAATAAGGCTCTTTTGAATCGTATTCATAACTCAAACATGTATTCGAAATGCAATTTGTCTGAAATGCAATTTGACTCGGGGGGCTGACGATCTCAGTATATATCTCGTTGTTTGCTGTGTGCGGACAGTCTGTGTTTGTGAACGTCAACAGATATTAGGTTTCACCTCTACTTAAAAAGAAAGAGAGAGATAAATGAAAGCTTAAAGGCAATTAGGTGCAAGCAGCAGGTGAGAGATAAGTAACAGTGGCTGATGTATATATGTTGTATGTATGATGATGATATATGTGACCCGTGCTGACAAAATGAGTCGCAATGAGCAAATTTTCAAAAATTAGTTATTGTTATTTTCACATTCTCCATTAAAAAAACCTTCAAAATGATGTATTTGTTGAAATCAGACTGAGCTACACCTGTTTGAAGTCGATAGAGTCAGCAAAGTCAATTTTGAGAAAAATCGAGTTGAAGTTTTCTGAAGGTTCCAAAACAAATTCACCTAGCAACGATACCTTAAAATCCCTGGTAATACCACCAAATTTGGCTCACACCAAGTCAAAACCGAATATCTAAGAAAAATACAGTTGTGGTCAGAATTATTGGCACCCTTGATAAATATGATCAAAGATGACTGTAAAAATAAATCTGCATTGTTTATCCTTTTGATCTTTAATTCATAAAATTAGCAAAAATCTTAGCAAAAAATTTTGTGCTCAGTGACACATTTTTGTGTTGGTTTTGATGTTTGTTTTGGATCATTGTCCTGATGGAAGATCCAACCAGAGCCCATTATTGGATATCTAACAGAAGCGGTCAGGTTTTGATTTTTTTATCTGTGGGTATTTGATAGAGTCCATGATACCATGTATCTGAACAAGATGTCAAGGACCTCCAGCAGAAAAATAGGCCCACAACATTAAAGATCCAGCAGTATATTTAACCTTGGGCATGGGGTACTTTTTATCCCTGGGTGCACCAAACCCATCTGGTGGGTTTGCTGCCAAAAAGCTCTTTTTTTTAAATTTCATCTGACCATAGAAGCTGGTCCCGTTTGAAGTTCCAGTCGTGTCTGACAACTAAATATGCCGGAGATTGTTTCTGGATGAGAGCAGAGGATTTTTCTTGAGACCCTCCCGAACAACTTGTGGTGATGTAGGTGCTGTCTGATCATTTTTTTTAGGCTTTCTGAGACTCAAGACTCAACTAATCTCTGCAATTCTCCAGCTGTGATCCTTGGAGAGTCTTTGTCCATTTAAACTTTCCTCCTCACCGCGCATTAGGACGATTTAGACATGTCCTCTTCCAGGCAGATTTGTAACATCTTTAGTTGATTGGAACTTCTTAATTATTGCCCTGATAGTGGAAATGGGGATTTTCAATGCTTTAGCTATTTTCTTACAGCCACTTTCTATTTTGTGAAGCTCAACAATCTTTTGCTGCACATCAGAACTATATTCTTTGGTTTTACTCATTGTGATAAATGATTAAGGGAATTTGGCCTTTGTGTTTCCTCATGTTTATACTCCTGTGGAACAGGAAGTCATGGCTGGACAATTTCATGTTCATGATCACTCTGGTGTGCTAAAAAAAAATGTAAATATGAATGGGAATATACTTCAGAGATATTTTACTCATAAAAACATTCTAGGGGGTGCCAATAATTGTGCCCAACGTGTTTTGGAGAAAAACATTTATTTCATAATGTGATTTTCCCCGCACTTTCAATTCTTTTCATTCAATGAAAGGTTAGATTTTTGCTAATTTTATGAATTAAAGCTCAAAAGGATAAACAATGCAGATTTATTTTTATAGTCATCTTTGATCATATTTACCAAGGGTGCCACATGGATAGGTTATAATACGTTACACATCAGATGTTTTTCCCCAACAGTTAACCAAACGTTCACTTAAGATTTAACAGATAATGTTTGCGTGAATACTCGCCAAGACAGATATTTTGAAATACTGTATTTCTGTGTATATGTGTAGATCTGGATCGCACGCTGTCTGAGGCATCTTTGTGTGCACGCTTCAGATGTGTCAGTCAGTGCGAGTAAGATCGTTTTGTTTACATCAGAAAATCACATTTCATTGATTCAGACTCATGCCATCGAGAAAGTTGGAATGCTGCGCTTTAAAACGATAAAACAACATTTTTCATGGACAAAGGAAAGATACTCCTCTCAGAAAACGTACAAATAAAGATACTTTTAGATGTTTAATTGCTATATGGAGCATTGGGGTCACTAGACAAGGGCTTAATGAACAAATTTTTGTTAAAACCTCAAATTCGACCATAATTGACATTTTTCACTTGTTTTGCCTGTAGCTTGTAATAAAGCCCACGCACATTGCACGTAATTAGCCCATCCGACTCATTTTGTCAGCATGGCTCACATATTTCTGTCATGACATCTCTTGGAGTATTTGGCATGGTAATCGATATGACAGTGTTGATATGTTTGGTCTCGGCAGAACAGAAGCTCATTGGTTCATTGGCTGCTGATACAGCAGTAAACAATGAGCTTCAAATACTTGGTCACCAATGCTGCATTTATTTGATCAAAAATACAGTAATACTGTGCATACAATAATATAGTGAATTATTATTACTATTTAAAATATATATATATATATAAAAAATTTTTTTTTTTTAATTATATAAATTATTTAATTATATATTTAATTATATATTTTAAAATGTAATTTATTCCTGTGATGGCAAAGCTAAAATTCGTTTCTGAATAAATTGTTTTTCAACAAAAGGTTTAATTAGACAATGGACAATGAACAGGATTCAGAGTATTATGAAACCACTGGGGAAAAGAGGTCAATAGCTTTAAGCATTCAGAGCGATAGAGAGTGCAAATGTGTACTTGCAGTGGTTTAATGCTGACTTGTTCTGTGTTGAAGGGATGAAACAGTAAACCTTGGGAACGCAAGCCTCGCCACCTGTGCTGACCTGATCCGCTGCTCTTTCTCAGAAGCGGATCGCCAGCTCTTGCTTTCTAACCACACTCTCTAATCCTCTTCCACGGTTAGATCACATGGCATCGTTTGATGCACGCAATGGTAAGGCAATGTTAGGAGTGTGTGTGTTGTGTAGCAGTCATACGATTATACATGTGAATGTGATTTTCTTTTCTTAAATGTGTTCAATTATAACCCAATAACACTTAATTTAAGTGTGAAACTCTTGCACAAGCAAAGAGCTGAAGGGGGAAATGAATGACACATACGGTTCTGGTGGCTTTTGGTGACGTTGTCTGAGTCCAGAGCGTGGTAGAAGTCATATGCAGATCGACCGAGAAGATCTTCAGGACTGTAACCCATCAACTCAGTAACTCTGGAAAAGTGAGAGGCAATTAACATTAACACACACACACACACACACACACACACACACACACAGAATTGTTCTAAAGCTCTCAGCCATTTTCTTTGATCTGCACAAGCTTAGTATTTTTTAAGCCAATTTAATAATGATCCATTTCATGTGATTTGTTTGGCTGATATCAAGAACTGGAGTTTTCAGAAACCTTGTGTTTTCTGAGGGTGAATAATTAGAATTAATGAGAAATTACATATTAAATATTTAATATATCCATAATAAAGGATAATATACGTATACCAGAACTGTATATGGAGAAAAATGGACATTGAACATTTTACACTTTACACATTAAATTGGACCTGCTGAAGGGAAAATTAGCTCTGTACTAACTTCTTTATAAAATGTAACTATCTTATAGATTCTCTATTAATATAATAAATGTATTTATTACTGTTAATAAAATTGATAGTTCTGACACAATTGTTTGGTAAGCCACACTCATTTCTGATAAATGCACTCAAACACACACACACACACTTTTTATAAAGGCAAAAAAGTGCTACATTGAAATAACACTTATAGTTTATTATTATTTTTATTATTGTAGTTAGACATAATTTATTAGTTATTTATTTTCTTAGTTATTTAGTTATTAAAAATTAACTGCCCATTTCTTTCTTCCATTTTTAAAAAAATATTTTTACATAACATTTTCCTCGTCATGGTTTAAGTAATTTTTACTCTTTAATCAAAAACACAAGCCAATGTGTGATTGTGTGTAATGAATGTGACAGGAGTATTATTTAGTTATGAAAGTGTGCGTTTAGTGTATTTGAGCTGATCCTTGTACTGAAGTTACATAATGCCAGACAGCTGCAGGTCACTGACTCTGTATGCATGAGTGTGTCTGCAGGCCTCTGTTCATTAAAGAGCCCTCTATTCATTCAACTAACCATCTCTGAGCTGATGAGGCAAAAAAGACACACACACGCACACACACACACACACGGGGCTGGGGTGGATCTTGGCCAATGGCTGAGAAAAGTCTGCACCTACACAAAAACAAGTGATTTTTCATCATCTATGAGAAAAGTGGGGAAAACTGTTTGAAAGCTATTTTGAAATATAACAAATATGTTGTTTAATGAAGGCCTTGTATTCCTCTTTCCATAGACACTGTACTCCAAAAATGAAATAACCATGTTTTAGACCAATCTTCTCTAAATTTGTGCGCTGACATCATAATAATGACCATAATTACCACTGGATAGGTGCTCGAGTAAGTCAAATGACTCTACTTTTCTCTTATTCTCAAGGTGACATAAGTCAGAGCTCTTCTCGAAAGCAGGGAACACTTTCAAAAGCTACTACGGAACATTTCAACATTTAGCCAATCATTACGTCCATTAAACATGTCTCATCTGGTCTTTAATATAATGTGTTTTTCAGTTTTTTTTTTTCCATTTCCTTATGCAAGCTTTGCAGACAAACCGGCCATTATCCAACATGTATGCAGATCAATGACATGGTACTATATTTTTGGTACTAAATCATTATTAAAATACTACTACTTTGACTTAAATTTCCCTCTTGTATAATGTTTTTAATTTCTTTTTTTTTTTTTTTTTAATGGGGATGGGGTAATCAGTGTAAAGGGGATCGCACACCGGACGAGAAGCTCAGCGCCGCACCGCGCCGCGTCGCGTCTCAGACAACTCACAGGTATTGCACACCGGCCGCGCACATTATATACGCACGAGCTCAATTTTGAATCAACTCCTGATAGAAGAGCTGCACGATGGGTGTGTTTTAAGTCGACGGGGAAACGTTACATATGCCTATTCTTTAATATTTCGCACTGAGGTTAGTGTACATGGAAAAATGGCACAACAGAGCAAAATGAAAGAAAAAGCTACGTTTATTATACATTTTTAGACTTTATTCAAGCTGTTAAACTAAGAATGTAAAACTGATGTATCTTGCAGCACAGGGTGAAGTCAGTATGTACATTAACGACGATTTGAGAGAAATATAATATAAATTTAATGTAAAACAATGTACATGGCGCTCTGTGGCGCGGCAGGATTTTGAACAACTTCCTGAGTCGTAGCTGGGCGCCGCGGACAGGCTCCGAATGTCGCCGCCGGTGTGCGTACACTCATTGAAAACAATGCGTTCGAATTTTAAAGACGTGGCGCGGCGCTGCGTGGCGCTGAGCTTCGCGTCCGGTGTGCGACCCCCTTAAGTGTATGGAGAACAAACCCTAATTTTTTTTTAAAAAGATTTATATTTTTAAAAATAAACATCAGCTAATTTGGCCTTTTAAGACAAGGTAAATATTAATTGCTAGGCAATTTTATGCTAGAACTTTTTTTTTTTTTTTTTTTTTATCTTAAAGGCAGGGTAGGTCATTTTCGGAGAGGCTAGCAATAGCGAGCTAGCTTTGAAAACATAAGATCCCACACTCCCTTCAGAGCTCTTTACAAAGCCACGCTTCCTCCAAAACACATTAATGCGTACAGCAGGGTGCAAACAAAAGAGTCACAAGAGACGTCGTTAAACTACCTCATGTCTCAAAGCACATAACATTACAATAATAATGAACATAAACAACAAAGAGCACTGACCTATACCACCTGACTGCTGCAGATTCATTTTGCCATTGATAGAGTTGTCATTGAAACGCATAAATTTGAGTCACAAACCGCTCCGAGTATAATGTCACGGGTTTCCATCTCTTCCAAATTACGGTAGTTATGGCGTGAATGCAGCATAAGCTTGTGGTTTTGATTCGGTAGGAACTGTAAAATGTGGCTGCTGTTTTGGTTGTGGTGTTCGGTGACTGTTGTCTATCTAACTCTGCATAGCATAAAAAGCGCTGATGACGTGTGATGTCTGCGCAAATGGTACGAGAGGGTATGTAAAAACATACGCTGACAGGCAGGTAGGACATCCTATCGTATGCCTCGAACCGAGGGTTATGATTGGACGGACATTTTATGGTCCTATGCCTTCCACAAACGATATAAATACATATAAATACATTCAGACCACTTAACTTAGTGTTTGCTATCGGGATCTGAAGTGACTTTTCAACCAGCATAACAAAAAATGTTTTTGAAGCAAAATCACCTACCCTACCTTTAAGAGTACCCTTTATTGATGGTGTCTAGCATCACAAATTTCCTGTCATTAACAGAAATTGTGTTCATGTTTATTGTTTAACATTATTGAGTGACTCCAGTGTCAATTGATAATACAATTTACTCAAACTGCACATTTACTCTAAGAACGCAGGTGTGTGTGTTTGGAGAGGGGCGGTACCTGTCATCACAGTAAGTAAACTTCATGTCCATGCTGTGGCGACTCAGAAACGCCTTGCTGTCGAGCGGTGTGTCGATGTTTGATGGATGGGGAATGGGCTCGCACATCATGACTACACAGGTGAGCGGCGGCTCTTTAAAACCACAGAGCACTCGTGCGGGACAGCCGTTACACACCTTCAGGTGCCCTGTGCAGTGCAGGACCTGGAAGAACAACCATTATGAGTTACAAAAAGTCTGACTCCAGGTCAGCGATTATCATAAAGGAGAAGTTATTCACCTTCCAGCTGGCTGACTTGAGGTTGACAGTGCGCCCGCGATTCGTGACTGTGCATTTCATTCTCATAAAGAAATCTCTCTCGGTGTTCAGCTCCTTGCCTTTCTTTCCCATGCCTGCAGATTTACACACACACACACACACACACACACACACACACACACACACACACACACACTCTCAGCTTAGAAATGGGCCAAAAATCCCAGGAAAACATTCCAAGCATTCTTCTTCTGTGCATACGGAAGCTTAAACTCAACAGAAATATTTTTTCTTGGTTTATCAAATTCCAAACATCTTACAGTACTTTCGGCTTTTGATATGATCTTTTATAAAAATAAATGTGTAAGCTAACTCCAAACAGAATTATTAATAATAATAATTAGAATGATAATAATGTGTTTAATTTATATAGCGCCTTTCCCAAGCTCAAGGACGCTTTACCATAAATCAATCAGTCAAACAACCAACCATATGGACAATCATATGGACAATGGACATTTGCCCAATCCAGAACAAGAGCCGATGCAGTTGCATATAGCGGTTATATCAAATTGCGCAAGACATTTAAATCTATAACAAAGAACACATGTAGATAGCATAGAAAGGTAGACTGTATAAGCACATAAACACAGTGAGAGACACTATACATGAATACACATTATGACTGATAATATTGGGAGAACAAATTGGTTTTGAGCTGAGATCTGAATTCATCAATAGAGGAAGTTGTCCTACTGTATGTGTCAGTTCCATTACAAGCTGAAGCAAAATATGACTGTTTGAACAGGTAATGTACGTCTTATTCTAAGCAAACAGTATGCCAATTAGATTTTTACAATATGCACAATATGTACGATTTTTGGATTAAAATATCCAAAAAACACTAGAACAGTATTAGATATTTTGTTTTCTTGTGTACTTACATTATCCCAAATGTTTCCAAGAATGTTTAAATCCAGAGAAATAAGCAATTTTAACCGGTTTTATTTTGTAGAAACCATGGAAACACCAAAGACACTTTAATATATTATATGTTTTATTAGACAAGGGAACAACTGTTTGGATACATTTATAGACAGAAAACTAATCATTGTTATATAGCTCAACACATTTAGTCTTATAGTTTGAAACAATCGTTTTCTTGATTATATTAATATGATATTCTAATATCGATCTAGCTTACTCCAGTGTGCAACAAGTGCCTCATAGTAGCCGCCGAGCGAATGCACAGAGTAACGTTATAACATTTTAAACACACTCACATGTACCTAATATGATAAAACAGTGCTGTGTTACCCCACATACGCTTGACGGGAAGAAGCGGAAGCGGCGACTGCGGCATAATAAAAGTTCCGCTGCTCTCGAGGCGTGTGTCGCGTTCATCTCTCATTAGCAATCGCTCCAGCGGCCTCGTTCCGCTCCCATAGCACTCGGCCCTGCTCTGCTTCATACTACAGTAACATTAATAATCTCATCCATGAACATGATTTCTGCCCGAGTCCTGTCGGCTGTGAGGTGAAGATGACATCTCCCATGATTCTGCACTCAATCTCAGCGTCATCAAGCTACGCCTTTGTTTTGAATAGGCGACCTCTAGCGGCAAAAAATTACATATTGTGCCTTTAAAGGGTTAGTTAAAAAGATGAAAAATTGGTCATCATTTGCTCACTGTAATGTCATACAACAATGTCAGACAAATCATGAGCCAATCGTTCACCAGCAGCTGCTGAATAAGAGGATCTTGGTTTGGCCACACGACACAGGTGACCACCTGACCCTCTCCACAGCTCTATTAACAACTCAAACAAGAAGGAGCGACATGCTGCAAAGTTTTATCATAGTGAAGGAGGCAAACACCTGAAATAGCACAATGAAACTTGACCTTAACAGCACAGAGGAGAGAGGTTATAAGAGGCATGCGAAGAGGGGTATGAAAGTGTGGAGGTCAAATAAAGGAGACACAGAATAAAAGAGGAAGGGGTTGTGGGTCGATGTTTTCGAAGGCATGATTGTTTTTTCTTCACATAGCTAATCCTCTCCTATGAAGCTATGTGTTTTCTTTGCATTAGGCCCTTACATACTTGTTTTGGTATTTCTGAAAGTCTGTTTGTAGAAGCGATAAGAAAGTTTCTTTAGAGGCACATATGTTCAACACGCTCCATCTCCTTTTCCTTTATGCCTAAAACCACTTTAGTCCAATTCATCTTAAAGGAGAAAAGCCCATAAGAAAGCATGTGAAGTAAATTTTACACTCAGAGGCCATGCTGAACTATGCTCTGTTGGATGCTTTCATGCAAGAGCTTTTGGTTGGTAATTTAGAATTTGGTTCGTTTGGTTGGTGTGAATGCGGTTTTCCAAAGTTGGATGAGCACGAACTCCATAAACGTTCACTGAAATGTTAATATATATATATATATATATATATATATATATATATATGGCAAAAAGACTGAGTGGCAGCATTGGTTTTCAGCGTGAATGCCGCAAAAAACACACAAAACACATTCAAAACGGCAAAGAGCTTTGCGATTGACTGTACAAATAGATTTGACAAGAAATCGGAGGTATATTTTTGAAAGCTAAAGAAAAGAGAAGCAAATTGGATCGCTGCAATTTCACAGACACAACTGGACTCCAGGCAGCAAAACATGGATTTGCAGTTATCATTTTTGTCAATATGTTGAATTTTGGGGTAAAATCATACCCTACATATTGTATTGTTATATATTGGATTGACAACTCATCAATTAAATATTTACCATCTTATATTCTGTATAATTGGGTTTTTAAATAAACACTGACAAAAACTTTTAAAAGTTTTTGGACTGGATGATATATATAACATTGATATAAGTGACCACCCGGATTTAGACCTACCTATATTGTATTTATATAAAGCGTTCAAAGGGAAATTTGCTTTATGTATTTCCCCGGTGTTGAAATCAGGCATGCATAAATGTCTGGAAACACGATTCCTGGCTGCATGTCAATATCCATCGATTACTGGATTTTTGCTAAGTTGTAACAGGAACACTATTGAGTCCAACCTTTAGTTTAATCTTTAGTTTAATAATTTTTTTATTCACGTTTTACTCGCATTTTACTAGCGTTTTTGCAGTTTCCCCTATTAAATCCAGTCATGCAACAGGCACTTTTGCCACTCAGTCCAGCTGAGGGGGTGTGTTCCGGTGGGAAAGTGACGTCAATGCATACCCTCTATATAGGCTGACCTTTTTTAAAAATTTTGTAAGCATATTGTGTAGCTGTGCTTGGAGTCAACTGTTTATTTTTGATAATGCAATGATAATGCAATCACACTTATTATAAATTGAGGGAACAAATTAGTAAATTGTTCGCACAATTTAGCAAATCGAGGGAATGAAATAGTAAATCGTGCGCATGATTTACTTTTCTTTTCTTTTTTTTTGCATGTCATGTACGGGGCTTCGTAGAAACATGCCAAATTGTGCAGACAATTTTTGGCCAGGCTGTCATACAGAGAAATTATGTACAAACAGCAGGATTTGAAACTAGTGAGGCTGAATAAACAAAAGTGACATACCGGCTTTGAGGCTGAGGTTCTCACGGATCTCTTCATGGTCACAGGGGTGAGTGAAATCAAAGATGCTATGCCCTGTTAGTTCCACCTACAAAGACATGCAGATGCTATAATTTCTTTAAATGTTTTTGACATGGATGAATCTCATGAAACATCTCATTATATAACACTAATGTTCAAAAAGGTGGGGCCAGTAAGATTTTTGTTTGAAAGAAAGTAATACTTTTATTCAGCATAAAGGGCATATTAAAGTGATCAAAAGTGACAGTGAAGACTTTTATAATGCTACAAAAGATTTCCATTTCAAATAAATGCCTGCTAAAAACTCAGTTTTGCAATCATAGAAATAAATTACATTTTAAAATATATTAAAATAGAAAACAATATTGTAAATTGTAATAATATGTTACAATATTGCCATTTTTACTGTATTTTTTGATCAAATAAACGTAGTCTTGGTGAGCATAAAAGACTTTCATAAACACTAAAAAAAATATCCCCAAACCTCCGATCAGCAGTGAATACAACATGACTGATATTTTGCCTAAAGAAAATTAAGCCTACTTTAGACTCAATATGATTAATTAATTTTTTAGATTATTTTCGTGGCTTTTTGCCCCAAAATACCCAATATCTTAACATTTCTTGTAATTATTTTTAAGGTTGATTCTCATTTAGTTCCTATTATTACAATACAGTAAATATTTTATATTATAACAGTAAAAAAAAATACTGTAATACAATGATTTAAAACAGTTAAAACAGTAAAACAAATACTGCCATAATATTTTCACACAATACACCACTTTTTATTTTACAGTACTGAGAATTTTTAGCATTACGCATTATTTTTTAGCATATATATTATTATTTTGGTGAAATATGACCTGTACATGTTCTTAACAAGTTTTTTGAGATTCATAAACATCATGGATCTTTGATCTTTATTATAATGGAAATTTATCTGATAACAAATAGATAACAGGCCATAGTTCTACAAAACAGTAGCCATGTGTAAGGAAGCAATTGGCAGCCAGGAGATAAGTCCAAGAGCTTCTGCAAGGGTACGAAAAAAGTGACACATCCTTCCTCCCATACAGTGCTGAAAGGAAACGGGCTTGTGCTGTGGTTAATAATGGCATCTCGTCTGCCTATGATTAAGTGAACCCTGAGGAAATAAATGCTAAACAGACAAACAGCTAATAGTAATGTGACTAAAGGTTAGTATCTGACTCATTTCACTGCAGACGTTGCTGGGCCTCTGATTCTCACCTGTGTGAGACCCATGAATTTGTTGATGTTCTCTGATAAGAAGATCATGTCTCCGTCTGATGTTACCACGGTAATGAAGCCGCCCAGTGACTTCAGATACCAACTGTCCATCAGTCTGTCTACATCTGTCGTCTCTGTGGCAGCAACATGGCCTGAAAAACGGCACAAACACGAGAGTTTCAGAATGTGTGTGCGCATGTGAGTGTGTGCACATTCGCTAGTCTTGCTCTGGCTCTTAAATCCCTGGCTGACGTCCAAAATAAACAACAGCAACTTCATCCTGCTACTCTGAACCCTCCCAACAACACTGACCTCCCTTCTGTCAGTGCCCTCAGCTCCACACACACACACACACACACACACACACACACACACACACACAACATGTGCTACAAATACCCACATATACTGACACACAGACACCCACATGCCCTGCTGTTTGATGGCACTAAATCTGAGCATTTCAGTTTAAAGAGAAAAACTTAAACTCCAGCTGTTACCCTGTATATGGAAAACCCACATCTTTGAGAAACATATGAGAAGGGGTTACGCAATCCAAGCCAATATTTGTGATTATGCTTCTCCGGAGATCATATGCACTTTTGGAAAAACACAAACTTATACAGGGCAATGCAAATATACAATATAAAGTGCATGCTCTAATATATGCGTATTCAATTTCCACATTGAAAACATTTTTATTTAATTATTTTTTCTTTTTGAAACCCTAAAAATGACATTTTATAACATAAAATAAGCAAGAAATATTTAAGAGTGATGTCAAAGAAAGAACTCCATTGCATTGTTAATTAGCAGACCCCACTGTATATATTATAAATAATAATATATAACCGTTTGTTAAAAAAAAAAAAAAAAAAAAAAAAAAAAATAGTCGATAAAGTCAAGTGATCATTTGGAAAAACCTAAATTCCCACATGGTTGGTAATATCACCACTGAAATGTGGACGGGGTGCCAGACTTTGGTTGAGTACTGCAGTAGATCTGGCAAAGCTTCAGGAGGGAGGTGGAGTGGACAAGGACATGGAGAACAGAGCGGCTCCACACTGGGGGGTCGGAAGCTTGTGATTGCTCCAGTGTGCTTCCTCCAGATAAGAAACTTTCTCAAGGCCCATTGAGAGCCCAGGGCTGGATTTGGGCCGAGCCTAGAGACCGTGGCCCCAGGAGAATTAGAGTTACGTCTTTGAAGGGGTTCTTGCCTTGCAGCTTTCATTCTGAGATGAAACAAATCTGCTCCCAAAATTGGGGTTTCAGAAATTGATCATGTGGAAGAGAACTAACTCAGTCTATCTACAGGGGAAAATGATGATCTGCTCTGTAGAAATATTGACTACTGATATGTCAAGATAGCGCAGAACATCTGGCAACACTTCTGCCCACAAAGACTACAAGATGTTTTGCTTGACATAATATGGAGCTAAAAAAGTTAAAAAAAAAAAAAAGCTAAAAAAAAAAAAAACAACAAAACAAAACAAAAAAAAACACCAAATGACACAAAAACAAAACACTAAATGACACGAAAAAAAAACAAAAAACAAAAAAAAAAACACACCAAAAGACACCAAAACAAAACACTAAATGACACAATGACGCAAAAACAAAACAAGACAAAAACAAAAAAAACAACAACAACAAAAAAAAAAAACAAATGACAAAAAAAACAACAAAAAAAAAAAAAACACCAAATGACAAAAACAAAAAACACCAAATGAAACAAAAACAAAACACCAAACGACAAAACAAAACAACAAACACCACATAAACAAAAAACAAATACACAACAAAAGACAAAACCTTGCAGAAATTTGTTTTGTAACAAATCTACAGACCTTTAATATCTCTGAACTTTGATCAGAATAAACCGGAGGAAATGGCATTTTAAAGCCTCTTACTGACAAATGCAACAACAATCACCCCTACATATAGTTTTCAGCCTAAAATGACACAATCCAAAATGATATGAAATGAAACCATTATGTTTTGTTGTGACACTAGGCCTATTTGAGACTGTAAAGAATCGTAGAAGTAGCAGTGAGTCATTGATTTCAATGAGATTACATCTCGTCAACCATTATTTCATAACATATTTTTGGAGCCGCCCATGGGCGAAAAGAGCGAACATAGAGAATATCAGGTTGAATGACAGAATCAGTTCTAAGCATCAGTGCAGTGGGAGTGTGGATCTTATGTAAAAGGTGTTTCCCATGCACCCTCAGCATGGGTAGGGTGATGGCGGGAGGAGGAGGGGATGGATGGATGTGCGGCGCCAGGGTTTGCCTGTGTTTTGGCTGGCCTGAGACGGAGAGCGCCAGCCTTAAAGAAAGCACCAATCATGCTTCCAGCACAGAGCTCGCAGACCTGCTGATAACACTATCTGATGTGCCATCTCTTACTGACAGGGCTGCTTTTCAATGTCTCTTTCCCCTCCTTCTCTCCCTCCCTCTTTCTTTCCATTTCTGCATGTAGCATGAACCTGAACATTTGACTGTCAAGACACTTTAAGTCCAACAGTGCAAAGTCTTTCAGTTACTCCAAACTGAAGGAACCGAGCCGATCCTGCGTTCTAACTGCGCACCAATTGTGTTCCCTGTCCTTTTAGTGTCTGTGCAAAAACAGAATGGAATGTCGAATGCAGGAGCTCCTTTGTCCAGCTTCCGGAGATTCTAATTTTATAATCAAGACACACAAACAATACGAACATGCTTACATCCTCTCGCCATACCTGCTTTAGACAAAGAAACTTTCAAAAGACCTGGGGCCTGATGTATAAACGTTGCGTATTCACAAAAAAGGCAATGGTGTGCATACGTAATTTTCCATGCACAAATCTGGATTTATAAAAAACAAACTTAAAGCATAATATCTACGCACCGTCTGCACACTCCAGACCAAGCGTACGCACTCTCTCTCTGAAGTGAGCAAAGTAATGAAGTAGTCAGAATGATTTAAACGGTTTTCATTTTTATATACACATTTAGATGAAATATTAAAGTATTGTCTGAATCAGAAACCAGGAAAAAGGAGAACTGTCAACATTATGCTGAACTTCTCATTTTGTGAAAAAATTAAAGTAATACTTGATTGTAACGACATGAGTGAAGTAAATAATAACTTTCATTTTTGGGTGAACTATCCCTTTAAAATCACACACACATCTCTTGAAGCTAACTGTATCCATTATTAAATATACTCTGTAGGCTTTCATTAAATTGTTGTATTCATCACATGCAGGCTTTGATTTATAAGATTAGCACCTACAGCTAAAGATAATTAACCCAGACAGAGTTACAGCAGGTCCAATATTCACTAACACAATTATATCCTTACATAAAGCACCTCCTCATTTGTATAATACAACAGTAACCTTAACACAGTCTGACATGACTAAAACGTTTCCTCATAACAGCGCAGTGCTAACGATGGTGAAGCCAGATAAAAGATCAAACTAAAGGTGTAGAATTTGATTATCATCAGAATGTGTATTTGCAAAGTGACTCCTTTGACGTGACATCTGTGATGTTGCTCTAACAGTGGACTCACCCATTTGATAACCTTTATTTATCAAATGGCAAATATAACTGCACAAATATGCACCAGTCACTAGCTATGTTTCCATCCACTTATTTTTAATTCGCATTTTAGAATATCCCATTTAAAAAAAAAAAAAGCTGGATGGAAATGCCAAGATGCGCATCATTTTGCGCAAATTTTCCCGGAAGTGATGATTTGTTCTCTTGAACACATGGGATGGGAACAGTTGCAAACATTCGCAAATGTTTTATGTGATATTCCAATTTTGCACCAAGATGCACATCATTTTGCGCCAATTTTGCCGGAAGTGATGATTTTTGCCGGAAGTGACGCAAATGTTTTATGCGATATTCCAATTTTGCACACAAGTTAAATTTGTAACTTTGAACGGAAACATAGCTATTGTAGTAATAGGATTTTCTGTTTTGTTATCCCCAGAATTTATTATGAAAATATTACATTACTGATATAAAATTAATAATCAATTATTAATATAATATGCATCATAAATTATAATATTTATTTGTAATTTAAAATAATTTATATTATAGATACTAGTCAAAGTTTATCTAAATGCTGGTAATATCTAAATTACTTTTGTAGAAAAATATTTAGGTATTTGAAATTGTATTTATGCTTTTTTTTTTTTACTACTTACTAACTACTACTACTACTTACTACTACTTACTACTGTTATTATTACTACTACTATCATTGTTATTTTGTGGATGAGCTGGACCACATATTGAAGTAAAAGCATGGGAACATCTTCAGTTCTAGAGATGCACAAATATTAAAATTATTGCTGATGCTGTTAAAAAAGATGGCTAATAACTAATAAATTGCAGACATTAAACATCTATTATATTTTTTCTTAACAATATAAAGAGCACTAAAACTAAATTCGTTCAATGTCAAATCGATGTTGAGCTGTCCAAACTTTTGATAGGTAGCATATTATTAAGATTACATATTAGATGATTAAATACAGTACAGTACGTCTGTGTTTCAGTATCTGGTAACACTTTAGTATGGGGAACAATTCTCACTTTTAACTAGCTGCTTATTAGCTTGCATATTGGCTGTTTATTAGTAGCACATATTAATGCCTTATTCTGCATGACCATATTCTACATCCCTAAATCTTACCCCATACCTAAACTTAACCACTACAACAACTACCTTACTATCTATTAATAGGCAGTAAATTAAGAGTTTGAGGCAAAAGTCATATTTAATAGTGAATATGTGTTCCCCATACCAAAGTGTTACCCAGTATCTTTGTCCAGTCCAGTCACACGTGTGCATTTAGATACGTGTACCTGAGGTGAGGAGTTTGCGTGTCCGCAGGAAGCTGATGGCCAGTCTCATGATGGATGCTTTATCCAGGTGTGAGCTGATGCTGTGTGGGAGGGGCAGCTGGTGGGCAAGTTCGTAAAACACCTCCGTCTCCTTACTGCGCCTACAGCGCGCCGCATCACGGGATTTCTCCTTACGCCGCTCTGAGCTGCACCTACAATATGGAAATGTGTAATAAAAATATATTTCAATTTCTAATCATTTAATTAATGCTACCTATATTTTCTGTGCTATAAAAATCTAAGAAAAAACGTTGTTTTTTTCCCTAAAATGCTATATTGTGCAAATATTTCAACGGATTAAAAATAATTGAATGTCAAAAAAAGCTTTTAAAATCCAAAATAAAAAGGTAAAACTTTTACTCTTGTTTTTCACCCTTACATCTGGTCAGTGCCCTGATCTGGATGTAATTAGTTATGGGTGAATCTCACAAAAACCTGTTTCTTTCTTTTGCTTTCAGCTGACCTGACATGCTTTTGACAAGTTTTGTGACATTCTCCCTGATATTCTCCACGTTGTTAAGTGCACGCTGTATACAAACACACTCAATTCACTTATTTATCAGTGTATTTATGAGGTTTTTAAGAGAATAAGAGTCTCTTTGTGCCCTTGACAGTCTTTCTTATTCAACTCAAGTCACTCTTGCAGAATCAGACATCAGGCCCAAAAACTGGGCCAGTGGAAAAAGAGCCAGTGTCCGGCAGGTGCGAATGAAACACACACACACACACACACACACACACACACACACACACACACACAAACATCACTTAGTATAATTTATAAGCTTATAAACAGTTTTCCTCATGGGACCAAAAAATGTCACCACAAGGACAAGGATTTTGGATATTGCCATCTTGGTGTACATAAAGTAGGGTTTACCTGAACCACACACACACACCACACACATCATTTCAGAAATGAACTTCACCTTCAATCAGAGCAGTTCTTTTAATCAACATAATAGTAGAATAAAAAGAAAACAGTTTGCTGGATTGGTGATGAATACATTTACATGCTACAGCCCAAACATAAGATAAACTGTGTAACAGAATAAATCAGTAATAATGACACAGCAAAAGGAACTCTTATAACATTCATTGTACTGCTTTATTTATTCTAGTCAGCTCAAACTGTCAGGAGCAGATGGGTCAATGCCAGATCTCAAGTGGGACATTCCTGGCTGGTTCAAGTGCTTATGGGAATGATCACTTATAGCTACATCCTGGATTTAATAAACAAAAATAATCTCCCAAATTAGAACACATCTGTTCCATGACAAGACATTATTTACGGGAAATAGAATTTAATTCCTATTTATCTTGTTGAATGTTGACAACTTTCATTACAAATCAATAATCCATCCATCCGTCCATCCATCCGTCCATCCATCCGTCCATCATGACACAACCAAGGCTAGCGGAATTTATTTCTGACTTGATAAATAAAGATATAGATGGTTATAGATGATCAGAGATATCTGAAAATAATACAAATCGAAATGTGTGAGTCATTATTTTCCACAACTATTGTGTTGTAATAAAGAAAGAAAAAGATTACTAAAGAAAATTATTAATATAAAAACAAATTAAACTCACACTCACATTTATTGTTATATTAATACTTTTCATAATTTTTCAGTTAAAGAGACAAAAAAGCTCAGTATGACAAGCAAAAGTGTGCTAGTCATGCACTTGCAGTGCCTTGAGCTGTGGTTTGTGGGTCACTTCAGAGGGCAAGATATATTACCACCAGCACTGAGTGATATTTTAATTCACTGTAACTGTGGCATACCACAACCCCCATGTGCAAGCAAGATCACAGATACACTAACCCACATGTTGTAAAAAGATTTCTATTTTATTCATCTCAGAGGAAGTACTAAACTCAGTCATTCTCACTAAACTTATATACACACACTCACCGGTCACTTCCTTGCTAGTACCGTGTTGGAACCCCTTTTGCATTAATTCTTCGTGGCATAGATTCAACAAGGTGCTGGAAACATTCCTCAGAGATTTTGGTTCATGTTGACATGATAGCATCACGCAGTTGCTGCAGATTTGTCAGCTGCACATCCATGATGCGAATCTCTCATTCCACCACATCCCAAAGGTGCTCTATATTGAGATCTGGTGACTGTGGAGGCCATTTGAGTATAGTGAACTCATTGTAGTGTTCAAGAAACCAGTTTGAGATGATCTGAGCTTTGTGACATGGCGCATTATCCTGCTGGAAATAGCCATCAGAAGATGAGTACACTGTGGTCATAAAGGGATGGACATGGTCAGAAAAAATACTCAGGAAGGCTGTGGCATTTAAACTATGTACAATTGGTACTAAGGGGCCCAAAGTGTGCCAAGAAAATATCAACCACACCATTACACCACCAGCAGCATCCTGAACCGTTGAAACAAGGCAGGGATGGATTCATGCTTTCATGTTGTTTAAATGCCAAATTCTGACCCCGAATATCGCAGCAGAAATAGAGACTCAGACCAGGCAATGTTTTTCCAATCTTCTTTTGTCCAATTTTGGTGAGCCAGTGTGAATTATAGCCTCAATTTCCTGTTCTTAGCTGACAGGAGTGGCACCCGGTGTGGTCTTCTGCTGCTGTAGCCCATCTGCTTCAAGGTTCGACGTGTTATGCGTTTAGAGATGCTCTTCTGCAGATCTCGGTTGTAACTAATGGTTATTTGAGTTACTGTTGCCTTTCTATCAGCTTGAACCTGGACATTCTCCTCTGACCTCTGCATTTTTACCCACAGAAATACCTCTAACTGGATATTTTCTCTTTTTTTGGACCACTCTCTGTATGGTTGTGCATGAAAATCCCAGTAGATCAGCAATTTCTGAAATACTCAGACCAGCCCGTCTGGCACCAACAACCAAGCCACGTTCAAAGTCACTTAAATCACCTTTCTTTCCTATTCTGATACTCAGTTTGAACTTCAGCAGATCATCTTGACCATGTCTACATGGCTTTTTTTGACCTTCAATTATTTTTAATCCGTTGAAATATTTGCACAATATAGCATTTTAGGAATGAGTTGCTGCCATGTGATTGGCTGATTAGATATTTGCATTAGATATTTGCATTAACGAGGAGTTGAACAGGTGTGTGTGTATATTTATATATATATATATATATATATATATATATATAAAGATTAGTGAGAATGACTGATGTTTAGCCACAATGCATCGCAATACAAAAATACAACAATATAACAATGTATTGTTTATAGTTTGCCAAAAATGAAAGTTTTAGACAGATTTAGTTGAGCAACTTAGTTGAGCATCAGATATAGTAATGGTGCATGAAAAATGCTACACCCATATGGTCACACATTTGAGCTTCCATGTTAATTCATTATTATTAATTAATAATAATAAAAAAAAACATTATCTAATAGAAGAAAATATTTTAAACTTTTTAAATGTTTCTATGCATATGCAAATGAATTCAAGCATATGTATCTAATATAATTCGGTAACACTTTGCAATAAGGTTTCATTAGTAAACATTAGTTAACTACTTTTTTAACGTTAAGAATGGACAGTACTTCTACAGCATTTATAAATCTTAATGTTAATGTCAACATTTACTAATACATTACTAAAATCAAATGTTGTATTTGTTAACATTAGTTAATGCACTGTGAACTAACATGAACAGCTGGATTTTTGTTAACTAACATTAACAAAGATTAATAAATACTGTAACAAATGTATTGCTCATTGTTAGTTCATGTTAGTTAATATATTAACTAATGTTAACAAATGAGACCTTATTTTAAAGTGTTACCCATAATTCTGTATTTTTAGCCAAGCAGAATCATGAATATTTCTGTTCTGGCGTCACCATTGCTCTGTGCATGGGGGAGAAGGATCAAGTCCAAACCTATTCAAGTCCATCCCGATGTAAATCCAAATGTAGCATTTTAATGAACAGTACTGTTCAATGAACTGTTTATCATAGGTGTTAGAATAATTATAAAAAAAAAAAAAAAAAAAAAAAAATTTTAACTATTTGGCTTTGTTCAAAGTATCATGAGAGTATCGTATCATGAGATCAGTATTGAACCAAATCATGACATGAGTGATGATGTCTCTTGAGAATGACTGATGTTTAGTTTATTTATTATATATAGACTCAGTAAGACATTTCACAGCACAGAAAAGTCAACCAAGTCATTCTTCTCTGTGAGGTTACAGGTTAAAAATAATTGCGACATATTCATGTTGATTGATGATAGTGTTATAAATGCTATAAATAATAAATCATGGTGTGTTATGGTCTCTGTTGTGGCTCATTTTAACATTTTTTTGTTTTTCAAAAAAAAACAAAAAAAAACAAAACACCTCTCTGGTCTTGGTCCTACATCAGGACACAAGTGATGCAGTCCAAATTGCTCTTCATAATATAGCAGAAACAATACTCCCGTCTATTCTTTCTCTTGTCCTATTTAGAGGAAAATAAATAGGTACTGGGCTGGTTTCCATGGGGACCGTATTGAGGATGTTGACGTCCAATTTTCCTGTCCTGCATCCAATAAGACTGCAGAGGACAAATGCGCAGATACTGTTTGATGCAAAGGCCAATAATTATTTCAATAACCAAAGACTTATTTTTATAACAATCTCTTAAGCTAAGATGATCCAAGTGGTCAGGTTGTACCACTCTACATCTGTTATAAAAAGATGCTGATAGCACAAGTGTGTCATACACAATGTCATGTACAAAAGTAAATGAATAAATTCAGTTTCTCCTCGCACTCTGAGGTCATTCTGAGGCAAGCTCAAGTTCTCATCTCTCGAAAGGCTTCATTCACTCGTTCAGACTATAGAGCTCTCTGGATGAATATGTTCAGGTCTGAAGTATAGACAGTCTACTTTATTGTTATTGCACAGACCCAGCAGGACATTAAACAATAGAGACCTAGTGCTCACTCAGGGCATGAAACCATCTAATGAACCCTCTGAACCCTTTGTAGCAGACATGGATGTCTACAGGCTACAAGACCATATGAAGACCAACAATGGAAAACAGGCAGTGACCGAAGAATAGCTATCATCAAAGCTTCTGTCACACCAAATATTACAGTACATGCAAAGCACCACCACAAGAGTGCTAGACATCTTAAATGGTAAAAGTTTAATTTCTGGTGAAAGTTTAAAACTGACTGAAAATCTTCAAATCTCATTGAACACCTGCTACCATCTCTAGTATAATTTGTGGTTCTCAATAGGATGATTTGAAGAAGCAAAAGGTGTTTTTTTTTATTTTATTTTTTTTTATTTGACACTGCAATTCGATTTGCTGATCATTTTATTCTAGAATATATTTCAGTAAATCAGCTTGCGATGTATCTGGTTGCCATGACAGTAACTTAAACTGCTCACTGCTGGTCAATGTCGTCCTTTCAGTGCAAGTTAGTTAGCTAAGATGAAGAAATTCCCAAAAGAAACTATTTGAAATAAGTTGATACATTTCTAGATGCAAAGGGAGGTGTTTTTTGCTGTCACTGTAATTTTCTGTCACCTCACAGAAGTAAATCGGACATTGCAGATCACATTCAGACACACTGCACTTTTTTTACATAGTACAAGCATCTTATTGTTGCACATACTGTATTGTAATGTGGTATTGCAGGTTATTGATTCAGGTTTTGAATTTTCAGAACATTTTGTTTAAAACTGATTGATGAAATGTCGGTACAGTAAGTCACCCTACTAAATCTGATAAATGTGTAACCCTTCCCTCTCACGCCATATTTCATCAATGTATTCACTGAATTTATATTCATTTATGAGTGACACTCATTTAACCCTGTAAAGAGACATCAATATGTCGCTTATATTATATATATATATATATATATATGTGAATTTGCAGCGCTCCACATCTGCCAATTACATCAATCCACATTGCTGCTAAAAGCTTTAGGCTACAACCTGTCTAAGAGTTGCCACCATGGCAAGTGATAAAAATGCATTCCAGTGCTGGAAATTTAAAAATAATTTCATCCAGAAATCAGAAAAGGGCACAAATATAACATGCAAAATATGTTTTCCAACTATTAAAATGCTTTCGACATCGAACATTTCAATGTCAAACCTGAGGAAGCATCTGCAGATATGTACTGTAACTTAACCTACAGTTAACTGTAAGCCCTCATTAAATAAAGTAGGAAAGGCATTGCCTACTCCCGCCTGCCACACCATGCTACTAATTTGTATTCAAGACATATTTTAACTCTGTATGTCCAGTAGTTTATTTAACAATGTTAATATTTAACAATGTTAATTCATAACAAATTAGCTAGTCTGCTAGCTAGCTAAAGACGTCTTTACCAGGCACACTTCTATTTATGAACCCTTTGACAGAAAATATATAGCTAAAGTTTCTCCTCAATGAATAAGAAAAGTAATCAAAAAGTAAATGTAATCAGTTACTTTAATAAATGTAATCAGTTACATTTATTAAAGTAATTGAAATAGTTACACTACTTATTACATTTTAAATAAGGTAACTTGTAATCTGTAACCTATTACATTTCCAAAGTAACCTTCTCAACACTGTATGTATTTATATAATAATATATTAATGTAACAGTTTATTTAACCTTTAGACAAATATGTTTGCAAAAGTTTGCGTATCATATTTGATACATCAGGCTTTTATCCAGAGGCCTAAATGGAGCAAAATATACAGTTTAGTGCTGTTGCTATTATTTCTATGGCCAAAAAGTAAGATGAAATTCTGATAGCTTGTAATGTAAATCAGTGAGATGAAACTGGGGGTAAATCTCCCAATAATATGTCCTGTAAGATAATATATAAATGTGTAGCTTTATGATCAAAGATCTGTAGTTTTTACTGTGTAGGGCAAAACATATGCAGTCCAAAAAAATGATTAGAGAGATGTAAAAATAAATGTTCCTTAAAAGCCTAATAAATCATATTTGATACAATTTTTTACAATTGTGACAAGAACCTCTGTTGGTCAAACATTATTTTCTCAAAATGAGGTCCACAGCAAGACAGAACTTCTGTACATATGATTGCGTTTCCATTTGCTCATGTTCAACTGGGCTCCATTTAATACATTCTGCTAATAGTTAAAAGGTTTATTTTTTTTATTTGAGATTTTTTTTTTTGTAACATCTCTTGCACCTTTGTACTTAAGCAAACAGTAACACTGGTAAATTTCCAAACCAACTTGAATGCAGCAACAAAATCAAACAAACAAACAAACAAACAAAAACGTCAATTTGTTCAGTGAAACTCAAAGCAGAGCATCAAAAACTCAACCAAAGCACACTCTACCAAAAGCTTGCACCGAGATTCACATACTGTTGAACCATCCAGATCACACTGAGAATTCAAAGTATTTAACGCAAGAGTGATAGACGTCAACCTGTCATGAGGATGTTATCTATTTCAGTTTGAAAAATGAGCTACTGTGAGAGGTTCCTGAAGTCACGCAACTGAAGCTGAAATGTGAGCTGCATTCAGATCCTAACAAAGCCACAAACAAATACATTAACAAACATAACTGAGCTTCAGACTTGGAAAAATCAGTTTGAACTATGTTTAGCAGGTGGGCCGAACAGGTGGACCAATGGCCTTGCACTCACAGATGTGGTTAATGATAAAATGGTTGCACGGCACGGAAGCAGCCATAAACATAAACACGAAACCTGACTAAGCAGTCTTGACCTATTCAGGCATGCAAACAATGACACGCTACCTTATGACTGGAAGAATGGTCATTTGCCTTGTGTGAAATGCACTAAATTAAGTGCTGTCCCCCCAGCTATTCCAGCCCCATAGTGGAACTCAAACACTGACCTTCACTGTCCAAAACCTCCACAAACGGCTTCTGTGTCGCACAAGGCTGGGGAACCTGGGATTTTAATAGCAACCTACATAAATTATATCAAAATTGAAAGTGAAAGTCTAGGATTTTTGGAAGTAAACTTTTTTTTTGTTTATTTAACAAAGGTTCATGATTTAAAACAATATGAAATGTAAGTACTTTTTATTATGTTTGTAATATAATTTGTAATGAACAAAAATAGTAAAATGGTCTCTGTGGTTTTAGACTAATATTGTGGAATTATTACCATTTCAAATAATTGTTTTCTGTTTTAATATATTTTAAAATGTAATTTATTGCTGTGATGGCAAACACTTCTTATTATCAATGTTGAAACCATGATACATTTCTTTTTTCAGGATTCTTTGATTAATAGAAAACAACAGCATTTATTTGAAATAGATTTTTTTTTTTTTTTTGCAGCATTATAAATGTCTTTCTCATTTTTGAACAAGTGAATGCATCCTTGCTGAATATTAATTCCTTTCAAAAATAATAAATTAATTAATCTTCCTGACCCCAAACTTTTGAACAGTAATATAAATTAAAACTGTATTTTATTAATAATAATAATAATAATAATAATAATAATAAAAATTAGTAGAATTACAGGATTTTGAAATCGATGTGATGCTTCACTGGAAGACAGTAGTCAGTGTAGGCAGAGTTCTGAGCCAGCTGAGGTTTATAGAGAATTTGGAGGGAAGTCCAGTAAGAAGAGTGTTGCAATAATCGATACATGAAGTAATCAGTGCATGGATAAGGATTGCAGTGTTGTTCAATGTGAAGGAAGGATGGAGACGATTAATATTACGAAGGTGAAAGTATGCAGTATGCATAATATTATTAACATGAGCTTTGAAGGAAATGTGCTATCCAGAATGACACCCATACTCTTAACCTGTGTCGAAAAACAAAACTGCATTATGATCAATATTCACAGAAAAACAGTCAGATTTAGTAGATATTGCACCTACAAGTAGGACCTCGGTTTTAAAAAGTTAGATGAAAGCAAATCTTTAATTTCAGCTAAACAGCTGGACAAATAAGGTGGAGGAAAAGAGCCAGAGGGTTTGGAAGACAGGTAGAGCTGGGTTTCATCAGCATCAGCAAAATGGATACCATATTTCCCGAAATTGTGGCCAAGAGGGAGTAAGTAGTTAATGAAGAGAAGCGGGCCCAAAACCGAACCCTGAAGAACACCAGTAGTAACTGCAGATGGTTTTGATCGGAAATGTTTAAGTTAGAGGAACTGAGTGCGACTATGAGTATTACTGTATATTAAAACATTATATAATACACAAAATTATTTTAATATACATATAACTGCATGTGATATATAAATAAAACATAAAAATCTGTATTAATATAAAAGTGAGAAAAAAAGAAAAGAAAAAAAAAAAAATCAGGATTTTTTTTTTTTCTTCTTCTTCTTCTTTGGAATGATAATCAAATTCCTAAAAACCTAAGAACTTGTAAAACAAACAAACAAAAAAAAGATAGATAGATAAACCATAAGTGCCCCACCTTTGACCAGGCTAAGCTGTAAAACCAGAAAGGAACAGCTTTCAAAATAATCACCCTTGGTGCATGAAATCACCTCACTGAGTCTGTGGATGCGGGCATCTGCATTCAGCCTTTTCTCAGGGAATTCCTAGAGCATGAGGTAAATGGAGCAAAGGTGCAGTTTTGGGCTTGTACAATGAATCTTCATGGTCCATATATATGTGACCTGAAGCAAGATACTGATTCTCTCATCAGCGTATTCTCCCAGCAATGTGTTACACAACCTTCACCCGAACCATATCCAAGTCAGCATCAGAATCAGCCAATGGAACATACTATTTTGAAACTCAAAGTTGTGAGATGCTAATGGTGCATGAATGAAGCGAGATGTAACTTCAAATGATCCCTACAAAGCACATACCTAGCATATGTCTCTACGTTGCAACTGACATTCAACAGAAATTGTTTTACAGTGCACTACATCATTATACACCTGGGAAATAGTAAAGAATTACAGGTTACAAGCACATTTAGTGTGCTTGTAAACAAAACCTGGAATGCCTACAAACCACTGTGATGCAATTTACTTTTTAATTGTTTATTTTTAGCCCACTTCATTACAGATGAAAGTACAGAAGACAGGAAATGATGGAGAGAGATGCCGAATAGGATCAGGAAATGTCACTAGACAGAATAAAACTTGGTTCACCCGCATAATTGCCACAGCAGCACATTGTGTCAGAGCACATGCACAACTGCTAGACCACATCTCCGACAAGCCAATTTACTTTAAAGATACAAAAGTCAAGATATGATCTGCTATTACTTTAAAGGGATGGTTCACTTAACAATCAAGATTATGTCATAATTTACTCATTCTCATGCCATTCCAAACATGTATAACTTCAAACTGTGATATTCCTTGTTACAAAGTGAACAGCAGTGTTATTTTAGTACTATTTTTATAATATTGTAGTATTTATTCATATTTTGAATTAGCTTTTATTTTATATTTTCAGTTAGACTTTAATTTAAGTTTTAGTAATTTTATGTGCTTATGTCATTTTTATTAGCTTTGTGGTTTTTTAATCGCTATTTAGCTTTCATTTATTTTTATTTTTTTTTTTTTGAGTTTTATTTTAGTTTAGTACTTCAACTAAAACTGATTTGCCAAGGCAACATTTCTACTTTTCATTACTTTTTTTTTTTTAAGTTGAGGTTTATCTAATATTTGTTATTTTATTTCAACTGTATTTCAATGACCAAAAATTATTTTTAATAGTTTTAGTTTGAATATATTTTAAAATGTAATTTATTCCTGTGATGCAAAGCTGAATTATCAGCATCATTACTGCAATCTTTAGTGTCACATGATCCTTCAGAAATCATTCTAATATGCTGATTTGTTGTGTACATTTTTAACGAGTCTGATGAATAGAAGGTTTAAAAGAACAGCATTTATGTGAAATAGAAAGCTTTTCTAACATCAAAAGTTTGGGGTCAGTAAGATTTTTTTTTTAATTTTTGGAAAGAAATTAAAGAAATTAATACTTTTATTCAGAAAGGATATATTAAATTGAACAAAAGTGACTGTAAAGGCATTTAAAATGTTACAAAATGTGCATTATGGAGTTTAGCAGAGTGAATCACCTTCCATTTCACAGTATATAAAAGAGACATTCGGCAAATCTTACAGGTTTTACATCAAATGAGGGTATATGATGACAGAATTTTTATTTTTGAGTGAAAGAAGCATAGTTTGACTGAATGTCAAAACAAGTATCTAGCACGGCAACCCTCACCTGTCACTCATTTTTTTGATTGACAGGGTTATTATGCCTCACCCTCCTCACGTTCTCTGCTTGCTCTAAGATTTTAATCATATTGTCAGTGGAGAATACGTCACCGTGTAGCCTCAGGTAGAACTAGCCAGCTAGAAGCGTCGGCCGCAGCCATCTGCTGTCCTCTCACACAACTATTTTCATAACAAACAGCTCCATGCTTTAGGACACAGCAGCCAGATGCTAAAAGTCCAGACCCAAACCCCCAGGCCCTTGAGTGTTTGTGAACAGAGTAAACAGTTGATTGGTAACAGGGTGCAAGGTGCAGCGCTGCAAGGTTGTGACATCTCACCAGTTCAATTTTCCCCCTTAAAGGGATTGTTCACCCTATTCTCACAAAAGAGAAAACTCTGTCATTACTCACCCTCATGTCATCATCTTAAAGAATCATCTTAAATTTCTAAGTCTGATTCGTTTAATTCAAACACAAAAAAGACGTTTTTGTCCTGGCTGCTCTCGGGTCACATTCACACGTGTGCAAATTCAAATCTGGTTTGTAAATATGTCGGTGATGACATTATGACGTCAAACACCATCAGTGATCTGGTCACTGACAATTTTCGATGGATGAAAACTACCAGTTTGGATTTCAAAAATCTCTCCTCCTAGTCATTAAGCTTTGAAATGAAATGAGGTTGAGTAAATTTTTGGATTATGTATTCCATTTTGCTGTCTTTTTCAATTCAGTACACATCAATGAGGAAAATAATACACCCTCCAAGCCCATATGTGTTGTAAACACATTACCAGTATGTAAACTCAGTGTCTGGCCACATTTAAATTCTCTTCAAGTCTACGGCAGACTCTCTTTGTTAATGTATAACGCAGCAGAAGAGAGGTGAGGTGAAGTCGGCGAGGTGGTGTAGCGGTTAAGATTTCCCATGCCTGTCCACTCATTCTAATGAGAAACACCAAAGCCATTGCTTGCTTACATTCTGTTTTCCGTTCGATTTGGCATCTTGCTAAACACAAACAGAGAACAATGTGGACTAGGCTAATCTCTGATCCTTTGGAACAGAACGTTCTCAAACCCAACCAAACAACCATCGCCGGTACAGCCCTCTCAACCAGAAGAGGAAAGATCACAGAAGCGGATGGGGCATACAGTACGTCATGCTGACGGCAAAGCTGGAGGGCGGACATATTGTAACACATATACAAGTATACAGGCATAGCCCACACCACTCAGGTGTTCAAGCACATGTAGGATTCTTCAAATAGACCATTCAGTTCAATTCTGTTTACTTCTATAGCATTGTTCACAATACAAATCATTTCAAGGCAGCTTTACAGAAAAGGCTCAATTCAATGATACAACATCATCAGTCTTATCTGAGCATCATCAGAAGTTCAGAGGATTCAGAATTACTGATATTCACACGTTTTCCATACTCAAATGTCAGCTCTCTCAATATATGACATCATCTTGTGGATTTCTAAAGAATAACACCCAATGTGTATCATTTAAGGCTAAATATGCACAACTGAAAACAAAGATGAAAATATTCAGATGGATAAAAAAAACAAAACAAAAAAAAAAAAAACTGATAATATTAAATGTGCATTTTCTGTCTTAAATGTTGACGACTAATAATTACTATGTTCAAAGGAGAAATAAAAAAAAAATATATTAAAATTTGAAAAAAAAAAAAAAAAAAATCGGTTAGAGCATATCGGTTATTGGACACTTACATTATTAATAATAATAATAATAATAATAATAATAATAATCATAATAATCATAAAACAATAACATCAATAATAATAATAATAATAATGGCAATAACATTATCAACAATAATAATAATTAATAAAAAACAACTGATAATATTAAATGTGCATATTATGTTTTTATTGTTGCAGACAAATGATTACTACTGTGTTAAAAGCAGAAATAAAAAAATATGAAAATTTGAAGAAAAAAAGTTCTGCATATTGGTTATTGGACACTTACGTTAATGAGAATAATAATAATAATAACAACATTATCAACAACAACTACGATAACAAACCAATTAAATATATATCTTTATCAAAAAATAAATATATAGACAAACATATAAAAATATATATAATATATAATATATATTTCTACAATCTATTATTTAAGGAGTAAAAATTGTAGGTCTAAACTTTATTTTATAAAACAGGAATTGATTGAATTTTGAAAATTGGTCTTTATTTATGTTGACTTTATGCCATGAACAAATATTTGCTTGATGGCTTTTTTTTTTTTTTTTTGTAAGTTGGTACGTTTTTAAATTTTAAGTCTGATTCATTTACAATTTGGTGAAGAAACAATTGTCTCTCAGAAATTGCTAGAAAATTACAAAGAAACAGCAAGTAACACATGAAATTACATTTTTAAGAAGAAAAACTGAAATAGTATTTTCTTGTAAAATGTACTCCAATAATCTTTTATTTGCAATAATTTTTTACAGTGTAGTTCAAACTGTTCCACTGACTCCTTAGTGTCATCACTCAAAAATAAGCGTCACAGAAGCCTCGCATTATTCATGTATTAAAATGCTTTAGTGAACATATACATAGATAAATTTTACTTTTTATCACTATGTACTGTATTGTCATATTTATTTATTTTTTTGCACTTCTGTTATATTCTTTACTAGCCATTCTTACTATTGTAGCCAAAAATATTTAAAATAACCGGTTGGAATGATGGTTCCTCTGAAAATATAACATTGGTTGATAAATTTATACACATAAAAACGGCAGGTTAAAAGTAAATGAGAGGCCAAACACTTGCTACACAATGAATTAGGATCATTCAGATGACGTTTCATTTCTGCTTCCACACTGATGTTTACTCGTAGATCTAATTTTTCAGGAATTCTACGCAATTATAGGAAATAAGGGTCGAAGTTTACTGTGGTAGTCGATGACGTAGTTCAGTGATGGGGACCAAATAAGGGTAATGAGAGTAAAGTTCATCTGGAAGCAGCTTGATTAGAAATTGATGTGACATTGAAGTATGCGGCAGAAGGAAGAATGGGGTTGGTTAACAGGAAGTGTCAGGAGACAGTGGTCTGGAGGAGGTAAAGAGTGGAAAAACACTAGTAAAGATCAGTATGCCTTAAGAAAGAGAAGATGGGAGAGATACTGAATCAGAGGGAACTGGAGTAAGAGAGAGAAAAACAAGAAAAAGAGAAGGAGAAAATAAGCTCCCAGACTGAGAGCAGTGCCTCGCACCCCTGCCGTTAACGGAGGGTGGGGACTATGAAGTCTCCATTCAGGCCTTCTCTAGAGATCCTGTCACAATAAACTGCACATTTCTGTTTAGACAAGTCCTACAGCTGGGAGGCTCTTTGAATTTCTCCACCAAAGTCTCATATCTTAGATTCTCCTATGAAAACAAAGGTCTTAAATGCCCACATCAGTCCAGATCTACTCCAATGCCTATTGCTGCTGATAACTACAACTGACACAAAGTGGAAAAGACAGAAAGCATGCAGTAAATCTTGCAGTTGTTTGACGATAATTGAATATGTCAATATAAATGATCTTAAAAGCACCTCAAGGTTGATTTTCAGAGGAACTATCTTTTCGACGTGTTAATATTTTAAATATTTTTGGCTATAATGGCAAGAATGGCAATGAATGTAGTCAAGAACTTGAAAGAAGAAAAGGGCATGAAGTAAAATGTATATAACGATACAGTATATAGTGATAAACAGCAATAGGTATCTACATATATTTGTACTAAAACATTTTAATATGTGAACAATGTGAGGCTTTTGAGGCTTATTTTTTTACTAAATTTTTTATTTTTTTAGTCATGATGAAAAAGAGTTTGATTCAGAAAAACCGTTTGAACTGAACATAAATGAATCACAAATCACAACCAAAAAATAAAGGAATAAATTAAAATAAAAAAAGTGGACCCTACTTTTCAAAATTCAATCAAGTCGATCAATTACAGATTTTGATACCACCTTTGAAATACACCAAGTTACTGAATGACTAATATACCACAGTATCTATATGGTACTCCAACTAGCTGTAGTGATTGTACTGACAAGTCAACTAATTAATTAGCTGATTAATTCTAACACTAATTCTTTGGGACGGTGCCAACTAGTCATGGATTACACTATACCATTCAAAGTTTTTTTTTTTTTTTTTTTTTTTTTTTTTAAAGAAATTAATACTTTTATTCAACAAGGATGCATTAAATTAATCAAAAGTGACAGTAAAGACTTTTTACATTGATTTTTTTTTTCATTTCAAATAAATGCTGTTCTTAAAGGATTAGTTCACTTTAAAATGAAAATTACCCCATGATTTACTCACCCTTAAGCCATCCTAGGTGTATATGACTTTCTTCTTTCAGACAAATACAATCAGCGTTATATTAATAATCACACTGATGCTCCAAATCTTTATAATGACAGTGCATGGAAACCACCTGTTTGTAACTTTAAAAAAAATCCATCCATCCATCATAAACGCACTCCACACGGCTCCGGGGGTTAATAAAGGCCTTCTGAAGCAAAGCAATGCATTTGTGTCAGAAAATATCCATATTTAACACGTAAAATAACTAGCTTCAGCTAGGCCGCCTTCCGTATTCAACTTCCTTGTTTCGTAAGTTGAATACAGAAGGCGTAGGACGTAGCGTAAGCGTTTTGAACCGCGAGAGGCGTTAGGCCTACACTTTCTTCGCAAGTTGAATACGGAAGGTGGTCTGGCGGAAGCTAGTTATTTTACTTTATAATGTGTTAAATATTGATATTTTTCTTACACAAATGCATCGCTTCACTTCAGAAGGGCTTTCTTAACCCCCCGGAGCCGTGTGGAGTGCGTTTATGATGGATGCACTTTTTTGGGCTTCAAAATACAACGCCCCATTCACTACCATTATAAAGCTTGGAAGAGCCAGGATATATTTTAATATAACTCTAAAGAAGATAGTCATATACACCTAGGATGGCTTGAGGGTGAGGAAATCATGGGATCATTTTCATTTTTGGTTAAACTATCCCTTTAAGTTGTGCTTGATCTATAAGGTGACAGCATGAAGAGTATCAAGTGTCTATTTGTAAGCCATTTGTTTAGTATGCTAATGTAATGACCAAATATATTTGGAATTATAGGGCTTACTGTAGGTAGGACTTTATTTTCAAATGCAATTGGGCATTTAACTAGGGCTGGAATGATGCGTTGACGTAATCGTTTATGACGATTATGTAAATTAGTCAAGAATGCGTTGATTCGTCACACTGTTTATGTTCCCCAATGATGGCGGCTCCGACTCCCGGGCATGCTGAAAATCAGCCGTTATTACAAAAAATATCGAGCCCGGTATTTGTTAAAAAGAGACAAACACAGACCGGTTACAAAGCATTTAACGCTAGTTGGTTATTTAAAATATCTAATGGATGAACTCACGCCTCGATTGGACTCATTTATTTAATAACGCACTGTCAATCATGATAAAACTTCACGGTTTTATGGACATGGCCATGTTTGATACTGTCGCTATGGTTAGTTAGTTAGTTAGTACTTTAATCTCCTGAACGAACAAAACATTTCAGGATTCACACTGGTAAGCAATTGCTGCTGTAAATCCCAAAAAGTGAGTGAACACAGCCACAGTAAACAACACCTTTTAATTAGTCCTACACTGCATAAACCTTATCTTTTGAGACAACAGTAGACAATTAGGAAAAAAAGTTCATACATAGAATTGTTACAGTTATTATTTATTGGCAAATTAACCAAAATGATTAATTGACTATCCAGAAAAAAATAATTGTTAGATTATTTGATTAATAAAAAAAAAATAAATAAAAAATAATAAAAAAAAATCGATAGATTAATCGAATGAAAAATAATCGTTAGTTCCAGCCCTATATACATTTAACAGTTCGGAAGTTATGGTTCCCATCATGGGATCATTTTATAGATTTAGTTTTAATGAATTAATTTCACTTAAATTTTATGAATTAAACAGCTGGTAAACATACTTTATCAAAAAAAAAAAGAAAAAAAAAGAAAAAAAAGAAATTGACCCCCCCCCCCAAAAAAAAAAAAAAAAAAAACAACATTAAAAAGGAAAGTATTAAGCAATCATTTAAGACATTTCTCCATATATAGAACCTTTTTAGCAAAAAGTGTTCTTTAAAATTGAGCCAAGAACCCTAGAACCTAGAACCCTTTTGAACCTTTTTTTTAAGGGGTATACAACAACCAACATAATAAAACTTTGTCACATTCACGTTCATCTGTTTCAGATAAAACTGAACGCGCTTTTAACAGTGCGCACTGGACATTTCACTTGAAAGTGTCGAGAAAAATGCAAAAAGCAATGTAATATTTTTTACAAAAATTGATTTTTTTTTTTTTTTAAATGAGCCTGAGTTGTACATGACTGTTTTTGTAACATTCATGACAACACAGAGTTATTAATACCAAGGTCACCAGCTTCCCTTTTTTTTAGTGAAACATGAATTTTAGAAGAGAATGAAGAGTTTTATACTCCAATCCCAGGCTAGGTAACTACTGTATGTGCAGGTAAGCGGTTGTGTTCCCTCAGTGTGCAAAGCCAGGACAATGCTCTGAAACAGTGCACAAGTTACAGCAGGCTAATGGCCAGCTTTCAGCCTGAGGGAGTTAATAGAGCCCACAAAGCAGGGCCTTTCTCTTCGCAAATGAGCCACTCCGCCGTTTTCAAACTCAGTGACAGAATGAACCACAGACAAAGCCTGATGATTCAGGGTGACGTAATAGTTAACTACAATAACAAATAATGAACAAATTAGAACTACAACAAATGGTGAGTAAAAAGTGCCCAAACTGACCAATTCAGGCAATCAATTCAGTTCTATTGATGAGCAACACAAATACTGTTCAGTCAGAGCCTTGATTACTACCATAACAATGACTTCATTAGAGGCTTGCTTATTCCTGTCATGCCTTGTAGTTGCAAACAGTACATAACTGCAGTTCTGATAAAACATATGGATGCACTGAAATAGAAACCAAAAATGAACTTGATTTGAATTGGTTTTCCACTAAATGAAAACTTTGCTTGTGGTTTCTGTGTTTTGTGAAGAAATCATTTGGGTGCATCGCCAATTATAACTTACTGAAGCTTGTGATATATAGGGGCCATATAGGGGATCTGGCTATCTATCCTACAGAACATGCATGAATACAAACATGTCAAAATATATATAAAACATGTCATGGTTAAGCTAATCTCTCTCAAGTAAACCACCAAAACATATGGGTTCAGTATAGACAAACACAAACAAATGCACCCACAACCTACTGTATGCACACATAAACACATCCCCTTCTGTTTTTTATAAGACATCTTATGCATCTCACAGTCTGTGATCAATGACAGGCAGGATCACAGTCTTGTGTCTTGAGGTTACAGTCTTTGCACCCCTTTCTAAATCAGTCCTGCTGTGTAGATAGATACATTCTGTTCATTTGAGTTTTGTAGCGATGTTTGGTTATGTTCTGCCATCCTGAGATTCATCAGATAAGACGCAGAAAGCTTGTTAGGGAATAACTGTCACGAGGATGAGGCAGACTTCAAGGCGCTCTCAGAGCCGTGACACATGCACAAACACATTCTCTATTTTTCTCTCATTAATGGGACTCTTAGCACTCTGATGGTCTTCAATCTTCATGACTTCCTCAAGTTACCGGAGATTTCAGGGCCGTGTAAAGCTCATTGAATATTAATATGCTGCCTTACAAGTACTTTAAAAAGTGGTTTCCTGCATTTGTTACCTTAAATAGCTGATTTAACCCATAAAAATTAATTTTCTTGGTATAAATTAATGTATTTAGGTTGATATAGTAGTATTAAATACTATTTTTGACTTGAATAAAAACAATTAATTAGATGTATGTATGTGCTGCACTAAAAACTCTTCTATCTTCTTCACTGTAATACATTTCAACCCACTATAGCTAAAAGTTTAATTGCTGCCTTAAAATGGTCAAGTAAAATCAATGTGGTGCCAAAGTCACAAACTGCAGTTTCAACCACTCTGAATTTAATTACTGATACAGAAAATTAAGATAAAACACATAAAATTTCATAGAAAAAAATGACACAAATTGTATAACTTAAATGAAAACAAAAATTGTTATAATATAATGATAAATAAAATATTTTTACAATGTACTATGTACAGTGTACTACTATTAATAATTTTAGATATATCTAGTAGAAAGTTAAACAATAATCATAATATTAATAAAAGCTTAGGCATACGAGGATATTTTCTACATAATTCTATTGTATTAAAAAAAAAAAAAAAAAGAGTAAAAATAAAAATAAATAAATCCTTTCTCTTCAGCACATTTGTGAAAACAATTAAAGTAAATTAATGACATGCTGTCAAATTCTTACAAATTATTATTACTAATACTTTCATTATTCAATAAGGAAATACTTAAATATCTTGATACAATTACTCATGCACATTGGTTAAAAAAAACAAAAACAAATAAAACTTTCTTTCTTTCTTCGTTGTGTGCTGCGGTGAAATAAGCAGTGAGTGTCTCAATGAACCATCTTTGGCTTTAAGCTGCAGCAGCGCGTTTGAGTCTCACACAGAGATTCACTTGTTGCTGCAGCTCCATAAACCTGAACTGAGCGCAACAGTTGCAGTGTTTACAACGGAGTAGAACACGGGGAATATTACTCACAGCCCGCTCAACTTACCTCTTCTTCTCCTTCTCAGCTGTCATCTCTCTGTCCCCTCGTAATTCCCGCAGTTCGTCAGCAGTGAGACCTCTGTGTAAACAGAACACGCTCCAAACCACCGCAAACACTCGCGTTAAATAACAGAAAAAGACGCACAATTGATCGTGAAAATGCAGTAAAGTCCACCAGCAGGGCAAAAGTGACTGTACAGTCTCAGAACACTGCCAAGGATCGTACAGTCACCCACTTTTGTAAAATCCAAGCGCGGTGAGGCTCGTTGCGGTGAGGGAGTTTCTCGCTTGTTTTGAGGTCAGTGAAGTTCACAGACCGCAGCGTCTCACTGAAGTGCGCTTGACAGCTGAGCAATCAATTAGAGCTCTCTGATTGGCTGGAGCCGCCGTTGGGAACCGCCCACCTTCAGCGCTGACAGGACATTTACTCCTGCAGGTCTACTTTCTCCAAAAGCTAACATCAAACTCTCATCAAACTCATTTGAATCAGCTAAATAATATGAGTTCGTTGAACAAAAACAGCAAACCATAAACTCTGCAAGACGACAGGGGTCTCTGAAGCAGGACTGAGTGGAAAAGAAAAGCAAGCTAAAGCTAAATTTTAATAGGCTAATGAAAAAACATTCAGGATTAAGAGGCACATGAAATAATTTAAGAATCAGTCACTTACAATTAAAGAGGAAATGTATGACATTTCTAAGAAACAAAACTGATAGCATTCATCACAGTCCTCTATGAAGAAATGTTTCTTATGTTTGGGGTCTCCAAGGCCTAAATGGTGGACAGACTAGCATAAGTCCTGGATTTGTATTATTGTATTTTCTGTTTTGACCCCTAACAGTAACAGCATCACTATTTTGACAGACATAGCTATTTTAGGTAAAGTCCTTGCCTATTTTGTGAAACAACACAGGTAGCTTCAATAATAGGCCTATCTGTCCAATGGGTTTTCAATCAGTCAGATATTAAAAGAATTTGAAAAGAAGAAAACTTAATTTTGAAATGACTGTTATCTTTAAATTTATTTAATGTTTAAAATGTATACCAAGGCGATTTGCTCTTATTTCTTGGGTAACACAACTTGATGTTTCACTGCACATTATATCCTCCTGGGACCCAGAAAAAAAAGTTTGTTTAGAGTATAATAAACAATTTTTTTTTTTTTTTTTTTTTGAAAAATTATATTTTATTTATGTTATGCTATGTCCTCTGTAGTGGACAACAGGACTAAGTTGTTTAAAAAATAAAATGACATGAAATGACATGACATGTATAGGCAAAAAACAATGGGATTTTTTTTATTATTATTATTCACCAATCAATTTTTAGGCTTCAGGATTTTTTTTTTTTTTTTTTTTTTTTAGCCAAACTTTTGTTTAAAGATGATTCTCAACTTTGTTATGAAAGATATAATGGAATTAACTGATATACCATTTTACTTTATGCAATATGTGGGTAAAATAGCCATACATGGGTTTTCCCATTCAATACAACGCATCTATACACTGTATGTAATTCGCATATTAATGTATTCTTGGGGCAACATGTAATGAAAAAAGAAGTGTAATAATGGGAGTAATAATTGGCAACATTTTCATAATAATATCTAATAATTAATAGGAATATTGATATATAATTTCTTTTGCTATTCGCTTGTTGTGTCTCCCAAAATGCCTGACAAACATGATTTAAGTCCTGGTGTCCTCTACAGTGGACATGTATGAAATCAGTGCCCTGTTTTGTAAAAGAAAGTCATATTTTGATTAGAAACCCCATAATATTTTCCTGAGATGTTGATTTATAAAAAACCATTTGAAAATTAATCCGATTTAAATGATAATTACAAAATATTATCATATTTCCATAAGAGGGCTAATCAGAGGACAAAAGTCTATTCCTGGGTCCCAGGAGGATAAATATAACACGCATCTTAAACAACTATGTCTGTCCTATCCTTGAGCAGTCAGTTTTTTTATCAAAATATAGCACAATATAACTTTAACTGTTGTTCTTAAGAACCGTTACTCAAAGAGCAGTTCAGATTATTCAACTTCTAGAAAGTTGTGAACATTCCCAAAATGACAAGCATATGCATTCCCTCATGTCCTTGGACATCTATAGCCTCTATTTAGAATAGAAGGTCACATGTGACAGGACAAATCCTTCACTCTTTGTTTTGGTCATGATGACCAAAACTCTCTGTAGGGTCACCCTCTCATTTTTCTCATCCTTAACTGTTTGTTCTTCCAACTATTTCCTCTACAGTTTGTTCGTTCATTAATTAATTAATTCATTATTTATTTCAATGATTAAATTATTTCTCTCTCTCTTTCGGCTGCCTCCCATTAGGGGTCACAATGATTAAATTAATAATGCCCTAAAATTGCAATCTAATCTAATCGTCTCAGCTACAGTACTGTGCATCTGGAGACTAATTTGGACTTCAAACAGTTTGGTTAATTTCTGACATCTTATTTAATAGGTTACAAACCAAACAATGCACATTCACATCCTTTGAGAACAGTACATTTGGCACATAGTAAAATGCAAATAATGACATGACAGTGACTAATGGCAAATATGTAAAAAAAAAAAAAAAAAAAAAAAAAAAATTATGTCTCATGACATACTGTACATATGAAGCTGCAAAATACAATAAAAAAGAAATACATACACATTTATGATACTTACAGTGACATAAAACACTTATATAACTTATATTAATATGCACTGTACCTCTGTATGTACAAATATGTATTCCTTTGTGATACACAGATTCACGTTTAACCAGAGAGGTACTTTTTCATCTATTTTGCTTGAACATGTCAACGTGTTTCCTAAAGAGTCATTTCAAAAACAGAAAAAATAAAAAAGTAATAAACATGTCACTCATGAAGTCCAAAATAACATTGTAAATTGCGCATTAGGGCACAGGTATTTGGCAGGTGTAGCTGTGTGGGTTTCCATTTTTACTCCATCCAGGCCATTAGATGCTGGTTCAGAAGGGCACAAATAAGGCCAAACATGCTTTGAGAAAACAACCAAGCAAATGAAAAGTAAAAAACAGAAATGCAAAAAAAAAAAAAAAAAAACCCAAAAAACGAAACAATCTGTAAAATATGCAGTAAAAAAAGTGAAAGCCTCAAAATCAACATGAAACACTGTTCACAACCTCTCTCAGATAGTATTACGATAGTATTTTCTTCCCTATTGTGACGTATATCCGAGTGTACGGAGCCCCGCACATGACATGCAGGAAAAAAAATAGTAGGCTATTACAAAATATTACAAATGATTTAACTCGTTCCCTTAATTTGCTAAATCATGCGCACATTATAAATCGAGAGAACGAATTAGTAAATCTTGCACATGATTTAGCAAATCGAGGCAACGAAATAGTAAATTGTGCGCACGATTAAGTAAATCGAAGGAACGAATTAGTAAATCGTGCGCACGATTAAGTAAATCCAAGGAACGAATTAATAAATCGTGCGCACGAGGGAATCAAGGGAACAAATTAGTAAATAGTGCGCACAATTAAGTAAATCGAAGGAACGAATTAGTAAATCGTGCGCACGATTAAGTAAATCAAGGGAAAGAAATAGTAAATTGTGCACGATTAAGTAAATCGAAGGAACAAATTAGTAAATTGTGCGCACGATTAAGTAAATCGAAGGAACGAATTAGTAAATTGTGCGCACGATTAAGTAAATCGAAGGAACAAATTAGTAAATTGTGCGCACGATTAAGTAAATCGAAGGAACGAATTAGTAAATAATGCGCAAGATTAAGTAAATCGAAGGAACGAATTAGTAAATTGTGCGCACGATTAAGTAAATCGAAGCAACGAATTAGTAAATCGTGCGCACGATTAAGTAAATCAAGGGAAAGAAATAGTAAATTGTGCACATGATTAAGTAAATCAAAGGAACAAATTAGTAAATTGTGCGCACGATTAAGTAAATCGAAGGAACGAATTAGTAAATTGTGTGCATGATTAAGTAAATCGAAGGAACAAATTAGTAAATTGTGCGCACGATTAAGTAAATCGAAGGAACGAATTAGTAAATAATGCGCACGATTAAGTAAATGGAAGGAACGAATTAGTAAATTGTGCGCACGATTAAGTAAATCGAAGGAACGAATTAGTAAATCATGCGCACGATTAAGTAAATCGAAGGAACGAATTAGTAAATAATGCGCACGATTAAGTGAATCGAGAAAACGAATTAGTAAATCGTGTACACGATTTACTTTTTTTCCCCTGCATGTCATGTGTGGGGCTCCGTACGAGTGAAACCGCTTCTTGAACAAGAAGTAAAAAAGTGTAGGGCGGGACTTGATTTTGTCAATAGGGAACTGATTGAATGGTTGCGGTTTGCTATTGCTGTGATGTCATGTGAGTGACAGGTTGTCCCGCCCTCGCGCCGGTAAACATGTCATCAGAGAAGAGATATCATTGCAAGAGGGAAGGGGAAGTTATTTTGATTAAAGTTTACGAGGGCAGTTGTTTAAAAATCATAATGTGCATGAATAAATAATTTATAATAAATATAAATATTCTGCAATATTCCATAAAAAATAAGAATTGTTTATTTTGATTTCATGGTGACTTTAAAAAAATATAAACAATCGGTTTGGATTTCATGTTGACTTTAAAGCCTGGTGTTGGCAAGAGTCTATGCAAAAAGTATCTAAAAAATATCTAAAACAAAAAGATTAAGATGTTGCATTTATTACAAATGCACTCATTATCTATTCTGTTTATTATTAAACGAACTGATTAGACTTTCTTTTCAAAAATGTTACTAGTCTTGCTTGCATCACAGGTGTCAGATTGGGAGAAAGTCTAAGGTTGTGCTATATTTAGAATGGAAGGTCATTTGTATGCATTTAACTTTTTTTGCCACAGGAGCTTAATATTTTGTCTCTTTGTCTAACTAGAGTATATGAAAGACAGAGGCTGTAGCAGCTGAAATAAAGGACCTGTGCTGGAAATCGCATGACCTGACAACCTAACAATTAGCAACCAAAACATACAGTGGAAATCATTGACATTGAATCAGAAGGTGAGATGGAGGGAGGGGAGGGGGGGTCAACGCTAGACCAACACACACACACATACACACACACACACACAGAGAGAGAGAGAAAGAGAGAGAATATTGCACATAACTGTTTCTCATATTCTAATACACGAGAATATCCTTAATAGGCATAACCATGCAGTAGATGATTAGTCTATTTTCAAAGTTCACAGGCTAACAATCAGGGTAATCAGGACATGTATGTACTGTAGACTGAAGAGACATGATTGGCTACTGTCCTGACCCAATCATAACAATGGGTCTTGTTGCATTGTAGAGAAATCAACAATTTCCACATCCTAGCAACAAAACAATCCAGTAATATAATGAAAACACACATACACACACACACACACACACACACTCACTGTAACACTAAAGAGGGACCTTTTGTAACCTTTCCCTCCAGTATATACACGCACGCACACACACATACACACAAAACTTGTTTTGGTGACATGAGTATATGTCAACACTGCTGTTTCAAATGGAAACGGCGCGATGGTCTCATGAAAGGCAGTTCTGAGTCTGTGCATCATCTTCCCAGTACCCTCCAATCACTGTCTCTGGCTATCAGACCATCATGTGATCAGATCCCAATGCTGAGTGCTTTAAAACTCCCAATTCACACTTTCATAAGCATCACATCTGCAGTACAATCACTAGTTCTTTACATTTGGTTTTTGCATTTCAAAACAGTTCTCGTGTAAATGTGTTGACTTCAGTGGTACCATTACCCTGATACACTGCATTATGGGACAAGAAATGAAACATAAAAAATGGCTTACCATTAGATTCTAATGAGCTCTATCCAGCTGCTTTAGTGATGTCACATGAGCTCCTCTAAGTATAGCTCAGTGTTTTTACATACATTAAATAAATATTACTCCGTTTCATTTGGTGGAAATGTGTGAGGATCTGTGTATGTTTTTTGGGGGGGGGTTCAGCAGTAAAGACTCTCTACTTTTAAAATAAAGCATCAAATTCTTGGTAAATAATGGTCTAAGGATGAACTTGTGGGCGTTCACAGCGTTCGCAGCACACTTGTGTGCGAAGTACAGCGCAGGAGATGGAGGTTGTAGTTTTAAGATAGGGTCTCATCACCGAAGTAAGAGAAGCCTTTGAACTCGTCCTGGTTGATTTGCTTGATAATGGCGTCTTCTACCAGGGTGAGCACCGGCTCCTCGCGGGTGAAGTCCTGGTCAAAATTGTTGACGTCTCTTTTGGTTTTCTGTGGATGAAGAAGGATAAAGTGTAATTCATGAGATATTTCAGGACAATAACACACAAAAACACACCTGCACATACATCTAAACACAGTGGGGCCTTCAGCTGTGTGCACCGTAAGCACTCCAACTGACCTGAGAAATGTTTTCCTTGCCAATATTTCAGCAGTTATTATGTGTGTCCCATATTTCTGTCGATTGAACCAGCGATGCCATTCATTTGAGAATTAATAATTCTTTTCAGTGAATTGTCCAAATTGGTTTGCAAAATGGCTTGAATCGATTAATATGCAGGGATCACATGACTCCATTACATGCTAGAGCAAACCTCAGAAGCAGGCGCCCCTGTCCAAACATGCATTCACATACTTCTATATTTTTATATCATGGATCGGCAATCATTTTGACAGTTTTTCTTGGTAATCACTTTGCCTTACTGGCCCAGTGAAGAAATTTCACCTTGTTTAAACCACAACACACAAAAAATTTATTTATGCATGTTTTTTTTGGGTTTTTTTTTCCAACTCTCCCAACCTCCCCTTTTCCTCACACCCTCTAAGGACTCTCATCAGCCTTGTGAGCAGGCGTGAGAATGGGGCGGACAGACAGGCCCCTTCTCACACTATCTGAGATGCATTCCACACACACTTACAGCAGCCAGCATGCATCTCTGTATCAAAGTACAGCGTCTGATGTGTGCTGAGAGTTCGAGAGCATCTCAGATACCCCACTTTTCACACTACCAAAAACAGACATGTGATACAAACACTTCAAAGAACCATGAGGGTCTAAGTACTGTAATGTTCTAGATAACTGCATTTGGAGTGGCCCATGTTTATGTCTGTGGTGAACCAGCCAATATACAGAGTTAAAGTGTGTCCTAACCAGACACGATGTGATAAAGGGTCAAGCGGTATATCATAGTTCCTAAATAACAATCAGATTTTGATTCCCCTAACTAGATGTAAACGCAAAAAAACAAAAAAAAAAAAAACAAACAAGACATATTGTAGGTTATTAGGTTTTGCATCTGGTTAGTTCCCAGCCACAGTGAAATTTCATTGGTCCAAAAAATCCACACAATGTTTAATTTATTTGCTAAATAAAACAGCAACATTTCAATCAATAAATATATTAGTATATATCCTCGTAGCTTAAAGTAGGTCTGTCTTTCAAGGTTTATAAGATATCGTTCAAAATCAGTTTCCTCTATGAATAAAGTGAATGGGATTTTTACTTCTAGAACCCAATTGTTGCACTCTATTAAACATAAAATACATTATAATTGGCTGTTATTTTGTCACTTTGCAGCAGCGTTTCGACAAATGACAAATGTATTGTCACGCCAGGTTAGTGTTATACATAAACACGCAATGGCTCTATTTGAAAAACTTGGTGAGCTGCCTTGCTTCTTAAGGTGCGGCCACATTTTTCATTGTTCAGTATATTTTCATGGGTGAAATCTAGTAATTTCCATAGGAATCCAAGCGTTTGTGAATTTTACATGAGGGCGAAAGATTTCCCCACACAGATTTCACGACAGGTTCAAGTTGGTCATGCATATTCACCACGTTGCTTCATAGATCGCTACACTAGTGTCAATAGACAATATACCTTTTTTAGCCTGTGATATTGCACGAATGTAACTGCACCTTAAGGCAGAATTTAAATGGAATCCTCTACATACTGTAGGACAGTGTTTCCCAACCTTTTTCTTGCCACGGCACAGTTTTGATAAGTAAAAAATCCCATGGCACCACCGTGCACTAAACAACAAAATTGCACAAACATGCATTGCTTCAAATGGCATATTTAATTATATTAAATTATAAATGGCATCAACTGGATATTATATAAAAAGTAGTACTCACATTTTATGTGAAACTTGCGCTTAAGTCAGGAAGGAACACAATAAGGTCATATAGGTAGCTAAATGATGTTGATGATTATAAAACAACAAATTTACATATCATCGCTGTTGGGCGGAAACCTCGTATTTTTTAAATAATTAAACACAGTGTCATCAAAGTTGGTATTGTGGCTTTACATATGTCATACACATGCATGTGTCATTGTAATATTAACATTTTATGAAAATCAAGCTCAGATGGAGTTGCGAGGTTTTTGACCAGCGAATGACATATTTTGTCTGTCACTGGAATAGCCGCATCTGAGACAGTCAGCGCATCGCATTGTACTTTTTCATGAACTTACAGATTATAAAGTTTATTGTAGCTATATAGGCACTATTTTTTTCTTGTTGTTGAATACATTTGGACAAAATCTCATATTATAATAGATAAAGCGGGATATTTAAAACAGTAGCACACTGGCTACAGCTCGACGGAAAATATCAGAGTAAGGGCCCTATCATATACCCCGCGCAATACGGTGTTTTTTGCTAGTTATGAGGTTTGACTGACAGTTTGAGGATCCAATGGAGTTACAGGGTTTTGTTACAAGCTCTGTCAAATCCTTTTAATTGGTAAAAAATTTGTAAACCCCACATACAGGCATAAAGGGTGACCAATAGCATGATAAAATAAAATAAAACAAAATAAAATAAAATAAAACAAAAAAGACGAAATATAGAGATACAAGGTTTCCGCCTGATAGTGACGATATTAACTGTATAGCATTTATTTAATTTTATTTTATTTTTTGGCATTTGGTAATTTTCCACGGCACACCTGACAACCTGTCACAGCATACTAGTGTGCCACAGCACAGTGGTTGGGAAACACTGCTGTAGGCAGCAACTTCATACAAATAACATTCCTCACGACTTGTTCATATATTTATATTCAACATATATCTTGCTTTTTTTACACATTGCAAAGCATTCTGGGATTGACTTCTGGAGAAAGGATAAATGCACTGTCTCCCTGCGTCCCAATGTCCATACTATCCATCCTAAATAGTATGTGAGATTAAAATAAGTGTGTCCCAAAGCATAGTATGTTGAAAAGAGTATGCGAAAAGTCCCCGGATGGTCTACTAGATTTTTGAAGTGTTATTCTGTGCACACTATAAAGGCCAGTATTGCCCACAACCCATTGTGCTTTGGATGAGGATTCAGTTCAGAACTACAAACACGAGTAAAAAGTGTTAAAAAAACTACAAAACATGGCGGATATGCGCGACCGACGGTGAGAGGTTTGAGTGACTAATAATCAGTTTAACCTGATAGAAAATATTTATTTAATGTTATCCGTGTTATATTTCATCTGTAATACCATTGTGGACTTTTATAAAGATCCGGCTGGCCATTAACTTTTAAATGCATCATTATGCATTAATATGAGGAGAGTTCTCCACATGAAAGACCCGCGACTGCATATCAACGTGGTACTGCATTTCTCTCCGATACGGTAAGAAATTAGCTAAATTAAATGTGGAGGATGTAAGATGATTGGCAGGCCAGTTCACGGTGACAGGATGCAGAGAGCAAAGACGCAATTGTATGACGTGATAGTATGTCCCAAAGCTTGTCTACTCTTTTGCTACACACTCAAAAGTATGTACTTTTTTTGTGAACAAAAACAAAAACTTTTAGGGTGTAGTATAAGTAGGCGAATTGGGATGCAGCATCTGTCTTAGAATTTGCAGCATGGCAGCATAGCCATGTCATCCACCTCACCTATGATGCCTTAAAATGCTGCCTACGTAGGCAGCGCACTAGGTTTTGTGACTGTGTGACTGTCCTCAGTATCTCACACATTATGATACTTACAATACGTGGTTTGAATGGTGGCTTGATCTTCCTCTGTTCCAGAAGTACCCAATCAATCTCTTTGAAGAATGGATGTACTTTAATAGCTTCCTCCAGTCCTTGGGACACTACACAACCCAACCGCTTACTGGGGCTCTTCGTCATGAACTAAACAATGGTGCGAAGAAAGAAGAAACGATTAGAAAAGCAAAAATATCAAAAAATTGGGTAAAGATGCTGAGAGCAAACATGTTAACCAGAGGACAGTTTATATGCATTATGTTGAGTTGGGATGGTCAATGATGATGTATGTGTGATGTAAGAATGCATCCTGTTGAAGGATGACCTAGGGTGACCATAGGTCATGTGACCACAGTGCCAGTGAGAAAGATCGCAGTGTGCATGACACTATCCAAGACAAACAGACTGCGTTTCCCACAAGGCTTTACAAATGGGCAAAGGACAGCCAAAGTAAATCTTGGACATGTGAAGGAAAAAGGCGACACACAAAAAAACACTATATATATATATATATATATATACACACACACACACACACACACAAACTAATGTCCCCGGACACTATGGTTACAGTCACACTGCAGGCCTTAGCGCTCAATTCTGACTTATTGCTCAGATACATTTTTTTTTAGCTATTCACATTATTTTTTAAATGTGGCCAACATCAGATTTGAGTGTGAACTGGTCACTGAACTGACCCGCATGTGCAAAAGAACATTTAAAAAGATGACACACAGCACGCTGTCATACAGAAATAAACATAGAGGCCGTTGAAGTTAACGTTTACGTGTTCATTTATAAGGTGATGTGCTGCGTAAGCCAGTAAATTCGTGTGGAGGATGCAGACGAGCATGAGAAGGGAGACGAAAAAGAGAGCAAAGTTGTTCCTGTATTTTTCTCTCAAGTTTTGCTTGTGTAGCGCTGTCACTGTAATACTTATGAGCAGTGTTGGGGGTAACACATTACAAGTAATGCGAGTTACGTAATCAGATTACTTTTTTCAAGTAACTAGTAAAGTAACACATTACTTTTAAATTTACAACAAAATATCTGAGTTACTTTTTCAAATAAGTAACACAGGTTACTTTGTTTCCCCATTTATTGACTGACACCTCTACTGTCCCCATGTTGAGAGAAATAAAGCGCAGAGGTGTTGTGTGCGCTGTGTGAACATGATAGATATTATAGTTCTAGACTAAATGTGAACATGCATTTACTCATCTCACTTGCACAAAAACCGATTCAGTATTCCTCAAAATGAATAAAAACAGTGAAATGCAAACTCAGATTATGCAAACCTGCAATAATTAAACATGTTAAACATAAATGTATTTAGTCTCACTTTAACCAATGTCTTTGCTGCTGACCTTCGATGATCCAATTCAACCATAACTAATAAGCAAAAATTACTTTAGATAAACATCACATTTGTGTTTAATTTTTGTTTTTATTGCTGAAGTAAGTGTGTTAAACTTTCTTCTACTATGTCCTATTCTTCTGCAATCCAGAATGACAGCACAGCTGATTTAGGCCACTTTTGACTGCACTCTGAACATAGGCTATGAGTGTAAAGCAGGAAACCCTTAAACAGAAAAAATGCTAAAAAAACACAAGCAGTCATGCATACAAATACACACAGAGAAACAAGTCAAACTAGCCAGACAAATAAATATGAGCAATGCGCATTGACTGAAAAGACACTGCCCAATGGAATTGCTTTAATATTGCATTTGTTTCTCTTAGACAACAATATGAAATGGAGAACAAACTGAGACTTTTGCTGAAAGGAATCAAAAAGGCTCAGCTAAAAATGAAAATTCTGTCATCATTTATTCACCCTTGTGTCATTCCAATCTTGTTGACCTACCTGATTCTTTGGAACTAAAAAAATGACATTTTGAAGAGATTGAATTGTTCAGTCCAATGCGAACCGGTACATCTAGTTATGGACTAGTATGGACTTGTGGTACTTCTGTTTTTTATGTATTTTTGTTTTCCTTTTTTTATGGAAAACGAGAGCTGCAAGATAATATAAAATATCTCATTATTTGTTTCACAGAAGAAATAAAATCATATGAGTGAGTTAATGATAACATTTTGTCTGGTCTCCCATAGATGTTCAGAAATGAAACTCTCTTTTAAATTCCTTGAACATCAAATGATTTGAGCTGTGCCATTCACATTCATTTTTTAACTCGATACATTTACTGTCCGTCAACAATTTGTGTCTATTTTTAAGTTTCCGAAAGCATTTTAGGAGTAACATTGGAGACAAAGTAGATATATAAATGAAACATGAGCCTCTGAGCAATAAAAGGTTCCTCAGCTCTTTTTATATGCACTTAACCAATTTGTACAGTTAAAAAACAGAGGAACCCATGCAATGGTGGGCTGCTCATCCTGAAATGAGACCTCTGAGATTACACAATCCAAAAATCCAGCAGAGAACACAAACAATCTGTTCTTTTCCCAGAAGAAGAGTAATTTTTCTGAGCTGTCATCTTTTGCTCTTCTATTACTTAACCAATCACAACTGTTCTTTCCAGAAGAGTAAGAGAGCAAGCAGAGAGTAGTAAAAGCAAAGGTTAAGAGTTGTCAAGACGTATACAAAATTTTTTTATTTGCCAATGTCTTTAATAATAATCAGCAATCAAAATTCATTATTAGCAAATTCCCTAAGAATGGACACATACCGCTTTAAGAATGCTGACGGCCTCTTTGCTGAGCCACACAGGATATAGGACGTCATCATGGAGAATGGACTCAAAAAGGTCGTCTTCATTATCTGCTTCAAAAGGAGGCTGACCAGCCATCATCTCATACATCAGCACACCTAGAGCCCACCAGTCCACTGATGGGCCGTACTCAAGCTCCTGCAAGATCTGCAAAGGACAAATCACAACAAAGCGAATGTCATTTGAAGCTTACAACAGAATAACTGAAAGCACTTATTCTGTGCTGATTTGGCGAGAAAAACCAGCAGTTCTCAGTGAAGTTCTGCAGCCACTGATGGTTATTACTGTAAACAAAATATGAAAACTCATATATCTGAATGTAATGAAAAACTAAGATTAAACTGAAAGTGGAAAACTCTAAAAAACTAAAACATTTTCATTGGGCAACATTCATGAAACATTCATGGGAACAATAACACATCAGGCAATATGTGCCGTTCATACATATTGCGCCCAAAAGAAAGAAGGGAGGGAAGAAGACATCTTCCCTTCCTTCCTTTGGGCTCACTTTGCTGGGGAAGTTCGTGTAAGCCAAACCTGCACAGATTTAGCGCAAATACTCAACTCATGAGTTATCATGATATATTAAATACAGCGCATTGCGCAGAATCTGTGCATATCTGGCTCACTTGAACATACTCATCACTAGGCAACAGGTAACGGCGCGCTTGTTCATTTGCATTGAAGCAATAGCGAAGATTAAAAAGAAGCATAATAATGTGGCGATACATTTGGTTAACAGAAAAGACATTATTATTTTCCAATATCCTACAACTTTAGCAGATCCTGGCTTATCCAGAAAACCACAGGTTTGTTTTTTTCCGCGTGGTTTTTGGTGTTCTGTGTAGGGGAGAGCAGGGGCGAAAGTACCATTTTTCAGAAAAACTTAATTTTAAAAGATAATGTTTTTGACAGAGATATACTTTTGCTGTGGTCAGTAACTCACAAGTGTGGTCTATTAATACCAGGTGGCATTTTCTACAAATGTAGAACGACTTCAGCATAAGTTGCACATTGTTACTTTCGAACCCTTCAGTTGGTACGAAAGTAACACAGGTTCAAAAGTAACACAATACAAGCTAGATTTTTTGTGTTACTCTGCAAACATGTTTTTTCCTTTATCTTTGAAAAACATGTACATTTTACTGTATTGATCTGTCCACCTAAAAAAATTTCGTGAAAATGATGAGGATGAAAGAGGAAGGGAGGAGATTGCTGGATGACAGGATTTTGTTTGAATAAGAAATGAATATATAAAATCCAGATTTTATTTAGTATGTATATATATATATATATATATACATATATAAATATATAAGCTGTGATGTAGTTAATCTGGTTTATTTATGTTGGGTTTTTTTTTTTTTTTGGCTAGTAGAAGTTCAGAATGGCCGGTAACTTAAAAATTTAGTAGCCAAATTGGCCGGTGAGTGAAAAAGTTAATTTCAAACCCTGATTGGCACATATTTCCTGATGTGTTATTGTTCTCATTGTACTTACCTGTTGTTTCAAATGAAGTTGAACTGAAGTCTGTTATTTAATCAATTAAGCTATTTGATAATTATCACCTGATGATCTTCAATGTTTTTAATATAAACATTGAGTAAAATGTGAATTGTTACACTGATGAGGGCAGACCAGCCGAAATGTTTGTCCTTGTATCTCCTGTTTTAAATCAATAAAATGTATTTTAGAGTGCAGACCTTTTGCAACATTCATACATACGTCACTCACCCGTGCGTGTCTCTTCATATTCGTAAATAGAGAAAGTTACTCCGGCTACTTTGACGTCTATGGTTTGGGAGTGGCATAGGTTAGTTGTCACAACAAGCGAGCAAGGTTGACATGGAGCACCTCTGAATCACACGGTTTTTTTTTTATTAAAAAAAGCGCAGAACAAAGGAGAGTCTGCTGGCCATAAGAGAACATAATAGCTCGTAATAAAACAAGAATCAGCACTGGATTGGCTTATTGGAGATGGCGAGAACTGAGAGATTTGAAATGCTGTAAAAGTGACGTGGAGATGGCGTTTCTTTTTTTTTATACGTTTTTTTATTGATTAATTAATTTTATTGAACAGATAAATTGCCATATGTAGCTCTCTAACAGAGTTCATTAAAGCATTATCTATTGTGAAGGGATATTTCATTATGGTTGTTGTTTTCAAGGAAGTACCGTGTCTATTAATGGGTAAAGCTACAGTAACGTCTTCAGATAGTCAACTTGAGATCCTTTTCCATCTAAACTGGTTATAGTATCTCTTAAGCCTAGAAGTTAGTGTCTTTTTTGGTCATGAGAAAGATTTTCATCACGCAGAGCCAAAGCACAACCAAAACAATGTTCTTCCGGAAAATGCATGCAGTTTTGTTTTTTAACCGCTAGAGGGTCAAAAGTTACATAGTGTACCTTTAAACAATATAAATAATAATATTTCATAGCTTTGATAAGAACCAAGCTGTAGAAAATGAGACTTTCGAGTGTTCACTGGGCATTAGTGTCTGTGAGAGTGTGAAATACTGTACCTCTGGGGCAATATAATCTGGTGTGCCACAGAATGTTGTGGTCGTGATGCCATCCAAGATTCCCTCCTTACACATGCCAAAGTCTGCCAGCTTACAGTGACCTTCTGCGTCCAACAGAATGTTGTCTAGTTTTAAATCCCTGCAAAGAAAAATTGAAGCAAATGTAACAAACAGCAATATTAACCCATATGCAGCATGTACTAAAACATTCATATTATATGAAAAAGGGACTTCCGTGAAGAATTTTGGAGTAAAATGACACAAATGCAAAGGTTAACTTTGAATTAACAGAAACGCACAGTTTGATGAATCAAACTCACCAACATTTCTTTAAAAAAATACCTAACTTTATTATTTTTGCTTTTATTCTCATCTCTGCTTTCTACCGTACATTGTGTAACGTACATTCTTAACCGTGAATTGAAATTTAATAAAAGAGCAAAACATCTTGCCATCTTAAACATCCTGATATAACTGATGCATGATTTAGATTCTGGATGTCTCTATCCAAATATTAAGCAACACTTGCAACACAGCAGGTGAATCATTTACTGACACTCATATGCCTGATATTAGTTTGATCAAGCGGACACTAATATCCTGATGTCCGCCTGTGCCCACGGACAGAATTTTAGTCAATTAAAGGTCAAAGTATCAAGCCAAAAACAAACAAACAAAAAGTTTTAAAAGCATTTTTTCTTAGCTATTGAACTTGAATAAATCACGATACAGAGGACATTTTCATGCAAAACTAACTTTTATCCTCAAACTGTATAAAACAACATATTGAATCACAATAAGTTGCGCGTATGTACAGTAAGGCACAGAAACTTGCACCTGAAATTGTTCAACTTTAAATTTAATAGTACTTTGATGGTTAAAAATAGTTATTGGTAGACTGATTGTCAACCATGTTCACACTTCAGTTAGGTTTGTCAATTTCCAGCAGTGTCTATTGTTAAAACATATTGCTTGAAGGCAAAGACTGATGAGATATCTCTTCACTAGATGACCATAGTGGAGGTGAATAACTTGCACTAAAATAGATTTAATTGGATGTAAATGTTAAGTAAAATGAATTGCAGTGTAATTTGACTGACTTGCTAGGCCAGTAAAATAGACAAAAAGAGAAAAAAAATATTTAAGGCAGCGGCTATTTGCACTAAGTGAAAATAGCATTTTCTTAGCTATATGCTATCTACACTAGGAGGAAATAGCGATAGATTCTATTTACACCATGTAAAAGTATCAGTTCTTTGCAATAAGTGTAAATAGTAATTAGATGCTATCTATACTTATATATTGGCAGATAGTATTTGCACCTCAATATTTTTGTGCATTAACAGGATGCAATAATATCATAGAGTATAAATGATTATATTTATTAAAATTATTAAATGGATGCTGCCTTATTGGCAGAATAAAAACCCCCCCTACACCTTCCCCTATCCCTACCCAATAAACACTTTTAATATTATTAAACACTCGTTCACAGTTTATTTCCACTTTTAAAACATTATTTTCATTTTTATTGAAAATAAATGTGAGCTTGGTAAAAGGCGGATTCGAACTTGTGTCGATCATTTTAAAAGCCGGGTCTGTGAACCTTACTTGCTACTGCTGCACCACTGAAGACATTAAATTCTGTGTGTCTTTTTTAAAACTTGAGTGGTCCAACCAGACATTGGTGGGCGGAACTAGTGTTAATAGCGTTTGTCAACAAGGGACACTATTTGCACTTAGTGTAAATAGACACTCCGAATATGGCAAATCATGACGTGAAAAATGTAGTTTATACTTTAAAGCTCTAATTACGAAGCCCCACATGACATGCGGACAAATGTGGCCACAAATTAAGAATTTGTTCTCTCATTTTAGTTAAAATGGATGAAACACATGAAAAATTTCCATAAAATTAAATTGATTAATCTCTAAACGGTGTACATATGTTGAATTCAGAACAACTGTGAAGTATTTAATTAAAGTTAATTAAAAAAGTATGAAACTTAGAAAGTAAAATTCATAAGTTTTAATGCAGTTTGATAAATAATAATATCTGCTAACACTTTATTTTGATGTTCCCCCAACAGACTTTCTATTGACTATGAGTAACTTTACAACTACTGTACATGTCAACTTGTTCTAATTACCTAACCCTAATCTAACAATCTACTAATACTCTAATGAGAGTTAGTTGACATGAAGTTGCAAAGTTACTTATAGTTAGCAGAAAGTCTAAAGTGGACCATCAAAAAAAAGTGCAAACGTTCTTTACTTCTTATATCCAGTATAAGTTCAAAAGATTTCTGGCCAGACTGCAAGAGTATTTGAGCACTCCTGATGGGGATACAAAAAAGTTTGAGAAACACTGGTTTATTGGGCTTGCTCTACTATTACAGACTGGGGCACATCATGTACCCGTGGAGTGAATTTAACCAGCACAAGAGGAAGGTAAATAGAGACAGAGAGAGTAAAAAAAGAAAAGGAGAGAGCGAAATGATAAGGTGCCACTGATGAAAGACAACAAGGAGTTGGATGAAACCAGTTGGATTGGGGTTTGATGGTTGATTGCAACAAGAATGTCAACATCACTTCGCAGGATGTCATTCAGTCAAAGGTGTTTTCAAAAACCATCCTCACTTAAAAGGGAGGGGAGCGTCGGAACCCTTACGCAACTGTTCCCTTTTAGAAAGGCACCCTGGTTCTCGGCACGTTCCTGTTGGTCTGAAAAGTTGGCGCGAGGGGCTTCATTCCTCTCTGTCTTTCCCCACCAAGAGTGTTCAATCACTCTTAACACGCAGAAGTGTGGAAAAATGCTTGTAATGAATGTTGGAAAGATGCACCGTGAGAGACCCACTTCCCAAATTTAAGATCCACTTCTTGATTGAAGAGTTAAGGTCTTAGGATATTTGTTTGTAGGACCGTCGTAGGATATTTGTCTTTAATGACCCTACAAGTTTGATTAAGCCATCATATGAGGAATATATTTTATTCCTCATATGATGGTACACATCAAATATGAGGAAAACATTTTATATTTTTTAATATTTTAAATATGAGGGAAGAACAAAACACTAAACTTGGTTAAGGTATTTATCTGACAAAATTATTTGGCAAAAAAAGGCAAACTACAGCTACAGGTTTTATTTTACTGCAAAAAAAATGCATAGAAAAACAAAAAGCTCACAGTATAAAGCATACATTGACTATAACATAATCAGTTATTAATATTTCATTGGTTCTCTCTTGTTTTTTGCAAGTGTTCATAATTTCATGACAGCCTGGCCAAAAATTATGTCTGCAAATTTTGGCATGTTTCATTAGGCTACGTTATCACAATTAAAACAATTGACTCAAAACTATGCAATAAGCTTACAAAATCTGAAACAAAATTTTAATAATATTTGAATAAAGGGTGAAGATGTCAATTGTGTAGCTTAAATTAGTTTTAATTATAGCCTAATTTTTTCACTGCATAATTTACATACTTCCATTTGAGATTTACTATCATTCCAAGATGTGAAAAAATAGTAAGACTAAAGAATGAGTAGATGTGTCTAATCTTTATTGTAGGTGCACAAAAAGAAGGGTAAAAAGTTCATGAGACATGAACGGCTGCTCTGTATTGTCTTCTACCCACATGCGCTTCTACATCACAAGATGTTCCAGAATTGTCCATCTCTCCATCTGTCTCTTATTTCTGTCTCTCTTTTTTTTTCCGCCCCATCCCCTCCTGTCCTACAGTAGTCTACCTTCCAACGCATCCTGGTCACGTCGTTCTTCCTCTCCTTCCCAAGAAAGAGACCTTAATTCATCCAGAGAGCTTCATTTGTTGATTTAGATTGCTACATTGGCTGCTCTTATCTGTCCCCTTTGAAGTGCATGAATGGTGAATGCTGCTCTCGTTTTCACATTTATTTTCCAGGACGTTAAGTAACACACTCTTTGTTTTTTTCCAGAGTTTGATTGTGACTTTCTGAGGTTGTAAGGTGAGGGTTTGTCAGTCCACTCTGGATGTCAGATTCCAGATATCACATAATATCAGAGGCACATCAGATGTGCAGCTGGTTTTCTGTAAATAAAATGCCTCATTAGAGCCTCATTAAATCTTATTTTAAAAGTAGCAATTCTCAGTATGATCCTTACTTATCTTTAAAGGGAAATAACTTATCTTTAAATGGATCATGAAAACCTAAAACAAACTTTTTGAGATGTTAACGATATGTAGCCTACAGTTTGCACCAAAAAAGTTTGAAAAATTGGTTAATTTTTTTTTGTGCTATTTTGTTCTTCCAGTTTAAAAAACAAAGTTGAACCAAAACAAAGTGAGGCACATGTTAAAGTGAACATTTTAATGATAGTGAACATTTTAATGACAGTAAGTAAATTTGCTTTGTTCATTTGTCATGAGTCAGGTTTGATATTCTCCCTGTTTCACTTTCTCCTATCATTACTGCTACTTAGACTCAGCTGTTCGTTATTGCAATCAGCGCTCGCGCTGATCTTCTCCACACCTGTTCTTTCTCTACTCTAATTTTCTCTGCTACTTTACTCTGCTGTTCTCTCAGCTCTTTGCCAGATTATTGTGTATTCTCTAGCGTTTAACTCGGCTCTTTATGCCTACCAGACTTCATTTGATGTTTTCCGTATTGTTAGTCTCAAGTCTTAGTCCCAGTCTTGTCTGTATGGTCTAGTCGTGCACGTCATACCTGTTCTCTGCCTAGTCTTCCTGCTGCCTGAGATCGCTCGGTCACCTGCCATCTGTGGAGCTGTGTCTTCTGGTTCGGGACTGTGCAACCAATTCGCCGTGAGCCCTCTGACAAGCTCGGGACCCTTTTTCTTCAGTTAGTTTGTGGACAATTTAAGTTCCCCAGCTGCGTTCACCCTAAGAGTCGGTGCTCGGCAGACTGCCTGTGTTTCTTTGTTTATAAATAAACTGTTTTTGTTCCTGCCATCGCTTTTGGGTCCTCTGTCCTGACAGAATAATCTGGCCACCATGGACCCGGCGAAAGAGGCACCCATTCGCTCTGCTGTCGAGTTGCAGGGAGCTATGTTGGGCAGACACGAGGAAGAGCTGTCTGCTGCCATGCACGCCGTGGAGAATCTCGCCGCGCAGGTCACAGATTTGAGCAGTCACTTTCATTATCTCCATTGGGATCAGCCTAGCCCACCGACCTCCAGCTGTGCCACCGAACCCAGAATCAACAACCATCCTTGTTATTCGGGTGAGCCCACTGAATGCAGAGCGTTTTTAACCCAGTGTGAGGTCGTGTTCTCCCTTCAGCCTTCCACCTACGCAGAGGATCGCGCCAGGGTCGCTTTTGTCATCTCTCTGCTGTCTGGGCGAGCGCGTGACTGGGCAACGGCCATCTGGGAATCGGACGCGGCATGCTGTGAGAGGTTCGCCTTATTCAAGGAGGAGATGACCAAGGTTTTCGATCGGTCAGTCTACGGACGTGAGACTTCTCGTCTGCTCGCTGTACTGTGTCAGGGGAGGTGTTCCGTGCCCGACTACGCCATTGAGTTCCGCACGTTAGCTGCCACTTGTGAGTGGAATGAGCCTGCCTTGATTGCATGCTTTTTGGAGGGTTTGAACTCCGATCTTAAGGATGAGATTTATGCTCGTGATTTTCCCGCTGGCCTAGATCAACTGGTGGAGTTGGCCATCCGTCTTGACAAACGTTTTGAGCTGCGTCGCCACGCACGGGGCGTGGTTACTGAGCCACCTGCTCCCCAGACTACACCTGCTGTCTCCTTTGAAGCTGCGCAGTTTCCTGAGCCCATGCAGCTGGGAGGGATACGGATTTCTCCTGCTGAATGCCAACGTCGCATCCTTTATAAGCTCTGCATGTACTGTGGCCGTTCAGGCCATCTCGTCGCTGTGTGCCCGTTAAAAGACAATGCTCGTCAGTAGATCGGGGAATACTGGCGAGCGCAACTGCTCTCTCCCCTTCCGGAAAGACTCGCACCACTTTCTCAGTCGTTCTTCGCTGGCCTTGCTCTTCTATTTCCTGCTCAGCTCTCATGATTCAGGAGCTGAGGGAAATTTCATTGATGAGACGTGGGCGCTGGAGAGGGACATTCCTTTGCGTGATCTTAAGGATCCTTCCACTGTTTTGGCTCTAGATGGCAGTGTTCTATTAAGGATCCATCAAGCCACCGTTCCGGTGAGTCTCACCATCTCTGGCAATCATCAAGAGACTATTTCTTTTTTAATTTTTCATTCTCCTGTTACACCTGTAGTTTTGGGCCATCCTTGGCTTGTGCAGCATAATCCTCAGATTAATTGGACAGAGGGGACCATTTTGTCATGGAATTTATCTTGTCATGTTGAGTGTTTAGTCTCTGCTGTCCCTGCTGTTTCTTCTGTGTCTGTGTTTCAGGAGGAACCCGGTGATTTGTCTGGAGTGCCGGAGGAGTACCACGATCTGCGAGCTGTGTTCAGCTGTTCCCGGGCTGCTTCTCTTCCTCCCCATCAACCTTATGACTGCAGCATTGAGCTTCTTCCCGTTTTGAGAGACATGCTCAATATTTTCGTTTTCGTGTATCTGGACGACATTCTTATCTTTTCACCGTCTCTTCAGGTGCATGTTCAACACGTTCGCCGTGTATTACAGCATCTCCTTGAGAATCGTCTCTTTGTAAAGGCTGAGAAGTGTACTTTTCATGTCAGGTCAGTCACGTTCCTGGGCTCGGTTGTGTCTGCAGAAGGAATCAGTATGGATCCTGCTAAGGTTCGTGCGGTCATGGAATGGCCAATCCCTGAGTCTCGTACCGCGCTCCAACGATTTTTTGGGGTTGGCGTTTCATTTCAAATTTTAGTCAGGTTGCTGCCCCCTTGACCGCTCTCACCTCGACTAAGTCTCGTTGTGTCTGGTCAAAGTCTGCCCAAAATGCGTTCGATTACCTTAAGAGATCATTCACCTCAGCGCCCATTCTAATCACACCTGACCCCAAGAGACAATTTATCGTAGAGGTGGATGCCTCCGATGTGGCCGTGGGAGCGGTGCTTTCACAGCGCTCTCCACTCGATGAAAAGGTTCACCCGTGTGCGTTCTTTTCCCACCGACTCTCACCTGCCGAACGTAATTATGACATAGGGAACCGTGAACTTCTAGCTATTCGCTTGGCTCTTGGAGAATGGCGCCAATGGCTAGAGGGGTCCCATGTACCTTTCATTGTCTGGACAGATCACAGAAATCTCGAATGCATTCGTTCAGCTAAGAGATTAAACGCTCGTCAGGCTCGTTGGGCTCTTTTCTTTGGTTGTTTCGATTTTTCTATTTCCTTCAGACCCGGTTCTAAGAATGTAAAACCTGATGCCCTCTCTCGCCAGTTCGGCTCGTCGGAGCGCGCCACGACCACAGAGACGATCTTGCCTAGCAGCTGCGTGGTCGGGGCTGTTGTCTGGGGAGTCGAGAGGCTGGTCAAAAGAACACTCACTCACGTCACCTCGGCTGTGCCCTGAGGGCCAATTGTTCGTTCCTGAGTCCATTTGACCTGCTGTCCTCCGCTGGGGACATTCTTCCAAGTTGGTCGCTCACCCTGGGGTGAGGGGCACCCTTGCTGCGATAAGTCAAAGATTTTGGTGGCCCACGAGGGCTCGCGATATTCACCGTTTTGTTGCGTCTTGTCCTATTTGCGCCCAGACCAAGTCGAGTAATTCTGCGCCCGCTGGCCTGCTCAAGCCCCTTCCTATCCCGTCTCGTCCTTGGTCTCATATCGCCTTGGACTTCGTTACAGGGCTTCCTTCGTCCACGGGTAACACAGTAATTCTGACGATCGTCAACCGTTTTTCTAAGGCCGCCCACTTTGTCCCTCTCCCTAAACTCCCCTCCGCCAAGGAAACAGCACGGGTAATGTTCAATCACGTTTTTAAGCTTCATGGGCTTCCCTCTGATGTTGTTTCTGACAGAGGACCCCAGTTTGCTTCTCAGTTTTGGAGGGAGTTCTGCCGGCAGATTGGAGCATCTGCCAGTCTGTCATCAGGGTTTCACCCAAAGACTAATGGGCAGTCTGAACGCACTAACCAGATTCTCGGTCGCATGCTTCGCACTCTGGCATTCCGTAACCCCTCATCCTGGAGTGAGCAACTGCCATGGGCCGAATACGCCCATAACTCGCTACCCTCGTCGTCCACTGGGTTATCCCCGTTTCATTGTTGTCTCGGTTACCAACCACCTCTGTTCTCTTCTAAGGAAACAGAGGCGTCCGTTCCCTCAGTTCAAGCTTTTATTCAGCGTTGCCGACGCACCTGGAGAAGGGTGAGAACTGCGCTGTGCCAGAACAGAGAGCGCACTCGTTACGCTGCTAATCAACGTCGTGTCAAAGCTCCTAGATACATTTGTGGCCAGAAGGTGTGGCTTTCCACCCGTAATTTACCTCTTCAATCCTCTTCACGTAAGCTGGCACCTCGCTTTATTGGTCCTTTTTCCATTGTCAAAGTTCTTAGTCCTGTAGCCGTAAGACTCAGATTACCTCATTATCTCACGCCAGTCCTCTACCTCGGGAGCGCCAGGAGGCGCTCGTCGGGGGAGGGGTACTGTCATGAGTCGGGTTTGACATTCTCCCTGTTTCTCTTTCTCCTATCATTACTGCTACTTAGACTCAGCTGTTCGTTATTGCAATCAGCGCTCGCGCTGATCTTCTCCACACCTGTTCTTTCTCTACTCTAATTTTCCCTGCTACTTTACTCTGCCGTACTCTCAGCTCTTTGCCAGATTATTGTGTATTTTCTAGCGTTTAACTTGGCTCTTTATGCCTACCAGACTTCATTTGATGTTTTCCGTATTGTTAGTCTCAAGTCTTAGTCCCAGTCTTGTCTGTATTGTCTAGTCGTGCACATCATACCTGTTCTCTGCCTAGTCTTCCTGCTGCCTGAGATCGCTCGGTCACCTGCCATCTGCGGAGCTGTGTCTTCTGGTTTGGGACTGTGCAACCTCTTCGCCGTGAGCCCTCTGACAAGCTCGGGATCCTTTTTCTTCAGTTAGTTTGTGGACAATTTAAGTTCCCCAGCTGTGTTCACCCTAAGAGCCGGTGCTCGGCAGACTGCCTGTGTTTCTTTGTTTATAAATAAACTGTTTTTGTTCCTGCCATCGCTTTTGGGTCCTCTGTCCTGACATCATTATAGTTGTTAGTAGTCTCTACTGATAAGATTTGTCTGAGTTTGTTGTAAAAATCTATAAAAAAACAATGAATGTTTTCTTTTTCATTATAGGTGGAATGAAAACCTCAGCAGCAAATAAGAAATTTGAAAAGGTGCTTTTACAAAGAATATTGATAAGTAAATTTAATTATACAAATAAAAAATGTTTTCAATGAAAAGCAGTTTAAAAGAAGATAAAAGGAAAATGTATAAACAACATGAAAAGTTTTAGCATGAGTTGTGAAAATTCAAAAAGGACTATAAAAGATTAGATTAACTATTGTATTCTATTTTACTAGAGCTCCTTTCATTTGGAGGAAAGTACTGACATTGTAAGACCACAACAAGGCAGAAAGCAGAGAAAGACAGAGAGAGGGAAACAGCAGCAAACTCAATTTAGAGCATTTCCTGTGTTTCAAGTGAATCCTGAGAAGTGTTTTTTTCCATTACGTACACAGCAACCTCTCTACTAAAAAAAAAAGTGCTAAAAACCTGAAAAAATATGCATTTTTTTCAAAAGCACAACAAACTAAAGAAGGACATGACGTACACCTCTCTATTATAGTGTTAATTTGTTTGTTTTTTTAATTAACAGTAGTGGTTATTGTACAATCTTTTAGTACAATCTAATCATATTTTAGTGATTCATTTAATAATTATATATTTAATTATATATTTTAACAAATTTAGTTACTGTGTGCAAATATTTAGAATGATAGATAATGGTTACACACACACACACACACACACACACTTCAAACATTTACACTACTGTTCAGTATGATTTTTTTTTAAAAAGAAATGAATACTTTTTTCAGCATAGATGCATTCATTTTATCAAAAGTGACAGTAAAGACATTTATAATGTTACAAAAGTTTCAAATAAATGCCGTTCTATTGCACTTTCTATTCATCAAATAATCCTGACAAAAATGTATCATGGTTTCCACAAATGTATTAAGTAGCACAACTATTTTTTGACATTAATAATAATAAGAAATATTTCTTGAGCAGCAAATCAGCATATTAGAATGATTTCTGAAGGATCATGTGACACTGAAGACTGGAGTAATGATGCAGAAAATTCAGCTTTGCCATCACATGAAAAAATTAAAATTCAAAAGGTACTTTTTATCCCTGTGTGCACCAAACCCATCTGGTGGGTTTTCTGCCAAAAAGCTCTTTTTTTTTTAAATTTCATCTGACCATAGAAGCCGGTCCTGTTTGAAGTTCCAGTCGTGTCTGACAACTGAATATGCTGGAGATTGTTTCTGGATGAGAGCAGAGGATTTTTCTTGAAACCCTACTGAACAACTTGTGGGGATGTAGGTGCTGTTTGATCATTTTGTTTAGGCTTTTTGACCCCAAGACTCAACTAATCTCTGCAATTTTCCAGCTGTGATCCTTGGAGAGTCTTTGTCCACTCAAACTTTCCTCCTCACCGCGCATTAGGACGATTTAGACACACGTCCTCTTCCAGGCAGATTTGTAACATCTTTAGTTGATTGGAACTTCTTAATTATTGCCCTGATAGTGGAAATGGGGATTTTCAATGCTTTAGCTATTTTCTTACAGCCACTTTCTATTTTGTGAAGCTCAACAATCATTTGCTGCACATCAGAACTATATTCTTTGGTTTTACTCATTGTGATGAATGATTAAGGGAATTTGGCCATTGTGTTTCCTCATGTTTATACTCCTGTGGAACAGGAAGTCATGGCTAGACAATTTCATGCTCCTAGTCACCCTGGTGTGCTAAAAAAATAAAAAAATGAAAAAAATATGAATTGGAATATACTTTAAGATATTTTACTCATAAGAATTTTTAGGGGTGCCAATAATTGTGGCCAACATGCATTGGAGAAAATCATTTATTTCATGAGATTTACCCCCACTTTCAATTGTTTTACTTCAATGAAAGGTTAGAATTTAGGTTAGATTTATTTTCACAGTCGCCTTTGCTCATATTTACCAAGGGTGCCAATATTAGTGGAGGGCACTGTATATTTCTTATATATATATATACAGGAAATTTGTTAATGACTTTTATAGGCTAAAGTGGCAAGTCAAGTCAAGTCAAGTCACCTTTATTTATATAGCGCTTTTTACAATGTAGATTGTGTCAAAGCAGCTTTACATTGATAACTGGTACATTATTTGGCTGCACAGCAGCTCTTAAAGAATAGTGTCAATGCAGGTAGATCAAAGCACTGTTGAATATCAAATGTCAAGTCAAATGTCAAGTATTTAGTGACCTCCCCTTACACGTGAGCAATAGCAGGAACCTGGCTCTCTTAAACCTAAATGGGATGGAAAAGGACTAGAAGGCCAAGAAAACTTTCAAAATCTGATGAGAAGTTTCTCAGATTTTCTTCTTTGAGAAACTGGAAGAAGTGCAGGAGGTCATACTAAATACAGATTTTTGCTTAAAGAAGCCATTTTGTTCTGTTTTTTTTTTTTTTTTTTTTACTTTACATTTTGTGTACATATTACCTGTATTTTCTGTTTGTATCATAATAAAGACCAAAAAATAAATATGGATGGTCATTAAAACTTTGCTAAAACATAAAGCTGATGGTGGCCTAAGACATTTGCACAGTACTGTATATATATATATATATATATACACACACACAGGTGCTGGTCATATAATTAGAATATCATCAAAAAGTTGATTTATTTCACTAATTCCATTCAAAAAGTGAAACTTGTATATTATATTCATTCATTACACACAGACTGATATATTTCAAATGTTTATTTCTTTTAATTTTGATGATTATAACTGACAACTAAGGAAAATTCCAAATTCAGTATCTCAGAAAATTAGAATATTGTGAAAAGGTTCAATATTGAAGACACCTGGTGCCACACTCTAATCAGCTAATTAACTCAAAACCCCTGCAAAGGCCTTTAAATGGTCTCTCAGTCTAGTTCTGTAGGCTACACAATCATGGGGAAGACTGCTGACTTGACAGTTGTCCAAAAGACGACCATTGACACCTTGCACAAGGAGGGCAAGACACAAAAGGTCATTGCAAAAGAGGCTGGCTGTTCACAGAGCTCTGTGTCCAAGCACATTAATAGAGAGGCGAAGGGAAGGAAAAGATGTGGTAGAAAAAAGTATACAAGCAATAGGGATAACCGCACCATGGAGAGGATTGTGAAACAAAACCCATTCAAAAATGTGGGGGAGATTCACAAAGAGTGGACTGCAGCTGGAGTCAGTGCTTCAAGAACCACTACGCACAGACGTATGCAAGACATGGGTTTCAGCTGTCGCATTCCTTGTGTCAAGCCACTCTTGAACAACAGACAGCGTCAGAAGCGTCTCTCCTGGGCTAAAGACAAAAAGGACTGGACTGCTGCTGAGTGGTCCAAAGTTATGTTCTCTGATGAAAGTAAATTTTGCATTTCCTCTGGAAATCAAGGTCCCAGAGTCTGGAGGAAGAGAGGAGAGGCACACAATCCACGTTGCTTGAGGTCCAGTGTAAAGTTTCCACAGTCAGTGATGGTTTGGGGTGCCATGTCATCTGCTGGTGTTGGTCCACTGTGTTTTCTGAGGTCCAAGGTCAACGCAGCCGTATACCAGGAAGTTTTAGAGCACTTCATGCTTCCTGCTGCTGACCAACTTTATGGAGATGCAGATTTCATTTTCCAACAGGACTTGGCACCTGCACACAGTGCCAAAGCTACCAGTACCTGGTTTAAGGACCATGGTATCCCTGTTCTTAATTGGCCAGCAAAGTCGCCTGACCTTAACCCCATAGAAAATCTATGGGGTACTGTGAAGAGGAAGATGCGATATGCCAGACCCAACAATGCAGAAGAGCTGAAGGCCACTATCAGAGCAACCTGGGCTCTTATAACACCTGAGCAGTGCCACAGACTGATCGACTCCATGCCACGCCGCATTGCTGCAGTAATTTAGGCAAAAGGAGCCCCAACTAAGTATTGAGTGCTGTACATGCTCATACTTTTCATGTTCATACTTTTCAGTTTGCCAAGATTTCTAAAAATCCTTTCTTTGTATTGGTCTTAAGTAATATTCTAATTTTCTGAGATACTGAATTTGGGATTTTCCTTAGTTGTCAGTTATAATCATCAAAATTAAAAGAAATAAACATTTTTGAAATATATCAGTCTGTGTGTAATGAATGAATATAATATACAAGTTTCACTTTTTGAATGAAATTAGTGAAATAAATCACCTGTATATATATATATATATATATATCACTCCTGCTCCTCAAAGTTCAAATCAATACAAGCACATGCACACACATTTTACACGCCATTAGAAATTTCATGACATTCATTACTATTTGAATGTATTTTATGCATTTTTTTTGTTTGTTTTTTTTGTTTGTTTTTTGATGGATTATCAATATACAGTGGTGCTTGAATGAATTTCCTATATTTCTACAAAAATATGACCCAAAACATCATCAGATGCTCACAAAAGTCCTAAAAGTAGAGAACCCAATCAAACAAATGACAGAAAATATTTACTTTGTCAGTGATTTATTGAGAAAAATTATCCAGTATTACATATCTGTGAGTGGCAAAAGTATATGAACTCTTGCATTCAGTATCTGGTGTGACCCCCTTGTGCAGCAATAATGGCAACTAAATGTTTCCGGTAACTGCTGATCAGTCCTGCACAACGACTTGAAGGAATTTTAGTCCATTTCTCAGTACATTTCTCAGTACAGAACAGCTTCAGCTCCTCACATGAACTGCTTGCTTCAAGTCCTTCCACAACATTTCATTTGGATTAAGGCCTGGACTTTGACTTGGCCATTCAAAAACATTAACTTTGTTCTTCTTTAACCATTCTTTGGTAGAACGACTTGTGTGCTTGGGCTTCAGTTCACGGACAGATGTCCTGACATTTTCCTTTAGAATTCTCTGGTATAATTCAGAATTCATTGTTCCATCAATGATGGCACTTCGTCCAGGCCCAGATGCAGCAAAACAGACCCAAACCATGATAATACCACCACTATGTTTCAAAGAGGAGATAAGGTTCTTGTACTGGAATGCAGTGTTTTTCTTTCTCCAAACATAACGCTTCTCATTTAAACCAAAAAGTCCTATTTTTGTCTCATCCGTCCACAAAACATTTTTCCAATAGCCATCTGGCTTGTCCACATGATCTTTAGCAAAATGCAGACAGGCAGCAATGTTCTTTTTGGAGAGCAGTGGCTTTCTCCTTGCAACTCTGCCATGCACACCATGGTTGTTCAGTGTTCTCCTAATGATGGACTCATGAACATTAATATCAGCCAACATGAGAGAGGCCTTTAGTTGCTTAGAAGTTACCCTGGGATCCTTTGTGACCTCGCGGACTATTACATGTCTTTTTGGAGTGATCTTTGTTGGTAGACCACTCCTGGGGAGGGAAGCAATTGTCTTGAATTTTCTTCATTTGTACACAATCTGTCTGACTGTGGATTTGTGGAGTCCAAACTCTTTAGAGATGGTTTAATAGTCTGATTAGCAACAACAACTCTTTTTCTGAGGTCTTCAGAAATCTCCTTTGTCCGTGCCATGATACACTTCCACAAACACGTGTTGTGAAGTTCAGACTTTGCTAGATCCCTGTTCTTTAAATAAAACAGGGCACAAACCGACACCTGATTGTCTTCCAATTGATTGAAAACATCTAAGAACAGGTGGAGCCTAATTTCACCTTCAAATTAACTGCTAATCCTAGAGCTTCGCATACTTTTGCCTTTCAAAGATATGTAATACTGGATAATTTTTCTCAATAAATAATTGACAAAGTATATATTTTTGTCTCATTTGTTTGATTGGGTTCTCTTTGTCTACTTTTAGGACTTTTGTGAACAACTGATGATGTTTTGGGTCATATATTTGCAGAAATATAGAAAATTCTAAAGGGTTCACAAACATTTCAGCACCACTGTATCTTATATCTTCAGATGTCTGTATGTAGTCATTTACATACCCTATCAAGGTGAGCATGAATGAAGCTCATGAATACTAAGTTAGTTGGGCACTCCTGGAAGGTTACCAAGCAACGTCTGCATGACCTAGTTAATATATTAGAATATATAATGCATAACAGAGAAACAAAAGTTTGCATAATTTCCCTGTTAATATCAGTGAATGCAAAGGAACAAAAATTAGCCAATCATTAGGTTTTGCAAGCAGTGCAACTTGCGCAGAAGGTTACAGTGATTAGTAATTATAGGGGCTGTAACTGAGCCTCTTAGTCCATACTTAGTACATAGAGGACCTTGTTTACTAAAGTAAGAGCGTATTTTTGAATGTGCTCTTGGGTTAATATCAATTAGCTCTTACACAAAGAGGATACTTATTGTAGGAAAAGGAACAGCACCTCAATCGTATGTTCACAGATTATGTTCCTTTCCAGGTGAAAGGTCACAAAGAGCGCACAAAGAGATCTCGCAAGTACAAGGCGTGGAAATACTATAATAACTACCAGCTCACATGTTCCATCACAAGCCCTTTTAGTCTTAGTGCTTTTGTGCCTTCCATATCCTGGCAAGAATACAGCTCCCATGTTATACCGTAACAAAATCCCTCAAGAGCCACAGGTCAACAAAAGATGGGTAATCAAGCAGAGGAGCCACATTTATGCCACCTGCACTTACTATCTATTTTTAGATGCAGTGAATCTGAACAAACAACCAAACCAGTCATTTGCAATCTACAGCAGGGAAGTCAAGATCAAACATGCCCTCTTTAACCAGATCAAACTTCTGCGGTTTCAATCAAAAGTGCCACCATGTCCTTCCTCGATAGGGAGAAGAATACTACACCTGCACATTTTGTTCTAGAATGTTCCGCATTCTGTTTTTTTTTTTTTTTTGGTCCTGGTATGTGCGGCAGGTCACAGAGAGGTGGAATTAGTTCACATAGGGGAAAAATGCAGTTCTGCCATGCGCTTGAAGTAGAGCTAACATGTTATTTGATACGCAGGTCTCATACAATGTAGGGCTTTCCCAAAACGAGGCAAGAAAAAAGGGAGCATAATCTGGAATTTTTATTGAGTTACTTTTATTGAATTATTTATTGCCGGTAGAAATGATTTTCACAAGTTTTACACGATGTCGTCATAGAGCTCTGCCTTGAACTCATTGCAGGAACATTATTACTCATACTGTAAGCCTGAATAAGTTGGCAAAACTTAAAAAATTGAGGCAATTGGTTACATAAAAATTTGTAAGCTAAGAAATTCAAAGTTTAAGTAAGCAGAACTAGCAGATTTTTATTTTGTACTCATACATTTTAATGGTTATTAAATTGAAATATTTGAGTAAACTAATTCATACATTTAACTTAAAATTATCATGTATTATGTAAACGCAAACATTTTTATTAGTGGAAACTTAGCTAGCTATAACAAGCTAATCCAGAAAATGCTAACTTGTTAATTTGCTAACATGTTAGCAATAGCATGGTACAGTACTTGCTGAATGAGTACAGCAATATAAAACATTTAATATATCTGCTCTCAAACCAAGCCGCATGCACCACTTGTCACCATGATGGTAATTCTCCAAAAACCCACATTAACAGAAACTCTTCTAAATTAGCATTAAGAAACATTAATCACTACTAGATCTCCCACTTAACATTAATCTTGCACAAAAAACATTATATAACACTTAATTTTAGCATTTACTCTCCTTTTCGAGTGCCATGGGCAAAGCATTCTGGGAAATAGAAATTCCAGCCCAGTTTCAGTTAAACATAAGTTCATCTAAATTAAAAGAAATGAGTTCATAAAACTCAAAACAATGAAACAGTTCAGTTTACTTAAAATATATCAGTTCTGTGAACTTGAAAGAAAAAGAAACTGCTAAATACTCATAAAAGTTAATTTGACTAAACTAATTTGTTTAATTTAAGTTTGTCCTACTCAAAACAATTAATTATTTTGAGTGTTAGGGTTTACAGTGCAAGCAACCTGATGTTAAGTGCCTCGCTCAAGGGTACAATGATGATGGTTCATGGCTCGCTTTTTGCAGGGTGGTCAGATTTAGGGGTGACCAGAGCTGATTGTCACATTTTTACTCCATTTAAACCTTAAAATCCTTAAAATACTGGCAACAAAAAAGCTTACTTAGTTCAGTGAACACCTTAACTCAATAGTGGAAAATGTTGTCACGCTCTATTTTCAAGTTCAAGTTCACATTTATTTCTCTAACGCATTTAAACAACCTTGGTTTACCAAAGTGCTGTACATAAAGGAATACTGTACATAAACACAGTTACAGAAGGTTAAAAGCACAAGAGAAAAGATGGGTTTTTAGCATAGATTTGAACTCAGACACCGTGGGAGCAGATAATAATGGATAATGGCAAGCTATTCCACAGCTTGAGAGCTTGAGGCCTTAAAGGGGCTAGATTGCTGAGGGCTTTAGAAACAAATAGCAACATTTTAAAATCAATGCTATATCGGACCGGTAGCCAATGCAGAGAATGTAAGATAGGCGTAATATTACTCTATTTGCGTCTGCCCACTGAGCAGACGAGCAGATGCATTTAGGACCATTTGAAGGTAGGAAATGGTAGAGAAAGCATAAAAAGTACATACAATTAAACTATGTGCTACATTGTCACAATGGAAACTGTTTAAAGACAGTGATTTGAAACTGTTTTTTGAACACAAAACATCTTTCACAACTTATTTCTGTTTAAAATATATTACTGGCTCTTTAATGGCTTTCCAATTTTAACAGAAAAACAATTACAAAACACAAAATACACAGAAAACTTTCTGTTTCTGCATTTTTCAAAAAACATAATTTAATATGATTTATAAGCAAAAAATGTCCCCAAAAGGAATTTCTGAATGTGACAACTAACCCTAATCTGCCCTATACACAGTATTGAACAATTTCCCTGGTAACACTTTACAATAAGGTTCATTAGTTAACATGAGCTAATAATGAACTGCACTTATACAGCATTTATTCATCTTTGTTAATGTTAATTTCAACATTTACTAATACATTATTAAAATCTTGTTAACACTAGTCAATGCACTGTGAACTAACATGAACAAACAATGAACAACTGTATTTTCATTAACTAATGTTAATGAAGATTAGTAAATACAGTAGCAAATGTATTGCTCATGGTTAGTTCATGTTAGTTAATACATTAACTACTGTTTAACTAATGAACCTTCTTGTAAAGTGTTAGCATTTCCCTTGCAAAGTATATTTACACACACAGACACAGATGAGCGAAATGTTTGTATGTCCCTAGTGAGACATTGGTGTCCAGAACACCATATTATTTTGTGATCCTCATCTCCTGTATGAAGTACCTGTACAATTTATGTTTCCTTTGTTTTTTCCTGTGCTGGGCTAGAGCAAAGACAGAACCAGATTTGATGAGCCCTCCTATCAATCAATCTCCCAGCATGCTTTGCGCTTAAAATGACCTTCATTGAGGGTGGAGCACTAGTCCAGCATTTCATGGTCTAGTCGTCATCATCAGGTAATCGACAGAACTGGCGCCTGAGCCGATCTGAGGTGTATGGCTGGAAGTTCATGTATGTGTGTGTTTTCTTATAACACACAATAAGCCATTCATATTGACCGAATCACATCCTGTCTACTTTCTTGCCAAAGAAACATCATGTCAGCGATTGTAAGCGTAAACAAGGGGTCAGACGACTGTAAGGTGGGTGAGAGACATGAATGGAAGTCATGGCAGTCATCCAACACAAAGTGTTCTTAAATAGATCCTGCTCAAGAAGTGAATGGAGAGGTTTTATTTTTTTTATTTTATTATTATTATTATTATTATTATTATTTTTATCAGGCTGTAATGTTGGCGAGTTTGACAAGTTCCATGTTGCAATTCAATGGTTTCTTGTACCTTGCAATCCCAATAAAGCTCATATAACCAAATGGTTACACTTTCTTTTTGTTGAACATACCAATAACATGGTGTATGAGTCTCAAGAGTAGCCAACAGCAGAGATTATTGTTAATTTTAAGGGGAAAAAATAATAAACTCATTGTAATTAGAACCACCAGACCTCTGCTTGACCTATTTGCCTTAAGTGTCCTACTTTCATAAGAACTCCCCATTTCCCTTCAGTCTCTGAATGTCTGGGTTCAGGAAGGCCAGTGTGGGGAGGAGGTGGATTTAATTCAATACAACATTAAACTCCAAATGAGATTCTTCCTGCCCAAGACCAGAAAGAGCTCAGGACCAGGCCGAGAATGGGTGGGTGAGGAAACTCACAGGTCACTGGGTTCAGTGAGGACCAGAGGGGCGACAGGAAGAAGGGGTCATGATGACTTGGGCTCCCAGCATTATGTGACATTATTCTATTGAATCAGCTACAAAATCTGTAAAATTGAATCTGTAAAATTACAAATGAATCTGCATTACATTTTCTAGTCATACTGTCCAAAAACATTATAGGTTTGCATGTTGTTTACGTACGGCTACGTGCTGTCGTCATGCATATGATTTAACAGTGAAATGACGCATGGATCTGTATTACAGATTATTTTGTCATTTTACAGATTCAACTTGTCATTCTATCCAAAAACATAGGTTTGCATGTTGTTTACGTGCGCATTTATTTTGTATTGCTGGCATCATGCATACGATTTTATAGTGAAATGACAAATGAATCTGTATTACAGATTCATATGTCATTTTACAGATTCAACTCGTCATTTTCTTGTCATACTGTTCAAAACATTATAGATTTTCATGTTGTTTATGTGCAGATTTATTTTTTACTTCTGGCATCATGCATTTAATTTTACAGTGAAATTCTATGACGTCAACACTACAAAATAAAGCTGCATGTAAACAACATGCAAACTTATGATATTTTTGGCCAGTAAAGATGGATTCCACTTTAAAAAGAAGCCAGCAATGGATAAAAATGATCCCAAGGAAAGCCTGGCCTTCCAGCCCCAGAAGCATTGCCCGTTGTGTGTGGTTAATGACACACAATTGAGAGGGTAAACAAACTGTCTGGGAACGAATAAATCATTGCACATAGCTCATCAAAGTAAACAACCTGAGGTAAACAAGGCAGACAAGGGCTCCTGTCTCTAGGCAAAATAGTTCCTAAAGATACAACGCACCATGCTAGAGCCAGTTCATGTGATACAGACTGCATTTGATTCGCTTCAGACCTAATCTGTGCAGGATTGCGTGACAGCCCTCTGAGAAAATAAATGATCTGGATTCCGGATTAAACTTGAGCAAACACTTGGAACGGATGGCTAATTTTCTGTCCAAAAAAGATCAGGCTAAAATTTCACTAAATTTGGAATGTATTTTTTTGTGTTACAATGGTATTTTGGCTTAAATGTTTCAAGACATTCCATTCTTCTGGTTACTTAACAATGATGCTATGTCTATCAGTGAGACAAACAGAAGAAGTTTGCGGTTTGGAACCAAACAATGGATGAATGTTATTCGACCTTTAGCCTTTTACAGTCGTCATTTGCCAATTGCAATGAATTTACCTGTAAATGACCCCATTTTGGTGCAGAAACATGAGGGCCGAGGTCACCTCAGCAGCGTAGAACCGGGAACGAGCTTCATCGAATTTGCGTGAACGCTGGATCTGGAACATCAGGTCTCCGCCATTCACATATTCCATGACGAAGAACAAACGGTCCTGAAGATAACAAATAGAAGAAACAGGTTCATTACTCAATAAGTCAATAACTTTGCTAATTGTTTTATTCAAACATTCCAGTTCCTTAATGATTCCATTAAAGATTCTTTTGAGGATGCCTTCGTCCCAACTACTATTTTTAGTAAATACTGCTTTTGGTAATACATTTTATTAATTTTGAGATGGGCATGATAGTGATAGACTGAGACAATAGACTGATTTATATTGATTCAAAACTCATAAGATGGAGATCTGTGGGTCTTTTTGATTGAACTATTACAAAGAAACATATCATAAGAGTTCCATTCAAATTTTAATACAGTGAACCCCCCACAACTTTCAAGATTCTTTAACAGAATCAAATGACATTAAAATATTTTGCTTACACTTTAGATTAGGGTCTAATTCTCACTATGAACTAACTATTAACTATGGCTTTTGTCTCAATAAACTCCTAATTACTGCTTATTAATAGTTAATAAGGTAGATGTTAAGTTTAGTTATTGGGTAGGCTTAAAGGGTTAGTTCACTCAAAAATGAAAATTCTGTCATTAATTACTCAATTGTTGTTCCACACCCGTAAGACCTCCGTTCATCTTCAGAACACAAATTAAGATATTTTTGATAAAATCCGATGGCTCAGTGAGGCCTCCATTGCCAGCAAGATAATTAACACTTTCAGATGCCCAGAAAGGTACTAAAAACATATTTAAAACAGTTCATGTGACTACAGTGGTTCAACCTTAATGTTATGAAGCGCCGAGAATACTATTCAACAATATCTAGTGATGGGTGATTTCAAAACACTGCTTCATGAAGCTTCGAAGCTTTACGAATCTTTTGTTTCGAATCAGTGGTTCGGAGGGCTATCAAACTGCCAAAGTCACGCCCACCAGTGGTGAACCATTGAAATTTTGAAACACTTATGACATAACGAAGCCTCGTTTACTGAAATCACGTGACTTTGGTGCTCCGAACCACTGATTCGAAACAAAAGATTTGTAAAGCTTCGAAGCTTCATTAAGCAGTGTTTTGAAATCACCCATCACTAGATATTGTTGAATAAAGTCGTTTTTTTTTTTTTTTTTTTTTTTTTGGCACCCAAAAAAGTATTCTAGTCGCTTCATAACATTAAGGTTGAACCACTGTAGTCACATGAACTGTTTTAAATATGTTTTTAGTACCTTTCTGGGCATCTGAAAGTATTAATTATCTTGCTGGCAATGGAGGCCTCACTGAGCCATTGGATTTTATCAAAAATATCTTAATTTGTGTTCCGAAGATGAACGAAGGTCTTACGGGTTCATTTTTGGGTGAACTAACCCTTTAAGGGATGTAGAATATGGTCATGCAGAATAAGGCATTAATTTGTGCTTTATTAGTACTAATAAACAGACAGTATCTTAGTAATATGCATGCTAATATGCAACTAGTTAATAGTGAGAATTGGACCCCAATCTAACGTGTTACCAATATGTTTTCCCCAGCCTTACATAAAGGATTCAGACATAGGGGAATGCAATTTCAAAAGAAAATAAGTTTTGAGAAATTATGAAATCCACCAATTACCCGCAACTGGGGTTAAAAGACAAACAGGCCACGGAATAGAATATAAATGTTGGGAAGTTCAGAGTCAGTGAGAGGAGACACAGGCCTAGAAGCATCCATCCGTTCTCAGAAAGCATGAACCCATTGCCCTGCTCGGCTGAAAAGAATATAACTCATTATCTTCAGTGGGTCATGCACATCATTTCAAAGAATCAAGATGTATATCAAACCCACACATACTGCGAGTCCAGCTATGTGACTCATGTCCTAGTCAGCAGACATACAGATTGGCTCAGAAAATATGCTGAACTGTGAACAAACATACTTACAATCATTGTTCATCTGGCTGTATGATGGAAACCATGGAGAAGAACCTGTTGCACTGAATTTGTATCTTTCTTCAAAAAAGCTTTTTTTTAGGTTAAAAAAAAAAAAAAAAAAAAAAAAAAAAAAAAATTAGATTTGGAGTGAAAAAAAGGCCTGAAGTGTATCGTTCTTTGGGGTGTGGAAAATATTCCCTTTATTATTCAATCAATCTAATCCCATACCAGTCTCCGAATTTAGACAATAATGAACAAAGAGAAGTGTGGGTGATATTTTCAGACATTACAAGCTTCATACAACTGGTTCACTTGGTGATATGAATGATATGCTGATATTTTTTAATCAATTTTGAAATCATGATTTCATTGTAACCTTATGTAATTGTGGGCCAGTCTGCCCTGCCTGTCCCTTTGCTATGAAAGCGAATTTAAACAGGATGCTGAAATAGTTTGTTTAAAATGTGCCCAAAGTTACAGCAAAGGCCCACCCAATCAACTGCCAATAAACATTTCCTGTCTCTAATTAGAAATGTACAGATACCGACGTCCCGCGCCGTGCAAGAGAAAAGGCCCGATCGACAGATAACCACCAAGACCCAACAAGCCGGTCTAACAGAGTGTATCAGCAGGGCTTCATCTTCACTACATATGAATGAGTGTTAAAGTACAACTTGCATAACACAAACAAGACACACTTTAACCTTAAAGAAACATGAAAAGTGTATCGCCGAAATGAAAGGAGTAAAAACACAGAGTGTGAGTTGTCTTCTGTTAGCTTGTGTTGGCTGAAGTTGTGCCCCACTTTTCTCTTCATGGTAATTGTTGTTCCCCACAGTGAGATTACCACACTCCGCACTAGCTTAACAAATGACCAGCTTTGTGAAGCTGATAGCAACAGGAAATAATTATAATTTCAGTACAGAGTGTATTGTGTGTGTGGCCCTGGACATTAATCAAGAATGTTTATCTTTAAGTCCAAAGCTAATAACGGACTCTATGCTTTAACCACATACAGTGGGTCCAGAAGTCTGAGACCACTAATAAAATCATTCTTATTTTGCATGCTTTAATTCAATACAAGATGTGTGTTTGACTTGAAGCGGCGCTGCGCATACCGATCGGTGTATGACATCAAAGTACAACGAGAGTGATTCGAAAGCATACGGAGCCGTCAGCTCTCTAATCGCTCTTGCGGGTACTTTGATGTCATACACCGATCGGTCTGCGCAACGCTGCTTTAAGTCGAACACACCTAACATTTATCAGCATTATTTTTTTGTTTAAATGTATCAAAATGCTAAATCCATAATTATATTGAATTAATTCACTACAGACATACAGTACACACACACAGGGCTGAAAATGAACACTCGCCAAGCGCCAAATGCGAGTAAAGATCGGGGTTGGCAAATATATGAAACTGTGTCAATCGCCAGTTGGCTGGTAACATTTTTATGAATTCTAACAATGCAATGTTGTGAGAACATGAAAGTAAACAAACGTGAACAATGCTCAGGACTGTTGACGGGCCAGCGCTGCATCGTCACGAAAGTTTATGCCTCTGCAATATAAATGTTCAAGCACAAGAATACGCAAAAGGGAACTCAATTCGTCACTCACCCGCTGTGTGGAAAGTTTTATGTGCGCAAACATCCGAAGCTCACGCCCAGAAAGCCGCTTCTCAGACAGCAAGAGAATAATGAATTGAGCTCTCTGTCACGTCTTCTTGCGCTTGAATGTACAAATTCACAAAAAAAAAAACCCAAAAAACTATGCTGTCAACATAGTCGGTTATGGCTTAAATGAAAGTAAACAGTAGAGAAAGACAACACATGTTTATATCAGTATATTGGATCTGTGCATTAGGTCTTAAAGTGACAGCAGTCTAATATTTCTGCTGCTGTCTTTGTTTTTAATGTTAATCAAATAACAAAGGACAAAGAAAAAAATCACTCTCTCTGATCTTGACTGAATAACTTTTGTAACTTTAATAAGGATTAATCTATGTTTAACTTATACAGTGAAGACTATCCAGTGTTATTTTACATTTGATTACTTTATTCATTGTCTCTACCTGGAAACTACTGTTACTTGTCTTTAATGTTAGTTAGGCTAGTAGTTTTAACTGTGGTATCGAAATTGGAATAAAGAATTGTGAATTTTCAGTGGCATCTAAAATTTTGGTGTCATACCTGCCTGTTTTTGCAAAAGCAGTTTCGTCTGAAAGCTGAAAAATGCTGCCTTTGCAGGCATGATACGGAGGTAGGAAGGCAACAAGGCACGTCCGAATCTAATGATCATGCCACATCATGTCTACTGAGATACCTACAACTGATCGATTTTTGAAGGCAGCATAGATGTATCCTACACTGACTTTGATATCATGCAATCCTGTGCGTTCCATTCCACAGTTGAGCTAAAACATAAATATGTTATCTGAAAGTTGTGGTTGGTGGTCATTTTGTGTGTAAAAGTTTGTTTTTGACCAAAATTTTCCACTTTTGATTTCATTTCTAGTGAGAAATTAGTATTGTAGTAATTAAATATTCGCTTAGTTACCATTTTGTTGTAGATCAATAAACCGTTATGCTGCCTCAGAAGTCTGTCCAAAATCAGGGGAGGTATCTTTGTGCGCAAACGCTCCCTGCAAAGTCATTCAGTGAGGCAGAAGTCAGCTAATTTTCAGAGGCAGCCTATATAGGATGCTACACAAATTCATATATGTATGTGTGTACTGCATTTATTGAGAGGACTGATCCTAGTATATGCATTATATAATAATAATATAATGTGAAAAGAAAATAATATAACAACATTTTAAATGGAAAGGACCCTTATTGTGTTTGTTATAAAGGCCTTTTCCATACAAAAACAGTAATTTTCTCTCTCTTTGATGCTAGAGGTTCAGGTGAAGGTGAATGCCAGGCGCTGTGTGCTGTATCAGACACTGAGATGATGAAAGCTGGGGTACTGAATTTCTAAAGCAAAGGTTTCATTCAGAACACACAGCCCTTTCTCCAGCTCTTTACATCAATAGTAATCAGGATCAGAAATGATCGGAATAAAACCACCACTGAAAGTGACAAAAATGTCCCAGATATATATTGCATTTTATCTGTTTGATCAAAAATACAGTAAAAACAGTAATATTGTTAAATATTATTACAACTTAAAATAACTGTTTTCTTCAGTATCACATGATCATTTAGAAATCATTCTAATATGTTGATTTGGTGCCCAAGAAACATTTCTTATTATTATCAATGTTGAAAACAGTTGCTGCATAATATTTTTGTGGAAACTGTGATACATTTTGGTAACACTTTAATTTAAGGTGATGTAGTTACACGTTACAACATGTACTTATTATAGTAATAACAGTTAATTCATAATTACAAGTAAGTAACTCTAAACCAAACCCTAATCCTAACCATAACTCTATAGTAAGTACATGCAGTTAATTAATATTACTCTGTACTTATCTGAGTAAGTACAAAGTAACTGTCACCTTAAAATAAAATGTAACCTACATTCTTTTTCAGGATTCTTTGATGAATAGAAAGTTCAAAAGGACATAATTTATTTGAAATATATATTTTTGTAACATAAATGTTTAATTTAATGCATCTTTACTGAATAGAAGTGTTAATTTCTTTAAAACCAAACTTTTGAACTGTAGTGTATCTGTAAATGTTGTCTGAAATGTGAATGTTTTTGAATGTGTAGCTAATATTAAGTTAACTAAAATTAGCTCTGAAAATACTCTAAAATAACTCCAAAACCTCCAAAAATTTTGTTCAGGGGGTCTAATAGAATAGGTTTACATGATTTAATGTTCAAAATATGATTTATTTTTCTTATAATTTACATTGTTGCAGCACCTGTTTTCACATTCTGCCTGAATGTTCTGTTTCTTTAAAACCTGCCTTCTGAAAAGTGCAGTCCGCGCTGATTGGTCAGCTGGCCCCAGTCTGTTTTGATTGGAATACCGCTTAGAGCATGTGTGGGAAATGTAAAGCCATTTAACATAACCAGCACCCCTGAGGCTTCTTGAGGCACTGTAAATACCTCAACTACGCTAACTATGGTGTCAGTTTTGGACTATCAGTTTGAGCCTGAGTCCGATATAGACAGCTGATCGACCCTAACCACCTTCGCAAGCAAATCTTTTATACATCTCTAACATTTCAGATTTGATGTTATAACTTTTCTCTACATCACGGTAAAAACTGTATGCCCTTTAACACACTGACCTACATCAATCTGTGTGGTTCAGAAAGCAGAAAAAGTGAGAACACAACAAAAGGTTGTGGTTGTACTGCAGAGAAATAGTTTTAAAAATAAACCAGGCATTAATTATGCAAATGTGTTACATGGTGACATAGCTACATAACGGAAATGAATGTGTTTTTAAGCCTCGCTAATTTAAATATTCAAGCGCAAGAAGACGCAAAAGAGAACTCAGTTCAATAGTGCGAGAAGTTTTGTGCACTTCTCAGACAGGGTGCGAATGCTAAATAGAGCTCTCTTTCATGTATTCTCGGATATATTCACACAAAATTAATTAATTTTACTCAAAAAGTATCCTAGTAAACATAGTCTGTTATATGAACATAAACAGTTGAGAAATAAACCGCATTTGTAACAGTATACTGGATCTGTGCAGCTCTTAAAGTGACAGCAGCCTAATAAACCTGCAGCAGTTGTTTTTTAATGTTATAAATCACTAATTGCTCTTGACTTAATAACTTTTGTAACTTTAATAAGGGTTAATCTATATTTAATTTATACAGTGAAGAATATGCAATGCTATTTTACATTTAATTATTCATTTTCTCTACCTGAAAACTACTGTTAGACTTGCCTGAAAAACAAGAAAAGAGTTAAAAAAAAAGAGTTAAAAAAGAAAACAAAAATTGCAAAATCAAATTGCAATGCATGTAGAATCGCAATTCTTAAAAGTCACAATACATAGCGTATCGGCACCCAAGTATTGAATCGGGAGATAGGTGTCCTAACAGAAACAGAGTCATTCTAGACTAGACCATGTCAAACAAACTCTGTCAACAGACCCAGTGAGCTTGTGTGAAGTAGTAAATCAACACACATTGCTGCCAGTGACTCTTAACACACACTCCCCTGGCCAAGAAGCTGTCACACTTCATTTGATGATGCTTGTCATTACAGTAGGAATTTCTCTCCCAGAACAACACACATATAAGCCTCTTTACACAGCTTATATGCAGAAACCATATTGCTCTCTCTCTCTCTCTCTCTCTCTCTCTCTCTCTGTCCATCACAATGTTCTTAATGGGCCCATTCGGATGCTTTTTCAGGTTTAAGCATGTCACAATGTTTCATATAAAACACCTTGTTTGAGAACACATTTTTGTGAGGAATGTTTATATAGAGAAAAGCTTATTAAGCTCAGTGTAGCAGAGGGTGCTGAAAAAACTCAGACACTGGGTAAACAGGGCTTAGCGTGTAAGTCAATGCAACACTGGTATTCTGTTTTCCTTTCATGGATGCAACCTGATACTACACAAATATGATAACACCGGGATATTTATACTCTAGGTGTACTGTAAATGTTGCTAAACATGGAGCTGGGCATGTTTTTATGATAAGAACAAACAATATAATTCACTGAAACTTCAGACGTTACACTGCAGGATGTAAAAAATTAATATTTAAGTAGTTGCACATAGACATTATCAACTTAAATCCACAGTAAAATGCTCCCTGTTCTTAACATACATGATTGGGGAAATGTCTTTTTCCTGTTGTGGTGCCCTCCTTTGTGTCTGACAGGATCATTGTTCCTCCACTGGCTGTTGGGCTCCATGAGCAGCATTTATAATTATACAAAAATAAAAAAGAAAATTTGATTTAATTCTATAGATGTCTTTAATTTGATTTAATTCTAAAGATGTCTTTAAAGTATATTTAAAGCAGTATATTTTAAAACCTTTCTGACTCAAAGGCCCCCATAGTCCAACACAATATTCAAAGGTAAGATGTTTCCTCCAGTATTTCTGTTGTAATTATGACAAAGCACACATTTTCATTAACAGAAATTGGGAATGTTGATACTCTACATTGCCCACAATTCATTGTGTGATTTCAGGGATTTCAAACCTGTTTGTTTGTTGTTGTTTTTTTTAAAAGTAGTTATCAAGGGGGAATGATTCATTGTAATTGATTGAATGTTTTATAGTATTTCAATTAAGTTAGATTGTTTTAATATATTAATAATATAAATTATATTAATAATAATAATAATGATGATGATGATGATGATGATGATTTTATGTCATCCTATAGCCCCCTGGTTGAAAACCACTTTTTTAACGTATAATGTATTTGATAATGTCAGTATAGAGTAAAAATAGAGTAAGAGGAAGTATCGAATAGAGTAAGAGGGAGTAAAAAATATTTACTATAATATTATATAACTAGTGTTATTTTAATTGAAAAAAAAGCACTTATAATTTACATAAAATATATATATATATATATATATATATATATATATATATATATATATATGAAGACTTCAGATGCAAAAGCCTCTAAATTCTTCTAAAATGAGCATTTTTATCAAGCTCGTATGTTTAGGTTCAGTAATTTCACTTTAATGGCAATTAATAGGTCATTTTCATTGCCATTAAAGTGAAATAACTGAACATAAATATACAAGCTTGATAAAAATGCTCATTTTAGAAGAAAATTTCAGATGGCACTTAGAGGCTTTTGCATCTGAAGTCTTCATATATATATATATGTGTATATATATATATATATATATGTGTGTATATATATATATATATATATATATATATATATATATATATATATATATGTTGGGGGGGGGGGTTGCTTTGTCTATCATTGGTTATTCAACTATCAGTTATAGTTGATTTAATATTTTACATTTAATTACACTTAAAATAAATACATTGTCACAACTCACTGGACTCTTATTTTGTTATTCTGTTTTGTTTTCTTTAGTTCCTGTTTCCCTGCTCTGTTTAGTTTCGGTTTTTTTTTTTTTTGGTTACTGATTAGATCCACCTTTGTTTCCTATGGTTAAGTATTATTTGCACCTGTCTGTCATTATGTTCGCCTGGTATTTATATTCCCTGTGTTGCTCAGTTGCTCAGGTTCTCGTTGGTTTAAGTTTATGTGGTTGTGATATATTTCCTGTATATTCTCCTCAGTATTCCTATTGTTAAAGATTGTTCTAATTGAATTCTCCATAGTCATGCACTTCTCTGCAGCCACCAATACCCCCTGACACACACACACATATGTATGTATGTATGTATATATATATATATTAGTGCTGTCAATCGATTAAAAAAATTAACTCAATTAATCACACATTTTTTCTGTGATTAATCGCGAATAATCGCAATTAAAAACACGAGTTTTTATACGTTTTTAATATATTTTATAATGTAATAATTTCACAGTTAATCTCCAAATTAAAAAAAAACAAAAAAAAAACATAAAGAAACAACATGAAGACAGTATATTTCTCTTTATGAATGAAGGTCAGTATCACTGATACTAATACTGCTACTGATATCTCGATGAAATTGATTTTTTCCCCAATTTTAAACATGAATTATAGCCATTCAACATTACAGCGTTATTGAAAGCTTTTTTTTTTTTTTTTTTTTACATTTATTAGGCTTCAAAAATATAACAACTTTTAATTTAAGTAAACTTAGAACAATCCACACATAAACCCATAATAAATGTCATATTTACCTGTGCCCTTACCTGTCTAACAGATAGGAAAAATACAGAAATTGAATAAAGTTACTAAACAGTCTGCACTGCATAATTTATAGCCTAAATTAAATATAGATTAATCATTATTAAAGCTTTAAAAGTTCTTTAGTCAAGAGCAGTAATTTTCTCTGTTACATGTTCTTTGATCTTCAATGACGGACAGCATTGGCTGCTGTCACTTTAAGAGCTGCCGCTACTACACATGACGCAGATCTCACACGCGTCCCACTTTCTCACAGCTTTTACTTTCGTTTAAGACTTTATTTAACTCATTCAAGGCTGCTCTAATGAGGATACTCAACAAAATGGATATTTTGGCATTATTGTGCATGTTATTGTTCGTTCAAGCGTGACAGAGAACTCGATTCTGGCGCGCCATCCACGCACACGATACTGGCGCATGTCTTTCTGTGCTTCGTGTGTGTGAGGACATTTACAGACAGTGCGTTCTCTTTTTCTTTTGACGCGCTTAAATGGTTTAAAAGCATTTGCATGAATAAGAGCATGATCATATATTATAATGCTAGCCAAAGGATGACGGAAAAAAATGGATGCTGCGTTAATTGCGTTAATATTTTTAATGCGTTAAACCGGAAAAAGATTAATCGCATGCGTTAACGTTGACAGCACTCACATATATATATATATATATATATATATATATATATTTATTACAAAAGCAGATGTTGTTTTAGCAATGGTATAATGACCATATATAATTATTTCTCAGTCTCTTTATCAGAATATAACCATAAAATACAGGAAATTTGTATGCAGTAATAAAAACCAGAAAAAATCAGAAGAAGAAAAAAGGACTGAAAGGCCAAGAAAACTTTCAAAATGAGAAGTTTCTCAGAGTTTCTTCTTTGAGAAACTGGAAGAAGTCCAGGAGGTCACACTAAATACTGTTTTTTGCTTAAAGAAGCCATTTTGTTCAGATTTTTTGTGTACATATTTCCTTTATTTTGTGTTTGTATCTTAATAAAGAGAACGAAAAATAAATATGGATGGTCATTAAAACATTGCCAAAACAACAAAGCTGGTGGTGGCCTAAGACTTTTGCACAGTACTGTATATATTCAGTAAAACTTGTCAACTGCAACTGCAAGACCAATGTAAATAATCTGCCGTCACATACAATCACATTCACTGCAAACTACCTCTCTTCTTTCTTTACTCTGTAAAGCCCCTAATGACAATGTAACAAAGATGGATCTCTGTCAACATGATATAAGTCATCTTCTAGGAATTCAGTTAAATAAAAAAGAAAATCTTTGTTTTTTTATTGTGAGAACAAGCTGAATTCTATTCCTCAGGAATAAATACCTCCTTCTTTGAGAAAGAAAAAGACAGATAAAACAAACAAATGTACAAAATCCATATATCACTCATGAGTATTTTGTTAAGGGTGCTGAAACGCAAACACATGCTGGATTCGATCCGTTAACAGAGTTACTACTCACTTGTAAATGGTGAATTAAGGACTTTTAAATCAAAACATGCGTCTGTGATATGTGTGGACTGTGTGTATTCTGTCTTCTTCAGTTGAAGTGGAGACAGGTACGGCTGCCTACACAGATGTCACAAAGTGAGCAGCCGCAATCTGACTGCGATTTATGGAGCAACTACAGAACATAAATGTGAGGGAACCTAGCCAAGACATCTGGGAGCACTCCAACCTGCTGTCCAAGAGCAGAGATGAGCCAAAGAGAGGAAGAAATGTCATTCCATGACCTTAGTTAAGAAGTTAAGTATGGGAGTATAAACTAACCAAATTGGAAGTGATCATAAAAAACTTTGAGAACATCCTCCAAAAACAAAGGGGAAAAAATAATTGAATTATAAACAATCGTAGAATTCCTTTTTCTCTCGCTCTCTCTCACTGCCTGAAGTTTTTTTAGCTCCATAAGTTTCCATATGCGCTTTGGCTGGTTGTATAATGTTATTTACATTGCTTAGCTGTAATTAGGTGGATAAGAGCTGTACTGTGATCCTGAGGCTGATTGCTGTCTGAAAATCATGATAAAACTCTGGTTCATTAGAGTGAACATTTTAGGAACAACCTTTGTGCTCATGTCATGCCTTTACTTTACAAATAAGGCATTCCTTTGAAACATCAATATTAACATTTATTCAATTTGGCTGCTAGTTTTATCCCCCAAAAAAGTGGCTTGCATTAATGGTATGCATTTTTAGTGTGTGTTCCCTGGGAATTAAAGCCATGACCTTTAATGTTTCATAAACATTCATACATAATGTGTTTTGAAAGGGGAAAACCACATACTTCTATAACTAAAAAAAAAAAAAAAAAAAAAAAAATGTATAAGGAGTACAAGTAGTGTAGATGGTCTATAGACTAGGTTCATAGTTGGAACAGTAATGTTGGTTGGTAGTTTTTGTATCTCTGGAAATGAGCTTTATTAGTCATTGTAAAGAGCTTACTAACTTTAATTGAGCTATTTAACTTGATTTAATTACAATTTGTGTCCTTTTATCTCTTTGGGATTCATTTCAATTCACTATTACATGAGACATTTATGGTAACACTTTATTTTAGTGCCGAAGTTACATGTACTTACTATAGTAATAACAGTAAATTATGCATAATTACAAGTAACTAACCCTAAACCAAACCTCAGCCCTAACTGTAACTCTATAGTAAGTACATGTAGTTAATTAATAGTACTCAGTACTTATTTGAGTAATTACAATGTAACTACAGCACTGTAAAATTAATTTCTTTACTTTTCCTTTATGCTTTCTTATTTTTATATTAGTGTTAAAGGTGTTAAGTTATACTCTAAAACTTTTAAAAACTTTTCTAAAACATTTAAACAGCAAGGGTGAAAAATACTTTTATTTATACATAAATTTTACGTAAAACCGAAAATCTTGATTTATGGACACATTATGCATCAACTTATAATACTATTCAAAAGTTTGGGGTTAAGTATGTTTTTGTTGTTGTTGTTTGTTTGTTTTGAAAAAAATAAGTTTGCATTAAATTTATCAAAAGTGACAGTAGAGACATTTATAATGTTACAAAATATTTTGTAAGATTTGTACAAAAGATTTATTCATCAAAGAATCCTGGAAAAAAAAAAAAAAAAAAAAAAAAAATTTTCACAGTTTCCAGAAAAAACTATTGCTAACATGATGGGTTATCTATGGGGAAAGTCAATCGGAGGGTTACATAAGTGGGGATGAACGCGGGACCTCGGCTCTACTGATGCTGAGGCTGTTTCTGAGGGTGAGGGGCAGAGCAAGTCCGGGCAAGGCGTCCTCAGCAGTGCCTGATGGCAAATTAGGCATTGAGGGAACACGAAATGGAGCGAGAAACGGAGCATGTCAACAAGAGGTCAGCCTGCCATGCTACGTGTGAGGCAACAAAGAGCTGATGAGAGAAAACAAGAAAAAAAGAAAGAAAGAAAGAAAAGAGGAGAACACACACCTGCATTCATTCAGTTTAAGATCTGATTAAATGCAAAATGCTGGAGACCACAAGTGTGTAATCTGTGTCCAAAAAAGAAATCTGTGGATAAATGTCAAATCTTTACTTAATCTGCAATCATTAGGCCTATAAATGTACACTTCTGACCAAAAACTCAATTTTCTCACATAGATTTTGTTTTTTAGTAGAATTTTCTTTATATTTAACATAGACGTCAGATGTTGTTGTATTAGTCATTATATATAATGAGTAAAATATTGTAACAGAATATTTGGTCCAAGTGGGCCAAAGCAAAAAGTGTGTGTGTGTATGTGTGTGTGTGTGTGTGTGTATTTGTGGGACGGAGGGAGGGAGGGAGGGAGAGAGGGTTGAAAATAAAACAAACAGCATATGGAATACACATCAGGCCTGATAAGCATCAGAACCACATTATGTAAGGCTAATGGCAGTCACCTTCTTCTGGTACAAAATAAACACAAGAACAAATCCCTCCAAAACAAACTTCTGTTCAAAATATTACAGATACATCTGCCAATAATTACATTTTCGAAGCATGGTTAAAAGACTGCATTTCCTATATGGCACCAAAAACACAATTTAAGTTATTATTATTATTATTATTATTATCATTATTATGGTAAGACTTTACAATAAGTTTCATTAGTTAACATTAGTTAACTACATTAGTTAATATAAACTAATAATGAAATGCACTTATACAGCATTTATTAATAAATAATCTTTGTTAATGTTAATTTCAACATTTACTAATGCATTATTAAAATCTTGTTAACATTAGTTAATGCACTGTGAACTAACATGAACAAACAATGAACAACTGTATTTTCATTAACTAACGTTAACAAAGATTAGTAAATACAGTAACAAATGTATTGGTTTGTTCATGTTAGTTAATACACTAATGTTTAAATAATGAATCTTATTGTAAAGTGTTATTGTAAATTATTGTAAATATTATTATTCATGCTATATTTGATCTGTTTTCTATTTGAATATATCTTAAAATGTAATTTATTCATGTGATGGCAAAGCTGAATTTTCAGCATCATTACTTCCAGTCTTCAGTGTCACATGATCCTTCAGAAATCATTCTGATATGCTGATTTGGTGCTCAAGAAACATTTCTTATTATTATCAATGTTGAAAACAGTTGTGCTGCTTAATGTTTTTGTGACATTTTTTTGCAGGATACTTTTATGTTTTTAAATGTCTTTACTGTCCTCGCTGAATAAAAGTATTAATTTCTTAAAAAAAATCTTACTGACCCCAAACATTTGAATGGAAGTGCATGTATATCCATGAATGTATACCATTCGGGGTATGACATTAAAGTACCGCGAGAACGATTAGAGAGCTGATGGCTCCGTAAGCTTTTGAAGCGCTCTTGCAGTATTTTGATGTCATACACCGGTCGAACACACCTAATGACACACGATAGATGTCGCGATAGATTTTTTTTTTAAATACAAACCATTATTTAAAGGATTAGTTCACTTCAGAATTAAAATTTCCTGATAATTTACTCACCCCCATGTCATCCAAGATTTTTATTCTTTCTTTCTTCAGTCGAAAAGAAATTAAGGTTTTTGAGGAAAACATTCCAGGATTTTTCTCCATATAGTGGACTTCAGTGGGGTACAACCGGTTGAAGGTCCAAACTGCAGTTTCAGTGCAGCTTCAAAGCGCTCTACACGATACCAGCAAAGAAGTAAGGGTCTTATCTAGCAAAACAACCAGTCATTTTCTAAAAAAAGAAAAAAAAAAAGTATATACTTTTTAACCACAAATGCTCATCTTGCACTGCTCTATGATGCGCCACGCATTACGTAATCACGTTGGAAAGGTCACGCGAGACGTAGGCGGAAGTACCGCGGTATGGCAAAAAACTCCATCTCATTTTCAACTTCAAAATTATCCGACATCGTTGTTTTACCTCTTTGTGTAAAGGGCATTTGGCTTATTCTTTTCATGTTCGCTTTGTAGACACTGGATCTGTACGTTCGCCTACGTCACGCGTGACCTTTCCAACGTGATTACGTAATGTGTGGCGCAGAGCAGAGCAGTGCAAGATGAGCATTTGTGGTTAAAAAGTGTATACATTTTTATTTTTTTTAGAAAATCAGATTGTTTTGTTAGTAGACAAGACCCTTATTACTCATCTGGGATCGTGTAGAGCCCTTTGAAGCTGCACTGAAACAGCTTCAACTCATTGAAGTCCACTATGGAGAAAAATCCTGGAATGTTTTCCTCAAAAACCTTAATTTCTTTTCAACTGAAGAAAGAAAGACATAAACATCTTGGATGACATGGGGGTGAGTAAATTATCAGGAAATTTTAATTCTGAAGTGAACTAATCCTTTAATTATATTTTAGCCTAAACATACATGGCTAGACAGGTAATGAACGTAATCATTTATAATTTATTTATGGCTGAAATGTTGCATGTATATGTAACAAGCAAAGTATTTATCATAATGTACTTTAAATAACATTAAAACATAATGTCAGAAAGATATCAGTTCTGCTGTTGCTCATAAATACCAGTAGTGATGCTGTACAAATGAGGACGTTGTCATGTCACCACCACTCACTAAACACAATGTTTAGTGAGTCAGGATCCTTACTGTCCGAATTTGTGTACCTGATATACTGATTCATAACCTAGGAAGCTAGGGAGCTGATTGAGATGCACCCTTTGTCGATGCATTGTTTTTCCGCTATACAGCATGTCAGTAGATTAAAGGCGTACAGGGGCTAGTTTTTACATGCAGAATATGTCAAAGGCTATATCTCATTACATTTGACTGAAAAGCCTAAAGTTGGCTGTTTAATCACAGATTTCATTCTGACAATTCCTGGGCAATACAAGCAGAAATGTTTTTTGACATTTTGACATTAAAGGGATAGTTACAGGTTGTTCCAAACCTGTATAAGTTTCTTTCTTCTGTTGAACACAAAATAAGATATTTTGAAGAATGTTGGTAACCAGTTAGCTGACGGCACCCATTGACTTCCATAGTAGGAAAAACAATACTGTGGAAGTCAATGGGGCCCATCAACTGTTTGATTATCAACATTCTTCAAAATATCTTCTTTTGTGTTCAACAGAAGAAAGAAACTTTTTAAGTGATGACAAAATGTTCATTTTGGGGTGAACTATCCCTTTAAAATATGTTTTTGTCTTTAAAAAATAAACAGCTCAGAGAAGTATTTACTGGAGAAAAAAACTGTGACAACTAGACCCTGGTTTCTATTAATTGCCATTTGTCTGCCAATATTGTGTCCAGTGATATATCAGTAGTACTGGTCTAGCGGTACACATGCCTGACAGAGCAGGCGGTGCAAGTTCGAATCCAGGCTAGCACATGACATTTCCCGATCCCATTCCCCTGTCATTTCCTGTCATCGCTCTACTCACCCTATAAATACAGTGAAAGTGATTCAATTACGGCAACTATTCTTTAATGTCACTTTCAGTTAAAGCTCATCACTGTTATGGTATTTTAAGACCATAAGTTTTAAGTTTTAAGAGGTCATCTTGCCCTTCTCCACCCTTTCTACCTTCTTTCATCCTCGCCCTTTTCCTTCTCCCCCGTGCTTGTTCCCCTCCCCTTCCCTTTACCTCCTCCCACTCGTGTTCGCAATAAGGACACAATGTTCTTTTTGCTTGTTTGGGGAAACTGCAGAAGTAAATAAATTAGAGGATTGGAGGATGCCGTCATGATGGCTGAGTCCAGGTTTTATTGGAGGAAAATAAACATGATGTTCATGTGAGGTTAGGCCTGGCCGCGGCTGCTGTTCCTAAACAGTCGGCTCTATCTAAAACAATTATCACACCGGCAGACCGAGAGAGACTGAACAAAAATTAGAATGTTGACCTAATGTGGAGGGTTTATCTGATGTGAGCTTATTATAGACTATAAAAGAAATGTTCCCTTCAAACAGGTGCTTGCCCTTCTATGTCAGGGAACACTTGTGCAGGCGAACAGACAACCTGTTCCTCACCCAAGCGTTTGTGTGTGTGTGTCTGTTTCTGTATTTGTAAGTGATCAGCTGCAGGGCTGTTTGTGGAATGGATAAGAACACAAATGCATTTGATATTCAGCATTGTGACGAGTCATGACAATAAATAATCCCTTTACCACCTACAGTTGTGGTCAGAATTATTGGCACCCTTGGTAAATATGATCAAAGATGACTATAAAAATAAATCTGCATTGTTTCTCCTTTTGATCTTTAATTCATAAAATTAGCAAAAATCTAACCTTTCATTGAAGGAAAAGAATTGAAAGTGGGGGGAAAATCACATTACGAAATAAATGTTTTTCTCCAAAACACGTTGGCCACAATTATTGGCACCCCTAGAATTTTTTATGAGTAAAATATCTCTGAAGTATATTCCCATTCATATTTACATTTTTTTAGCACACCAGGGTGATCATTAACATGAAATTGTCCAGCTATGACTTCCTGTTCCACAGGAGTATAAACATGAGGAAACACAAAGGCCAAATTCCCTTAATCATTCATCACAATGAGTAAAACCAAAGAATATAGTTCTGATGTGCAGCAAAAGATTGTTACTAACCCTAAGCTTCACAAAATGGAAAGTGGCTGCAAGAAAATAGCTAAAGCAAGACTCTCCAAGGATCACAGCTGGAGAATTACAGAGATTAGTTGAGTCTTGAGTCTCAGAAAGCCTAAAAAAAATGATCAGACAGCACCTACATCACCACAAGTTGTTCGGGAGGGTTTCAAGAAAAATCCTCTGCTCTCATCCAGAAACAGTCTCCACCATATTCAGTTGTCAGACAAGACTTCAAACTTCAAACGGGACCGGCTTCTATGGTCAGATGAAACTAAAAAAAAGAGCTTTTCACACATGGATAAAAAGTACCCCATGCCCACGGTTAAATATACTGCTGGATCTTTAATGTTGTGGGCCTATTTTTCTGCTGGAGGTCCTGGACATCTTGTTCAGATACATGGTATCATGGATTCTATCAAATACCCACAGATAAAAAATCAAAACCTGACCGCTTCTGCTAGAAATCCAATAATGGGCTGTGGTTGGATCTTCCATCAGGAAAATGATCCAAAACAAACATCAAAACCAACACAAAAATGTGTCACTGAGCACAAAATGAAGCTTCTGCCATGGCCGTCCCAGTCCCCTGACCTGAACCCTAAAGAAATGAGTGAAGTGAACTGAAGAGAAGAAGCACCAACATGGAGCTGGGAATCTGAAGGATCTGTAGAGATTCTGCATGAATGGTCTCTGATCTCTTGTCAGGTGTTCTCCAAACTCATCGGGCATTATAGGTGAAGACTCAGAGCTGTTATCTTGGCAAAAGGAGGTTGCAAAAAGTATTGAATAAAAGGGTGCCAATAATTGTGGCCAACGTGTTTTGGAGAAAAACATTTATTTCATAATGTGATTTTCCCCCCACTTTCAATTCTTTTCCCTCAATGAAAGGTTAGATTTTTGCTAAATTTATGAAATAAAGATCAAAAGGATAAACAATGCAGATTTATTTTTACAGTCATCTTTGATCATATTTATCAAGGGTGCCAATAATTCTGACCACAACTGTATAATGTTAAAGGGGTGGTTGATTATGATTTCATTTTTTAACTTTAGTTAGTGTGTATTGTTGCTGTTAGAGCATAAACAACGTCTGCAAAGTTACAACACTTAAAGTTTAATGCAAAGGGAGATATTTTCTTGTAAAGAAATCACTTTTTAAGGACTACAACAAATGGCTAGTAGGTACTACAACAAGCTTCTTCCTGGGTTAGTGACATCAATAACCCTAAAATTTACATAAACCCTGCCCCCGAGAACATGCAACAAAGGGGACGAGGCCATGTTGGACTGCTTTAGAGAAGAGGAAGAGTTGTTGTAGTGGAGTGTTGTTACCATGCCGTCACTTTACACCGGACTGCTTCATAAACGAGGGTCAATTCAACACTGGATTTGCACAAAAGATTAACATGACAGCACATGCAAGTCGATGAGTTGAATCAATTCCACAGCAACTACATAAATTTATCCACTAACTATTCAGAAATGTCCAGTTGCATTCTAAAAGTTGTAACTTCTTCCTGAGTCTCTCCATCAGTGTCCGACTCCGGTTTGAACAATGTAAGGCTGAACACCGTTACTGACAATCGTCATTTTGGCTGCGTGAGATTCTCCAGCTTTGTTGTTGTTGAGCAACCGAAGCACAAGCTGTTAAAGCTCCGCCCTCTTTTGGAAAGCAGGCCGGGAGCAGCAACTCATTTGCATTTAAAGGGACAAACACAAATACGGTGTGTTTTTGCTCACACCCAAATAGGGGCAAATTTGACAAGCTATAATAAATTATCTGTGGGGTATTTTGAGCTGAAACTTCACAGACACATTCTGGGGACATCAGAGACTTATATTACATCTTGTAAAAGGGGCATTATAGGTCCCCTTTAAATTGACTAAAACTGAGAGGTTTTACAGAAAAAAAAGTTTTTTATGAAAAGGGATCCCATGCATTTTGACCAATGAATTGCCATGAAATCAAAATCATTGCATAGAGAACATATTCACAAAGTGCAAAAACTACACAAATAAATATTTCAGAGCTAATCATAAGTGGATAAATGTATGGTCAGTAGGTCAGTATAGAAATTTCCATGACTTTTCCAGATTATCATTATAATTATCATTATAGCTTTTTAGTTTTTGGCTTTATTATTTTTATCTATATTTTAATTCAAATTTTAATTGTCGTTTTGCAGGTTTTATTTTGATCTTATATTGTATATTTGATCTTTTTTAGTTTACTCTCAGTTATTTTAAACAGTAATAAAACATTCACGAAGAACAATAACTACACAAATAAATATTTCAGAGCTGATCATAATTGGATTTATAGTCAGTATAGAAATGACATGACGTTTCCACGACATTTTCCAGACCTGAAAATTATAATTTTAAAATGATGTGATATTTCCAACACTGGTAAAACTGTATAAATGGAAAAAGATGGCACAGATTTTGATTTAATCATGGTTGTATTATTATTATTATTATTATTATTATAGCTTTTTAGTTTTGGGCTTTATAATTTATACTTTTATATAAAATGTTTTATTTTGATATTATTTTGTGTATTTGATCTTGCTTTTTAGTTTATTTAATAATTTAAGAAAAACAGAGTACATGTAGGTTAAAGTGTTTTTATAGTTCTTCTAATAACAAGAAGAAATGGAAGTACGTCAATAAATATGTATTAATTTATTAATATTTTATTTAAATTTTGAGGCACAGAATTATGGCAGATAGTTTTAGCAGTTCACTTTTGATTAAAAGTATTATTCTCGTTTCAGAGTATAAACACTTTTTTATGGCTGGTTTTCATTTTAATTAAAAGCCTTTTAAGTTTCAGCTGGAAACGCGAATATCCAAATTTCAAAATTTAAGCCTTTTCTAAAATGTGCCCATGTTCTTGATGAACTGACCTGTTTTTGCGATTATTCCCCAAGCCACAATCTTGCCCACTTCAGATAAAGAGCAAAACTGCTTTAAGAGCTGCTTTCTCAATATCTGACAGACTGTAATATTACACCTCCATCTAGTGGCAGTCTGCAAAACATCATTTCTAAATAAGGAGAATATTTTGGTATTTGGTGCTTGACTGAAATGAAATGACTGTCCAATTTGCTCATTATTTTCAAGTTCGCAATGAGGCTAAACTGACTCTAGAGCAGAAACACTCCTGGCTCTCACCTTGGTCTGAAAGCAGCAGTAGAGTTGGGTAAGGTAAGGGTGTTTTCTGGCCAGGGCTAGAATGCGTTTCTCAGTCATAGTGCAGTCCACATCATCATCCTGCAGGATGACGTCTTTCTTCAACACTTTCACCGCAAAAACCTCATCAGTGCCTCTTAACTCAGCCAGCATCACCTGTACACAAAGACAACACTGCACTAAGGCTGCTGGGACCTTGTTACACACCAAACAAAACTGGTACGTATATGCAGAAAACAGAGGACAGAATTTCACAAAGCTCCACCTTGCCAAAGCTGCCTTTCCCGAGCACTTTGATGAAGGAGAAGTCTTCCAGCGTCATCCTTTTGGTCTGGACGGTCTTCACCTCTCCATTCTCTCTCGCCTCCCCTGTCTCCTCTGACCCTCCCTCGGTTAGAGAGGAGGACGAGGCTGGCTTTAGCTCTTCACCACGATGGTCAAACGAAAGTGCCTTCCTGATGTTCTCCAGGTCCTTTATATCTGCAGATCACAAAGCAAAAGCTAAATCACATCATATGCTATATGACCCCATATTGAGTCACATATACAGTAGTCGCATTCTTCAGTTTGTAAAAACAAACAAAAAACATGTTAACTGTAATGCATGTATAATAGAAGTCTAAGGGTAAAAGTACAGCATTGGATCTACAGTATCACACTACTGTGTTTTAAATATATATATATTTTTTAAAGAGATTCATAGTTTTATTCAGCAAGGATGCACTGAATTGATCAAAAGTGACAGTAAAGACATTTATAATGTTACAAAAGATTTCTATTTCAAATAATGTTGTTCTTTTGCACTGTTTATTCATCAAAGAATCCAGAAAAATATATCACGCAAAAATGCAGCACAACTGTTTTCAGTATTGATAATGATAAGAAATGTTTCTGAGCGCCAAATCAGCATATTTGCCTGTGCAAACTTATATAGTCACATGATGGATATCAGGTATCAGAAATGACATCTGAATCTGTAAAGCACTGATTATCAAGTGTAAATGACTTTTTTTATCCATGTAACAAAAAAGCTGAATTTTAATATCCCAACAGCTCATTTCCATATAGTGAAAGTGAATGAGGTGCTGTCAAGCTCCAAAATGACAATAAAGTACTATAAACGTATTGTATCATAGAAGTAGTAGCTTTTAAATCAAATATGGCAGTTTTAGACCATTAGCCATTTGATTTCATTGATGACAATTTCAGTTTTTTTGTCATACAAAGTGATGAAAGCATGGCAAAATGCAAGCTTCGCATTTTGGTACAGTGGCCCAATAGAATTCCATTATAAGTGAATTACAAGCTTAAAGGGTTAGTTCACCCAAAAATGAAAATTCTGTCATCATTTACTCACCCTCATGTTGTTCCAAACCCGTAAGACTTTCGTTCAACTTCTTAACACAAATGAAGATATTTTTAGTAAAGTTCATAAAGAGATAGAACTAATCCATATGAATTGAGTGGTTTAACTTGATCGCTTTATATGATAAACAGATTAAATTTAGGTTTTTATTCACCTATAAACAATGATCAGCGAACACAAACAGAAGCTCAACCGAACCTGCTTGACACGTGAGAACATTGGTTCTTCAGGACGCTCAAATGTGCTGCATAACTCATGAGAACGAACCTCATTGGTTCTTGCTAATCAAGCAAAGATGCTTGAGCTTCCATTTACCACAACTGATGTGCGAGTTGATGAATGTTTATATGTGAATAAAAGCCTAAATTAAATCTGTTCTGTGCTTAATCTGTAAAGTGCTTGTGTCCCTTCAGAAAATTTGGACTAAACTGCTCAATTCATATGGATTAATTTTACAATGTCTTTATGAATTTTTTAAAGTGTCAAACTGGTAGTGGTGTAGCTGTCAATGGAGGGACAGAAATCGTTCAGATTTTATTTAGATTTAGATTTTATTTCATAAAGATCTTCATCTGTGTTCTGAAGATGAACGAAAGTCTTACAGGTGTGGAACGACATGAGGGTGAGTAAATAATGACAGAATTTTCATTTTTGGGTGAACTAACCCTTTAAGGACAAGTCAAAATTATTTTACGTGGTAATCAACCATCTTTAACCCAAAAAGAATCTGCAGAGCTTTATTTTTAGCTTTATTTGTTTACCTTGGTCACATGGTGATGTGGGTGCAGATTTGGATCGATCCTCTTCTAACTGCGGGGATATGGGAAAGGGTTGTGGATCTGGACCCTGAGAGATCTGTGTTGAAAACAGCAACAAATCATCTTCATCATTCAATCATGATTATGTTTCAGAAGGCCTAATCAAGTACCTAAGTGCTGCTCGCTATAAAGACCATTATGTCGTCATCAGTAATCAGTGTATTTTCTATTATCTAAAGCTACATGGAGGAGAAGGAGGCTTTTGACCTTTCAGTGCACTTCTCTAGTGCGGACAAATAATTCCTGATGATCGTCGCTCTTACCTTTTTTCTCCTCTGGACGCTGCCGGAGAGTTTATCTGGAGTGACTCCAAGGTCGGACAGCACCTTAGCGATGCCCCTGGCGTCCACCCCACAGTTAGGAGCTACATTACTTTCACAACGCTTGTGCACATTCATCTTACAAACTGAGGACAGAGAAATTAAGGGAGACGGCATGAGAAGTTATACTGTATTTCAATGCATGTCTGAATCTTGGAAGATTTGGGGATATAGAGGGGTAATTATCATTAACTAAACCTAAAACCATAAGAAAACATTCATTACTTGAAATAAAATAAACTTTACTTGAAATAAAATATTTAAAAAAATCTAAAACTTATTATATTTCAGCTTAAGGCAACATTTGTCATTTTCATTTAGTTTAACTTGATGTACTAAAATAACTAAAACTAAAATAAAAAATTAATGAAACTATAAAGACATTTTTAAAAAATTATTAAAATTAACAAAACTTTAGCTAAAATTAAAATGAAAACAGAAAATATGAAATTAAAAACTAATTCAAAAAATTAATAAAAACTAAATAGTATTCTAAATAATAACTAAAATAATGCTAACTAAATAATAGTATCTCAATGATACTAAAATAACAATGGGTCATTGTGCTGTTTTCATAACTAAGAGGCTCTGAAGGAGAGCATATATATATATGTGTGTGTGTGTGTGTGTGTGTGTGCAAACAAATAAATAACAATTTATTAATTACAAAAGTATAAATAATTTTGTAGAGATTTCTGGACATTTCCATTTGTATATCAATTTATCAATTGCCAGTCTTTTGTACTAATATATTAAATAACAGAACAGTGCAAAACTAGAAAAATGTGCATTCACCATAGAAATGTACAGAAAATACAATGAAATGACAAATTAATTTAAAAAATCTCTGAAAAATTCCCAGTATTTCCATGACTGTGGGAACCCTGTAACTATATTTCCCAGAATGCTCTTCTCACCTTTGCACTGCAGCCCTTGCCGCAGCAGGCCCCACAGTAACGAACCGCAGTGGTCACAGAACGTGAGGACTTTGTAGTTGTGAATACTGAACTTATGAGGCATATTGACGCTGAAGCGCTGAGATCCCACCTGCAGGGGGCGATAGAGGATCAGAAAGAAGCCTATGCAGCGATCTCTAACATTTTAGAAGAGGAGAAACCGTAAAACTCAGTGTTCTTTTATTATTACTTATAAACAAGCTCCCAAAATATTATATATGTAGCTGTGAGTATTGATAAAGCTTACACAGTGATGTTGTCTGCTAACAGTAAAAGCATGCAGACTATATTATTTCACTCCAGAGGAAAGTTTTATTGCTCAGGTGTTGCTCTTTAGCTCAGGAGATTTAATGGAAGTTCCCTAAAATTAAGTAGACAAAAAAATAGACTTAAACTGGAAAAAAATGACATTGTTGACATACAGCTAGAGCAGGTGTTCTCAACTCTGGCCTTCAAGGTCCACTTTCATGCAGAGTTTTGCTCCAACCCTAATCAAACACACCTGAACAAGCTAATAAAGGTCTTTGGGATTACTTGAAAGTTGTTGGTTGCATCCGAAATCCCATTCTTCACTAGACGAAAAACAGTATGTGACAAAAGTATGTCCGAATTCACAGTATAGGCCTACTTATAAAAGAGTGCACAAAAAGTACCCAGATGACCTACATACTACTTCCGGCGAGATTATGAAGTGTGCATACGATGGACATGAGGCCAAGGGAGAGAATTTGTGAATGGCAGTGAAGCGACACAACTAACGCTGGTAGGTCACATCATAATGACCACATGGTAAATGTAGTATGTCTGGATTGCATACTACACACTATATAGAACATACTTTTTTTAGCGGTCGTGAAGTAATTACTTATTCAAAATAAGTATCTACTCAAGAGAGTATACGATTTCGAACGCAGCCATAGGCAGAGATGGGCACAAATACATCAAAAAGTATTTAGTTACAAATTACAAATACTTACTAATCAAATGTATTTAAATAAAATACAAAATACTGCTGTAAAAAATGTATGTAATTAAAATACAAGTAATTTGTAATTTGAAAATACAAAAATACAAACAAAATTTACACGCAATCATTTGAAGTGTGAGAGTAACAGTGGAGTTAGATACACATAAGAGAGAGTTGCTATGTATAGCCAAAGCATTCAAAACAACTATTTAACGGTAGCATTCAAGTAAGAAATTGCACAGTCCTCACTGTAATAATTAAATATATATTGATGATCCTTATAAAGATACTAAAGTTATACAGTCAGGAACAGTGAGTGATTTTGTCTTTTTCTTTTGTTGCTTGATTAACATAAATGACAAACAGCAGCAGGTTTATTAGGCTGCTGTCACTTTAAGAACGAACGCACAGACCGAATATACTTATGGTTACATTAATTTAAGACACGACCGACTGTTTTCACCCGCAATTAAGCAATGTTATTTTTTTAAATTACTTGAACTGCGATCCGTGCATCACTAGACAGCGCATGTCATGCTTTAGCTAGCAAGTCAATTCACAAGTTCTAGCCGTTCGCGTTAATTTTCTGTCCTATAAAGACATTCAGTGAATAATATCTGACAGTATATTTTACTAGATACTTTACCTTAAAGCAGTTTGATTGAGCACAAAAGCAGCTTCTTTACCTGTTTCTGACCTTGCTATGCAAAGTAAGACCGACGTTGGTTACGAGCTCCGCAACCGAAACAGCAGCCGCCTTTTATGGTGCATTCACATGGGGCGTCGGCGTTAACGCTTCTCATTTACTTTGAATATGGGTGACGTCATGCGTTGCCGAACTGAATTGTGGGTCGCTTCACTCATGTTGCTCGTGGCAGAAGTTAAAAATTTCTCAACTTTTCAAGCGCCAATGCAAGCGTCAGCCAATCAGATCGCCTTATGCAAATACCCTAGCGCAGACGCTAGCCAATTGCATTCATGCAACACCGGAAACTAATGTGATTGGCTGTTGTCACTATGATGGTCGTGTCAGCACCAAGCTTCAGACACGCCCTCCATCAAGCGTTGACATGAACTCCCCATGTGAATGCACCATTACAGTTCCTCCTGAACCAAAACAATGAGCTTATGCTGCATTCATGCCTTAACTACCATAATTAAGAGATGGCAACCTCCTATATTAGGAGTGGTTCGTGACTCGAATTTATGCGTTTCAATGGCAACACTACCAACGCCGAAATGAATCTGCAGCAGTGGTACAGGTCAGAGCTCTTTAAGTTGTTTATGTTCATTATTATTGTAATGTTATGTGCTTTGAGACATGAGGTAATTTAACAGCGTCTCTCGTGACGCTTTTGCTCCCTGCTGTGTGCGTTCATGTGTTTTGAAGGAGGCGTGGCTTTGGAGACGCTTTGAAGGGAGGGTGGGATCTTATGCTTTCAAAGCTAGCTCGCTATTGCTAGCCTCTCTGAAAATGACCTACCCTACCTTTAAGCCTGGTGATGAAAGTTATTGTATGCGAGAATAAAATAACATATTTGAATGTATTTTTAGTATTTTAAATACAAAATACTTTCTCTCAAAGTATTTAATTACAAATTACACTTGATTTTTTCTTTGTTAAGGAAAATACATATTACAAAATACTCAAAAATACGTATTTTAAATACATTTAATTAAAATACTGCCCATCTCTGGCCATAGGCAGGTGAGTTTGATCAAGGTTGGAGCTAAACTCTGCAGGAAAGTGGAACTCGAGGGCTACAGTTGACAACCCCTGAACTAGAGTATAGAACTTTGAAATTAAAGTGTGGATAGCTTAACTCTAGGATATATTTGGTTTGTATTAAAATATCTGACTTTTCATTGCATCTTTGCAAATCTGAACAGTTTGAAACATTGTTGAGGCCTCTTCTGAAACTCAAGAAAAGATTTATGGGTTCTTTTTTTTTTCACAGGAAAACATCTGTAAAGCAGGAAACCTAAGCAAAAGTTTCCATTTTACTCTCATTGGTGAAAACAACTGATATTAAAGAGACATCATGTGAGATTTTTTTTTCAACAGTTTCCTCTCACCTCCTCTGTGGTGTCCTCCTGTTTCTTCAGCCCTGCACATTTAGTGATGATCAGCTCATGGCAGCGTTTATGAACTACACAGGTACACACTGAGGGTCAGAGACAAGGAGGAGACGAGATCAGCTTTACTATTCTGATGTATTACTTCGGGCTCACAGATAAGAATGTTTTCAGCTACAGTATAGATATGATATTTTTAGAAGGTTCCTGTCCATGCCAGTAGTTTCCTTCATTTCAGATTGTGAGCTAGTCACTGCTTAAAGGAATAGTTCATCTAAGAATAAAAATTCTCTTATTATTTGTTCACCACGTATTTTGTTATTTTATTCTGTGGAACACAAAAGGGGAATTTTGAAAAAAAAAGTGCACGAGTCAAATTGACTTATTTAATGATACTTCTCTTGCGTTGTTGAACACAGACTTGATGGCTGTGTTCACTTTGAACTGTTGTTGTATGGAAAAGAGCTGCCTAAACAGTCTTTTGAAAAAGGGACCTATTATGCCCCTTTTTACAACATGTAATATACAGTAAGTCTCAGGTATCCCCGGAATGTGTCTGTAAAGTTTCAGCTCAAAATACCCCAAGATCATTTATCATACTATGTTGTAAATGCCCATTTTGAGCGGAAGGAAAAACAAGCCGTTTTCATGCATGTGTCTTTAAATGCAAATGAGCTGCTGCTCCCCACCCTGCTTTACAGAAGAGGGCGGAGCCTCGTGCCTCGGATACAAACCTCTGTTTGGTTTTGATTATCACCTCTATCGCGACCACACTCATGTGACATTGCTGTTCTTTGTCATCATGAAAGTTAATTATTTGCATGCGTTTTAAAGCCATAGCAGTTTAAACTTCTGATATATGGTTTTCTGAACGCACACATCCGCAGAACACGCACAGAAAGCTGACTGTCAGACGACGCATCCTGTGAGTATTAAACTGATTTCTCTTACACGTTTTATTGCACTTAAACTGTCAAATACACACAAGGTTATGTCAAAAACACACAAAGTTCACAAACACAGTCGGTTATGTCTGTGAAAGTAAACAGCATGTAAAGAAATCATGTGTAAATTAGATCTGTGTATTAAAATGAAGCAGCGTAATATACAGTACCTACTGCTGTATATGCTGTTAATATGAACCAAACAACAAAAGAAAAACAGAAAATCACTCACTGCTCTTGATTAAATAACTTTAGTAGCTATAATAATACATTTCTTACTTGAATGCTGCTGTTAAATGCCCTGGCGAGGAGATAAACATGGAGGACTGTGTACAGCTCACTCAGGGGAGGAGCTGAGCTAATAGGGCAGATTCTGTTGTCAGTCTTATGTAAGAGTAGGGGGAAATTTGTAACCGCTCATTTGGAGAGACTGTTTATAATTTATGGGGATTATAAAAAAGGAGTGGATGGATTTTTACCATAATAGGCTGGTTATTTACACACACTGTGGACACAAATCTGTGTTCAAACACCTTATAAAAGTGAATTTTGCATAAAAGGTCCCCTTTAAAATTTCTCTTTTGTGTTCCATCAAAAAGACAATAAAGATGAGGATAAGTAAATAACGACAGGATTCCTTTAATAGAAATGTTGGCGTGTTTTGTTGGTTTAGATATTGTAGCTAATATTTTTGATGAACCAACAAACTTGAACAGAAACACTGATATGGAGAAATATTAAGAAAACTGGATTTTATTTACCTACCTTGACATTGATACCCTTGCTTTCCTAATACACCCCTGTGAAGAGAAGATGATCAGCTATTATTTTTCTTATACAGTGACACTAAACACAACAGCATATATTTTAGTATAGAATGCATTAGACAGTTCATACACACATGCATATATAAATTAAAAAAAAAACTGAAAATATTTAAAATGGAAAAAAAGTTTTTTTTTGTAATCATTTAATATTCTTTTGTACAGTCACACTAAACTCAATATGTATTATAGTACACACTGAACAGTTCATGAATGGATGGATCATTCGTCACTTACATTAGTGAAGGCCAAAGTATCATTTCTACAATTCAACTTACAAGCTACTGAACAACTGATAAATAGCTTATTTATCCAATTCATTTATTATTTTTACTCACATTTGGTTCTTGTGAGTGATTTAGAGGAATGCGTTCCACCTACAGTACTTTATATACTTTATCATTATTGGCATTATGGTAACACTTTACCAAAAGGTAAATTAACTACATTAATTAGTATGAACTAACAATGAACAATACTTTTACAGCATTTGTTAACCTTGGCTGATGTTAATTCCAATATTTACTAATACTTTTTTAAAATCAAAAGTTGTATTTGTTAACATTAATTAATGCAATTGTATTTTATTAACTGACATTAACAAAGATTTATAAATTCTGTAATAATATATTGCTCACTGTTAGTGTTAGTGTTGCATTAACTCATGTTAACAAATTGAGTGCAACAGTCGGTTTCCAGAAGTAAAAACTCCATTCATTTTATCCATAGGGAATTTGATTTTGAACGATAACTTAAACCTTTAAAGACATCCCTTCTGTGAGTTACGAGATTGTTAATCCATGGTATTTGCTTCTGTTGAAGCCGTCAGCCCACATTATTTCAGCTTATCTTTAATATAATCATATGGTACGGTGTTGCCTCCAGGCAACATGGTCTATTTTAGTTTGTTTTTAATAAAATAAGGCACCAATTGATTGATCAAACGTATCTCAGGACAGAATAACTCAAATACTAATCAATGTAAGTGCAAAAAAGACTAAAACATGACCAACAGGGGTCCATTTTGTGTCCTGTTTCAGCACATGTGCACATGTCACATGGCTCCACATTTTCTCCAATGAAAAGTGCTTTTTTCACTTATTTGCATCCATTTAATCACCCACAAAAAATATGAGTCACCTTCACTGGTAAGTAAAGAAGTATTTTCAAGAACTTGACATTATATATCATCAAATGTTTTTAAGGAAAAGAGTTAGAATTATCTAAATATATCTGCATTTTCACATGATTTTGTAACGCACTTTTAAGAATAGTAATTTGCATACTATATCTGCATATATTATGATCAGCACATTTTCTATAGCACTTCAAAAAGGTATAAAACACAGGTAGCACTGGCAGTTGATGAGGGTGAGGATGAGGGGTCATACTGTGATGAGGAAGATGAAATTATAGTGACAATCCGTCAGGGAGAGAGTGAGGGTGAGAGAGAAGATGGAGATGAGGATGAAGAGGGATATGATAACTTGATATAATAACATAAAGATATGATGGTTTGGTAATTCTTGTGTTCCACTATGGTACAATGTTGCCTGAGGGCAACAGCTGGATACAAAAAGTTTCTTTTTATTAAATATGAAACTTTTAATACATTAAAAACTGGATAAATTTGTTTGTTCAAGTGTCTAGTTAAAGAAATTGATGTTTTCAATAAATATATTTATTTTTTCTACATGAAAATGCCAAATGTTTCAATTTGTCCATTGTGGTACAATGTTGCCTCAAGGCAACAAACTTATAAAAAATAAATAAATTAAAAATTTATGAAAATGTTTATTGATATTGTTAAAGTGTCCAATTTTAAGCAGGAAAACAACACAAATCATTTTTTCCTCATTGATATCATATTGCATACCATAGAGGGTTAACACCAGAATTCCTAGTGAAAAACTACATTACCCATGATGTTGTACAGAAAATTACACCAATCAATGAGCAACATGCACTATGCACTATGGAAAGAAGGCGAAAAAAGCAACATGCGTCAAAATAGCTATTTAGCCCCGCCCACTCCCATGAAGCACTGCAAATGATGTAATGAGTCAATCTCTCTAAGCTCTCAAAGCTCTCAAAATACTTAAATATTTGTGAATATATGCAAATTTTGCAAAAAACTTAAAATATATATATATATATATATATATATAAAATCAACATTTGTACATAAGTTTTATATTTGTCCATCATTTTTAATTCGATTATGCTGTCCGCAATGCTTCATGGGATTGTAGTTCTTTCCCTCACTAAAGCTGTTAAGTACACTGTCTTGTACTGTTGTCATTTTGTCCGATTTTCAAAAACTTTTTTGCTTCAAATCAAAGTTTGTAATGTTATAATTCACCTTATAGCTGATTGGCTTGATTCATGTCTTCTAACTCTTTAACAAAGACTTTTTGAAATCCTTAAGGGAAAAATGAATGGAAAAATACTTCCAGAACCAATGCTGCTCAAAAAGGGGGCGGGAACTGTTGAACTCTATAAGACCATACTGCAAAGTGTTCCCGATATGATTATCCAAAAGGGAATGCACATATGTGGACAAATATCCTCCTACGCTGAAAAATTGCTTACAGGGATAGTATGCTGGTAACTATCTCTGAGAAAATAACTGTTTACGTATATAAATTTCATAGGGTGTGTGTTGTTATTCACTGCTCTTCCCTTCAGTTTCAGTCCCACACATCAGGTCTGCACCTTATCTTTTAAAACAGCCATATTCTTCCTGTTCTCCAGAGAGGTGGGACACAGCGTGCCTGTGCATGGTGGTGTTCTTGCGCAGTGTGGAGGAGGCCAGACGCACTCAATACACATGCATTGTAGCACCGTCGCTCTGAGCCTCAGGGCTTTTCCTGAAGTTACCATGGAAACGCAGCCCTCTGAGGGTAAACCACCCGTGAATGGACTCGTGAGGAGGGACAGTGTACGCTGGTTATGTCAAAACTCAGACGCAGATTTACCAACAGATGCAGCTGTACAAACAGCACTCTACAAGGCTGTAAATATCAGCTGACAGTTGCTGTGGGACTCACCAGATGAAGTCGCGGCAGTGCGAGCAGTAGGTGGGCTGTCTCAGGTAGGTGGCCATAAACTTGTGCCCGTTGACTTGATGCACCCTCCTCCGGACAGCTCCCTGCCTCTTCCTGGGTCGCATTCGTTCACGAAACACACGCTCCTCATTCTCACAGCCTCCTGCTGCAAAACACATACAAAAGCACAAAAAGAAGTTAAAAAATGTCAACGTTCACAACCATTACTCAATAATGTGCACTCATTCATTCATTCATTTAGGTGCACTAAGTAACATTTTTCATATAAATACATACATACATACATACACATACATATATATATATATATATATATATATATAGTGCTCAGAAATGTGTAAAATAATTTGGTAACACTATACAGTAAGGTCTCATTTGTTAACATTAGTTAACAATATATTAATACAGCAATTATTAACATTTAACTGCGTTAATAATTTTAGTAAATAAAAGTTCATGTTCACAGTACATTAACTGATATTAACAGATACTACTTTTGATCTTAAAAATTTATTAGTAAATGCTGAGATTAACATTAAGATTAAAAAATGTTAACAAATGAAACCTTATTGTAAAGTGTTACCAGTGATTCACATGAGATGAAGTAGGGCTGGGTAATATGCCCAAAATATTAAAACCATATTTTTTTCCATATCATTCAATATTGATATTTATCACAATATTTATTTTATACCAATTAATGGGGAAAGAAATGCATTCCACATGTTTCTTAGATCTCGATAATGAATGTAAACATAACTTTTTTTAATTTACAAGTAAACTCCACAGAATAAGCTATACTGTATGCTTTAGATTGTGTTTTATGATTTAATACAAATTTATAATAAAAAAATGTTAAAATTAAATATAACAGTTAATTTACAACAAAACACTTCTGTCAGCATTTTCTTTCAAATAAGGTGCTGCACAAAATAACTTGTATGCTATTTTCATTAAAACGTATGAAAAAAAAAACATTGCTTGGATGACATTCCTTAAAATATTACTGTTGTTGTGAAGATCTTTGTGTTTCAATGTGTATTTGACAATAGCTTTTCTCAAATGAAATGGTGAAATGCTGTTGAATCTCAGAGCATCTCTGGAGATCACTCTGAGACAAGTGGCGGCTCCAGGATTTTTTTCTTGGGGGTGCTAACGGGGGGTGTGGCAAGCAGGGCAGGGCCGAGAGCTGTGGGAACGGAGCGAGGCCAGTGGCGCGAAGTGTCACCTGCGCGCCACATTGGTCTTGTTGTTTGTTTATTTGGTGATTAAAATTACGTTGAACATTTGCCAGTTCCTGCCTCCTTCTTCACTGAGCCTTTAACTTTGTTACAGGGGGCTTAACAGTTCAAAGGAGTAGCTAAGAATTTTTTTTTAAGCCCATTAAAATAGCTGTAAGCATTTTTTTCTAGACTACCTGATATCACTCAGCTATGTGTCCTGATATATCACACATGTTCCTACGACAGACGCTATTGTTCAACCAATCAGAAGACTATTGGTGTTCTCTGTCAGCCACTAACAGTACTTGTAAGGGAATAGTTCACTCAAAAATTACAATTTTGTCATCATTTTCTCACCATAATATCCTAGGTTAAATAAAATGTTTAATTTTTGAGTAAACTAATCCATTAAGTGCGTGTTTTTCTGTTTGTTTTAAGAAGAGCCATGCAGAGGCAGCGATCATTAAACCAGGGGGCATGACTGTGACAAAGGCACCATATTGGAGAGCTGTCAGACGCTCTCACTAGAAAAGGAAACAAGGCCACAGGGGTGGAGCTCCACTCTTTCTCTCTTTTCTTCTCATTCTCTCTGTGGAGCATGAGAACTGTGATCACTCCTGAGTATTCCCTTATGTCAATGTATCCGTCTGCTGCAGTCACACTTCTCAGCCCTGAGAGAAAGAGAAGGATAGAGGCTGGACTTGGAGTCACAAAATGACAAAGCAAGTTGTGCCAAACTGGCAGGCCGACGGTCATCTCCTGTTATTAATAAAGCCATTGTGTGTGTGTGTGTGTGTGTGTGTGAGTGTGTTTTTAAAGCTCTTTTTGCCAGCCGAAAAAGAAACCGAGCCAGGCAGCACTGCTGTGCATTGCAAAAAACCTTTCACATCAACAGTAGAAGAGAAATTGCATGAGAACAAGCCTCTTCCTTTCAGACTAAACAATCAGCGATCCAAAAAATTATGAACATTATGCATAATTATATTAACATCCTATTTATTAAAATCAAATCACATCAAATTCTGAGCATTTTTATTTTTATTTTACATTGCTTCAAATAACCATAATACAGTAAAGGCTCCAATATACTCACTGGCTATTTTGTTCTTCACTGAAGAAGAAGAAGAAGAAGAAGGAGGAAAAGAAGAAGAAGAAATGAAATGAAATAAAATAAAATGAGAATATTTCTACATCAATGAAGGCAGAGCACACCTACCTACTATGTAAACGCCACAGACCACTGGTAGTTCGTTTACTAGCGGAGTTCAATTGGAGTTTGTTTCAGGAGTTTGAAACAGCTTTCCAGAAAAGGTTTCGGTTTGAAACTAAACGAATTTCGGTTTGGCCTGCTTTTGTTTGAAATTATGTCACACCGGTGCATTCTTTGAATTTGCTTGAAGTATATCAAGGCCTAAAGCATATAAGAAAATTACTTGTATTTGTTACTATTAAAAGTTGTTCAGCTATTATTATTAATTGTCATCTTTTCAGACCATTAGTCAACATTTTTAGATTTAGATTTAGATTGCTCTCTAAAACCCAGCTCACTAACAGATTGTCAATTCAAGTAATTTCAAGTTTATTTAGATTCAGATGTGACAGAACATGATGATATCATTTTACCCATTAACCCATTCATTTACACCAGTTTGACCTATTTAGGCTGATTTGTGAAACTGTTGTGAACATGAGAGAAGTATTATTGCATTGACAGGAAAATTATCATATTGATCAAGTGAACATGATAGACATTACTGCATTGACGAGCCAAACATAGCGAGAAGGAGGCATGTAACTTTGGGAGAACATGAGCCATTTGGGCTGGCATTTGGGGGGGGAGGGGGTTCTAGGCCATTTTTAGGTGTGCTTTAGCCCCCCTATCTGTTGTCTCAGCCCCCCTAAAACTATAATCACCATCTCTTTCCCCTTCTCAGGGAGATTGGTTGCATGCGCAACCTAAAACATTCCCTTTTGAAGTAGAACTTCGAACTCTGCGTCTGGTATTGACACTATGTGGAACCAATACCCACTATGCCATGGTGAGGAAATGCCTACCTCACTAGGCTGTGAATAAGCACAAACATAGTGGGCATAGCATTAAATTGACTCTACGGACTACCCAGCCAGAGTCAGAAGCGTGTCAACTCCATGGGCGCATCCCATGTGACTTATATAGTACTCTACTCCCTCTACTCTCTATCTAGTATGCTACTCCCTAAGCCAATATAGTAGGAAAGATCCCCAAGTTTCTGTGCTCTACAGCAAGGGATGTCCTGGCTATCACACCTTTCTCCCTTGCAGGACAAGTTCAGCCCTATATGGCCCCAAGAGCAGAGAAGAGCAGTAATTCTATGTAACAACATCCTGCCCAGGGACTACAGATGCAAATTAGCTGTTTAGCTAATTCTGGCACAACATTTGTGTTGTGCATGGTCCCTGTTAAATAAATTAAATAAACTAAACTAAACTAAACTCAACTCAACTCAACTCAAAGGGGAAAATACCCAACACAGCCTCAGTTATATCAGGCATATCTCACCTGATATAGGAAATAGTACCACTCATTGTGTGGTTGCAACCACAATACCTGTGTCCCAACCTCAGGCAGCACTGTTGAGTGGAAATTGGGCAGATTTCATGGTGTGCAGGGCCCCACAGCCACATGTCATGCCTCCGCATATGCCTTGCCATGAGCCGCAAGGTGGTAAGCAGAGGTGATGGAATTATTTGTTAACATGTGACCCCACAATCAAGGCTGCCACGCTGCTTCAGAAGACACAGGGCCTGAACTGCGAGGTGCAAACACCTGACTTTTAACCCACAAGAAAAAAGTCAAGCGAGAGGGGAGCTCCCTCACTGCGGCTCATCATAGTAAGTGCATTCATTTTCCTTCTTGTTTGATTTTCTCTCGGGGGATAAAAATGTAGCATTTGCACTGAGGGTGTTCAGCTCTTGAGGTAGTTAGAAGAACTCATGACAAAGCATTCGCAGTAAGAGGCTCTGTTATTGCTTGATTCTTGAGATAAGAATCTAGCGTTTGCATGGAGCACGTTCGGCTCTCGAGGGAGCTGAATGCATTAATTGTGATGTGTTTGCTGTGGGAAGCTTCACCAATGCTTGACATTCTCTTGATAGATGAGAGTCGAGTATCTGTGCCTCGCGGTTTGGGTCCCGTGGCCGCCGTGCGGGATCGATCACGGGGATTGTAGGCAGAGCATAGGGAGGAGCCTGATGGGAGTTATGCCTTGTCATGAGCCGCAAGGTGGTAAGCAGAGAAGATGGATTTGTTTGATAACATCCGCCCACCTGTGACCCCACAAATTGAGGTTGCTTCAGAAGACACATGGCCTGAGTCACGAGATACAAGTACCTGACTTTTATTCAACAAGAAAAAAGTCAAGCGAGAGGGGAGCTCCCTCACCCTCACCATGACTCATCACAGTAAGCGCATTCAGTTTACTAAAGAGCTGAACACACTCTCTTCATTGGCAAGGCATGAGCCTTCAAAGAGGATGCAGCACCAGGGGAGAGATAGCTTGCAACATAGCTCTTCAACTGGGGCATCCTCACATATCGTTGACCACACAGTCTCTCCACATGGGAATAATTCGACTACATGGGAGACTATAAGAGATTAATAAAATGCCTCCATGATCTTGACACCCCAATGTGAAGATATAGAAGGAATAAAAGGCTCACAAACTTATATGCGGGAGAGCGGAGGAGGCAGATTATTAACACCTGCCTCAACGTTCTCTGCAAATAATTCCTCATAACTAGACACATCACATTAATCAGTCAAGTCGGAAAGGAAAAACTCCCATCATGGCTCCTCCCTATGCTCTGCCTACAATCCCCACGATCGATCCCTACCTTTTAACTTGTTATTATTTTACTTGCTTCCAAAGGTCCAAACGAGAAGCACCAGGACAACTCACTTGTATTTCTGTAATGTTGGCAAACTCAGAAATGAATGAGAGCTGGATCCAAATGCAGTGTGTTTAATAAATCAAGATAAAGGTACAAAATAATCTTGAAAAACACCAAAAAAAACCAAAGGAACATTAAGAAAACTACAAACTGACTACGAAATGGGGCACCAGACAGGAAATAACTTAAAAAGTCCACAAACAAGACAAGTAACATAACAGAGCCAGCCATTAGGGAGCAGATTCCAAATGCTCCACAATTAACAAGAAACAAGAGTCCAGGAGGGTGGTTGAGTGGAGGGGATAAGTGGCAGACCAGGCCGTGAGGTGGGACTGGAAACTATGGTGGAGCTGGGTGGAGCCAGCAGAGCAGGGGGCCAGGGCAGAGTAGATGGAGCAGGAGACCACCAAGGTGCATCAGAAGGTGCAGGAGACCACCAAGGTGGAACAGGCAGATCTAAAGACCTCCAATGTGGAGCAGGCAGAGCTGAAGACCACCAATGCAGAGCATAAAGCCATGGTGAAGCCGGCGGAGCTGAAGAGCAGCAAGGCAGAGCAGGTGGAGCTGAAGACCACCAAGGCAGAACAGGCAGATCTGAAGACCACCAAGGTGGAACAGGCGGAGTTGAAGACCACCAAGGTGGAGCAGGCAGCTGAAAACCACGGTGGAACTACTTCCGCCACCTCGGGAGGAGCTGTAGTGGTTGCCGCTGCCTCGGGAGGAGTTGTAGCGGATGCCACCACCTTGGAAGGACCAGGGAAAGTGTGTGCGGCCCAAACACATAAGATGGCGGTTGCCATCACAGGAAGTGCAGCCGACGGTGGAAGGACCTCTGAGACCACTGGACTCGGGCCCACTGGATTTGGGACCACCGTAATTGAAAGCGATGAGACCACTGGACTTGGAAGCGCAGAGACCATCAGACTTGGAAGCACTGAGACCACTGGTCTTGGAAATGCTGTGACCAACGGACTTAGAAGCACTGGGCTTGGGTGCTCTGAGACCACCGGACTGTAGACCAGTGGACTTTGAAGCATTGAGACCACTGGACTTGGAAGTGCTTGGAGCACTGGACCTGAGACCACCAGACTTGAGACCACCAGACATAGAAGCACTGAGGCCACCGTACTTGGGACCACTGGACTTAGAAGCGCTGAGAGCATGCGCTGGGTGCCACAGTGGGAGTAGAGACATAGCCGATAGTGTATAGGGAGAGGCAGAGTCTCAAGGCAATATTGTTCCAAGGTTAGGTCGTTTTTACCTACAGGCATGAAAGTTTTCACAGGTTCCTCAAGTCCAAATTGATAAATATAAGTCGTTCCTGTTAACAAGGCTTGCCAGTTCACAAAACTCTTTGGTTTAAGCCTCGATTGATCTTAAACTCTGTCGAAGGCCCACGAATGAATCAGCTGGATCCATTTTTGGTTAGGTCTTCTGTAATGTAGGTGAAACTCAGAAGCGAGGGAGAACTGGATCCAAATGCAGTGTGTTTAATTAATAAGATAAAGGTACAAAATAAACTCGAAAAACACCAGAAAACCAAAGGAACAGAACTGAGGACACCGACGATACATACATACATGGACAAGATTTAACCATGAACACAAGAAACACTGGAGTTTAAATACAGGGTAATTAGTGAACAAGACACACCAGGGAACAACAAACTGACTCTGAAATGGGGCACCAGACAGGAAATAACTAAAAAGTGCCCAGGAAAGACAGGTAATAAATAACAATTCCGCACCGGACACGTCATTCTGTACTCATATGCTCAAGGCGGCAGTCCAAAATTGTAAATCTAATCACCATTCAGCCAGAAGTACACTTTAAGACTGAATGAAGTGGCATTGATGAGTTAGAAGATTGGTGTTTGACAAAAAAAAAAAAAAAAAAAAAAGGAAAATGAAAGTGTGATCTATATTATGATATTTCCCTATATGAAGCATAGACTTTATTCAAGCCACAAAACACAAACGTATTACTGAAAAAAAAAAAAAAAAAAAATCAAAATACACAATCTTCTAGCCTAGGGGTGAAGTCAATATGCACTCAAAAAAAATGCTGGGTTAAAAATAACCCAAGTTGGGTTGAAAATGTACAACGTGCCCATTGTTTAAATTGTTTAAAAATTACTGTATTGCTTGCTTAAAATGAACCCAAAATAGGTTGGAAATTAAAAATCAGACATAATTACTAGAGGCAACAATAATAATCAAAAGGTGAACATTTATTAATAAGCAATTTAATAAATGTTTATTGTTTAATAATTATTCATTAAACTTATTAGTAAATGTTCATTTATTAAACATATTTATAAATGTTAATTTCCAACATATTTTGGGTTCATTTTAAACAAGCAATACAGTAATTTTTAAACAATAGTTGAGTTAAATTAAACTACCCAGCAGGTTCGGCAAACATTTAACCCAACCACTGGTTTAAAACAACACAGTTGCTGGGTTTGTCCATTTTCACCCCGTTCTTCTTCAGAAATCCAACAGTAGCCTTAGATGTGTGTTTAGGATCATTGTCATGTTGGAAAAGTGCACGACGACCAAGGGCACGGAGTGATGGTAGCATCTTCTCTTTCAGTATAGAGCAGTACATCTGTGAAATTATGATGCCATCAATGAAATGCAGCTCCCCGACACCAGCAGCACTCATGCAGCCCCACATAAGGACACTGCCACCACCATGTTTCACTGTAGGCACCATGCATTTTTCTTTGTATTCCTCACCTTTGCGACACCATACAGTTTTGAAGCCATCAGTTCCAAAAACATTTATCTTGGTCTCATCACTCCAGAGTATAGAGTCCCAGTAGTCTTCATCTTTGTCAGCATGGGCCCTGGCAAACTCTAGGCGGGCTTTTTTGTGCCTGGGCTTTAGGAGAGGCTTCTTTTGTGGACGGCACCCATGCATGCCATTCCTCTACAGTGTACGCCGTATTGTGTCATGGGAAATAGTCACCCCAGTTTGGCTCTCTGCTTCTTTAGATAACTGCAGTGAACTTGCATGCCGATTTTCTTCAACCCTTCTCATCAGAAGACGCTCCTGTCGAGGTGTTAACTTCCGTGGACGACCTGGACGTCTCTGTGAGATGGTTGCAGTTCCATCTTTTTTAAATTATTGTACCACTTTTGCTACAGTATTCTGACTGATAAGTAAAGCTTTGCTGATCTTCTTGTAGCCTTCACCTTTCTGGTGTAAAGAAATTATTTTCTTTCTCAGGTCTTGTGACATTTCACATGTGGTGCCATTGCTGACAGCATGAAATGGGAAGGGGTTTTAACACCCTTTTATAGTCAACTGTCTGCTGGACACCTGTGTAATGAATAATTAGACTCACCTGTGGTTGAATTCTTGTTAAATTAGACATTTGTAGTCTAAAATTTAGCTTTGCTCCAGAGACTTTCAGTGGGGTGTACTCATTTTTGCATCACCCTAATTTGAGTAACTCAACTGAAACTGAAAATTTTGTTCTCTAAGTTATATTATTAACCTTACTTTCATGTTATAAGTTAAACAGATGCTGTATAAAACTTAGTCTTGTCAACATTTTGGAAATTGTTTTTGTGTTCATTGAGATATTGTTTAAAATGTTACTTTTCAAAGGGGGTGTACTCATTTACGCTGAGCACTGTATATCAAACAACAAACACAGAAAAAGAAAAAGAAAAACAATCTGTTTTTTTTTAAGCAAATTCTATGCTAATCTCATTGGTCAAAAATAACAGATAGTCCCACACCAATGAATCACACCATTTGCTGTGTCTGACAACTCGTGATGATCAAACAAACTATTGATAGTGCCTCAAAAACACACTTTTAACACTTTTTTTGGGATATCAACTCAGGAACAGTTTACTTAGTTGTCTCTACATAACAGAGATTAAAGTATTTAAACATTAAAAATTCCACACTTCACATTTAAAAACACTCCACAGTGAGTTTGAGTCTAAATTATGGGGATTAAATATATGTGCAGCAGTTACAGGGCTGCTCCTGTTCTAATCACCATCTAAGGACAATAGACTAGTGGCCTCTGTCTAGTCTCACAGGAGACTGAAGTGAGTCTGTCTCTTATGCATCACCCACATCCTCCTCTCAACTGCTTGTAATGAAAGAGTGAGAGAAAGAGATAGAAGAAACAGATGCAGTAGCTCATACTATCTCAGCAGGATATGGCTGGTCATTTATCAGCTCTCACTCATTAACACTCAGTGAAGGTGAGAAGAACTCGGCAGACATTTACCAAACCACAATCAATCACAGATTACTAACACCAGAAGCCTTAATATTTAAGATCATATCAAAATCAAAGGTTATACAACCTTAAAGATACAAGTCACCCAAAAATCAAAGTTCTGTCATCATTTATTCACCATCCTGTCCAAATCTGTATGTTGTTGTTGTTTTTTTTTTCCATACATCAAAAGGTACTGTCAAAAAAAGCTCTGTAACAAGTACTATCAGGATTTCGAGGGTCTTTTTTTTTCTTCAGATTTTTGGAGCCCAAAATGACTGAATTTGCTTTTCTCAAAAATTGTGGCAATATCTGTGGCATTATCTGTGTTGATTTGTAGTAAAAACCCACCAATATTTATATAATTCTTATTAATGACAGTAGTTACCAATTTTTTGAGCTTAATTACTGAAATCAGTTGTGGTCCTGTTTTTTATTGCTTTCCCCAAGCAGCCACAAATAATGCAGCAGCTGGTTAGATCTGCATTGATCGCAAGATCATAAAATCCTGGAAGGATTGTATAACAGTGGTCCATATGAGAAATAACAACATACAGTTTTGGAAAATAATGTAAATATTGTTTTTGGATGAACTGTCCCATACACAGTCAAACCAAAAATTATTCAGACATTTTTGATATTTTTGATATATTTTTACTAGTGGGTTAGGACACTATAGTTCATTAATGTAAGTGAGGATAGCAAAATAAAGTAAACTGTGACATATTATACCCAACAATTCTTCATACAGTGGACTACCAGTAAAATTGATAAAAATTTGAAACCAAAAATTATTTAGACACTTTGACCTGACCATGTTTTGCTTAAGTGTTATCTGACATAATTAAGATTAATTTTTTCTGACACAGTTTAACTGAGATCTTGTCATATTTTATTACCATTTTTTTTTTAAACTATAGTGAATAAACTGTAATAATGAATAAAATGTTCAAGGTGTTTGAATAAATTTATATATATAATCATATATATATATATAATCTTATATAAACAGTATAAACTTTTATGTTTGATGCAATTAATCGCGATTAATTGATTTGACAGCACTACTTTTTATTCACTGTGTAGCATGTATGCAGGTAAAGTAGGATGTTATGATATAACGATGATATAGCAATTGAGCAGTTGAGATTAGCTATAAATGAGTGTATTCCTTATTCTTCAAGAATGTAGACCAGAATATATCTTAAAACTGATTTCCACTCACAACCTAAATGTACATCATTAATCGTTAATCACACATGCCCACGTCAATAGTAGAGAGCGAAAAGAAAGCAGGGTTCACCCTGGGTCATACCTCACTTTTCCCAAGCAGCCCATTTCACAGGACTTTAGGGCCTTTAATATATGTTTTGTCCTAGAGCCTTACATAGTCATAACACGGACTAACAAGAAAATGTTTCTAATTCTGAGTATTTGAATTTCTGTGTAGTCCACTGGTAGTGTACATAGGAATTTACTTCAAATCTGCTTTAGTGTCCTAATTAAATTCTATGCCCTTGGAAATCAAAAATATAATAATAATAATATAAAAATATAATAATAAAAATGAGCTGAGGACAACCGTGGTGGGGAGTGAGAGAGGTTTTCCGGCAATAAAATACTTCATCCAGGCTCACACTGATGATTTTGTTCTAGCTTTGATGCTTGTCCGCAACCCCTTGGCACACCAGTGCAGAGCGCACCAGTAAACTTTTCCTAGGCCTGTGGTTCTGAAGAGAACAGTGGCTAGTTTTATAAAGGACAGTTATAGGATGGTTTTGTAAAGGACAGCAGTGTGAAGGAGATTTCAACATTTCACAATGGCATTTTGTGAGTGTAACGCTGCAGTGGCTATATTAGGCGCAAAACGAAACGGAGTAGAAAACAAACAGTCTGTGTATGGCTTTTCTAAAATTGGTACTTGGAAGCATTTGGTACTTGGTACCACACCTGGTACAGCATTTCATTTGCGATTCAGAGTGTTTGGGTACGAGTCCCATGAAACACGAGTCACCATAAAAGAGCACAAAGGCTTGTAAAAACAAGCTAAAATGCATGGTTGCTTCAGCAAATACATTTTTATCATGTTTGCTTTTGTTAATACTATTGGTTAATGTAGGTGGTACATTATTTTCAAACACGATAGAGCATTAACCTTTAATGCCACTCACCAGATATTTAATTTCCAAACTGCTGCAATACGTACAACAACCAACGAAATAAAATGTTGCCACATTTATCTGTTTCATATCAAAATGAACACACATTTAGCGCATTCTCTGAACAATGCACTTTGAAAAAAGTCACAAAATATGCAAGAAACAACATAATCTCATTTTGTAGAAAAGTCACCATGGGTTCATTGGGTTGGGTTGATGTCAGTGGTTCTCCTGAAGAGTGCAGTGATCTCTGCACCAACCGAACAAAACTGCAAAAACAAAGACCAAACAGGATTCTTAAACACTCCTATCACCCCATCTTCCATTTTTCAGACCAATAGAGTGTCATATCCAAACTCAATAGAGTGCAACAGTCAGGTTCCAGAAGTAAAAACTACATTACCCATGTTGCGGTACAGAAAATTCCACCAATCAGAGAGTCGAAACAAGCAAAACACCCAAAATATCTCTTCAGCTCCCCCCACTCCCATGAAGCACTGTGAATGACGTAATGGAGTCAGTCTCCCTACACTCTCAAAATATTTAAATGTAATAACATTTAAATATTTCAATATTTCAATATAAATATTTTGCAATAAACTTTAAAATAAAATTATGACTTCAGAAGACTTGAAACTTTCATTGTATGAAAAAGAGCAGCTCAGACATTCTGCATAAAATCTCATTTTGTGTTTCACTGAAGAAAGAAAATAATCCTGGTTCGGAACAACATGGGGTTAAGCAAATAATGACAAAATTTTCATTTTTTGGCGAGCTATTATTTTAATAATTCACTGGATGCATGTGAGAGAGGGTAAAAGAGAGATAGAACGTCTGTATATGATTAATGGACTGCAGGTAAACTTCAAAGTCATCTGAAAGACCCAGTGAGATAAAGACATCAGACCAGGGGACACTACAGAGGTGACATAAGAACGAGAGCAAAACAAAGCCAGCAAACACAGCAGGGAGGCACATGACTGAGGGTGTATTTTAATGCGCTGTCAGAGACATGCTGGTTTAGATAAACACATGTGGAGTAAGTGTGCACGCTCAGCAAACCCTCGTTTAAAATGATCTGCGTATGGTTCCACAGCAAAATAAAAATGAACAAATAAATATAGACAAATATGCATCCAGAAATGAAACATATCAGGTTGGAGACCAATGCATCACACACTGATACAGACATAAAAGCTGAACAGCATGAAACTGCAAACCATGTCAGTTACTCAGCTGTTTAGTCTCTATCCGGGAACACTGCCAGTCCAACAGAACAGAACAAGAAGAATTCACAACATTTAAACAGCAAATGCATGAGAGGGACGTATCATCCACATTTACAACATTTAGTTACATACACTAATGCTCAAAAGTTTAGGCTCAGTAAGATTTATTTAAAAGAGAAATTAATACTTTTATTTGGACGCATTAAAGTGACAGTAAAGACATTTATGTTACGAAAAAAGATTTCTATTTCAAATAAATGCTGTTCAAATGCTGTTCTTTGATCATCAAAGAATCCTGAAAAATGTATCAGTTTCCACAAAAATATTAAGCAGCACTACCGTTTTCAACATCATAAGAAATGTTTCTTGAGCATCAAATCAGCATATTAGAATGATTTCTGAAGGATCATGTGACACTGAAGACTGGAGTAATGATGATGAAAATTCAGCTTTGCATCACAGGAATAAATTACATTTTAAAATATATTCAAACAGAAGACAGTTATTTTAAATTGTAATAATATTTCACAATATTACAATTTTTACTGTATTTTTAATCAAATAAATGCAGTCTTGGTGACCATAAGTATGGAAGCCCGTTTCCACCACTAAATAAAAAAATAAAAACAGTAATTGCGACCTTTTTATCTCAGAATTCTGACTTTATAACTCGCAATTGTGAGGAAAAAAAGTCCAAATTCTGAGATATAAACTCGCAATTGCGTGATATAAAGTCAGAATTCTGACTTTTTTTCTCGCAATTCTGACTTTTTTTTCTCACAATTGTGAGATATAAACTCACAATTGTGTGAAACTTTTTCTCGCAATTCTGACTTTTTTCAGAATTCTGACTTTATAACTCGCAATTGTGAGAAAAAAAGTCAGAATTGTAAAATAAAAAAAGTCGCAATTACTGTTTTTATTCTTTTATTTAGTGGCGGAAATGGCCTTCCATACACAAGTGACTTTTAAAAAACACATTTAAAAAAAAAAAAAACCTAACCGACCCCAAACTTTTAAAATGTAATGTATTGTATCATATGTGTATCAACTTTTAAACTGTAATGTATTTATTGTATCATATATCAAATCTAATGTATCATATATGTGTATTATTTATTTTTAAGATGCAAGCCAATTAAAACATCAAAACTTGTAGATAAACTAGTCTGTCATATAATTAAAGTTGGTTGTTGGTCGATTAGTCACCTATTGTGATCCATCCCTTGTTAAACGCTACAAGTGTTACCAAGTCTCTCAATATAAAATCCAAAACAGACAGCAGCTGGATTACTAAGAGAGAAACATATTATGATTCTTTTTGTCGTCTTTCAATTCCCCATTGTGAACGACTTCAGTCACTTGCCACTTCTTTCAAAGGAGACATCTGAGTTTTGTGTACAAAAGATCTCTTTTCAAAATCAAGACCATTGAACGCTAATTCCCCCTCTCTGAGTTTTCAGGCAGTGAAGCAGATTTCACATAAAGAGATTAGATAACACACACACACACTGCAGCGTACATCTGGAATGCATAATGACTCAGCACTTTCAATACTAAACATGAGCTGGCAGAGAGAAAAGGACATGTCTGTTTTTCTTACATTCAACACAGACACACACAGAGTAAAAGAGGCAGAAAAGTTCCCTGAGGATCCAACATTTAAGTTTATGATTATGTGAAATGAGACAATTTACCAGCCAGATACTGTTAACTGACCATGAAACTGTATTCTGCATTATTTTATTTAAAAAAAAGAAAAAAGAAAAAAAAGAAATTAGCTTTAACACAGGTCATTGCGTCTCATTCATATTTGCGTGCAAAATGCATACAAATCTTGCTCAAATTTAATATGAATTTACAACAAAATTTTTAACCAACTAAAACTATATGTACACAAAAATCACATTCTCCAGGTGGCGGCTGTAACATGTATATTCTGTTATGTTCTGTTTTGGATTCGTTTTCACTCTGTTTGCTCTGTTCCTGTTTGCCTGGCTTCCTAGTTAGTTCCCCTGGCTGTTAATTCATTTCCACACACTTGTTTCTGTTCTCCTTGATTACGTTCCCTGTGTATTTAAGCTTTTTCTGTTCAGTATCGTCAGTGTTGATGTGGTCAAGTTACGTTCTTCTCCTGCGATCTCCTGAGTGTTCTGCTTTTGGATTTATTAAAGATTTATTTTTGTACCCTGTTCCTTTTGTTGTGCGCTTTATTATAGCCAAACGTGACAATAGCCTTAAAAAAGCAATTTGTTACGCAATTTTATGCAATTTACTATAACTGTAATGTAATAAATAAGTAACTCTACAAAAGTTTATGTGCACCTGTTTTAAATCTGGTAGAAATTGTGCAATCTACGCACAAAAATGTGCAACTTATGATTGGTGAATGAGGCCAGTTGTGTCAAAGTTTATTCATACCAACAGAACTGTTAGGTCCAATTTTCACATGCAGTTTTTTCTGTTCAGAACGATGCATAAAAAATGGCAGACAGGCTCAATAAAAATGTAAATTCACTTTCTGACAGTAGGTGGCGCTTACAGAAAAGCAGAAACACTCTGGCACACAAAAGGGCTTTTCACACTTATAGTTAACCTTGGGTCATTCTAAACCTCAGGAAAATGGAATCCTAGGTTATCTTGCTTCACGTTTCAAAATGATCAAAATTTACTTGGGGTTAACAGTTAATACTGGATATTCATAAGCTGCCGTTTCATACTGTACATTCCTAAAACCTCGGTTAACGTCCTTATTTGCATATTTGCGGTGTCAGTGTCACTGATTAGATGAATGCTGCATGTGATATGTTTAAATAAAGGCTCTAGCATTGCACATCCTTATATTATATATTGCCGACTGTACTATCAAGTTTATCCTGACTTTTCGGACTATAAAGTAAGAATGAAACGGTCTCTTCTTCACTCAAACTGTCACGTTTTATGTCACCATTTGACATTTTTCCCCTCAAACGCTGAAACTACTGTTTATTCATAGTTTTCAGTCATGTGACTGTCACGGAGCCCTGGAGGGCAAAACAGCCTTTTAACTGCAGCACAAGCCTGTCAATTTTCCATCTTAAAAACAGAAATATGTGAACAAGATGCAAGTTTTGGGCACTTGTGATCCATATACAGCACCTGCAGTGATTTCAATCTCTAAAAACAGCGGGACGATTTTTTTTAAAAAGCTAACGTGAAAAACACTAGGGTGGGTTGTACCAATAAGGATTCAATTAAGCAAAGTTTAACACTAATCAAGGATTTGCTGATCTGGGTTTAATTTTAAATCGAGTTGTGTTGCACCACTTAATTTTAAACACAGATTAACTATGCAGAAAGACCGTTAGAATTAAAGAGCTGATCAAGCAGCATAGATGGAGGATGAACCAACAGCAGGCTAAAGAATCCTTAGTGCAACCCACCCTTAAAATGCCTTAATGTACTAAAACAGTGATATTAAAAGATCAAATTCAGTTTAACCCTTTTTGATGATGCATACTATATACAGGCGAGCAGATGAGCCCAGAATATGAACGCGACGCGTTTTCTTTATAATGGTTTTCGATGAAAAAAACACTTGAGAAACCTTGTGTTGCATTAATATTCTGTGTTCATTTGTTTGCCTGAACAAAGTATGCATAATCAATAAGGTGTATATTGAATTTGGTCTTTTAATATCACTGTCTTACTACATTACATTTACATTAAACCTGGTAAAAAATGACTGGCGGGCAATGGAGGAAAGCCTTGTTTTGCCCGTGAAAACTATCAATACAACGTGCTGTGTTTCTGTGACTGTCCAAAGGTCAAAGGGAATATGAGGCACACGATTGGTTGTCAGTTGGTTGTCAGAGCATCTAGTCTTAAAGGCCCACTGAAGTGTCTTGGAACGCACAGCATTATTCAATGTGTTGACGTAATTTCAACTGAAACAGGAAGACAGGGCAGGATGTATCGAACAGCCCCACCCCTTTTTTTAAAAATAGCCAGTAGCGTTTTGTTTATATCACAGCTCGGCCAGAGCCGCTGAGCTCAGTAAAGCTTTGGTTTCCTTCTAATCTCTAACCGTTTCTCCTCCTAATCTCCTCTATATCGCTTTAAAATGCAGCATTCTGTGCAGAATTCAAATGGTCCGATACGTTTTGTGGACTGCGCCGACTCACGCATGTGATCCGCTCTGTGCTCTTGTGTCTCTGGAGCGGAGCAGATTGCTCATGCTGTGGCGGTTCACGTGACACTAACGCGAAAATGGACTTCATTCGCGTCAATGGAAAGCATATTCACACTGTCTGAATCGTTCCCTATCCTCTATATGTGCCATTCACCATATAGAAACCAGTAAATGTGTGAACAAATGATCGATTTCAGCCACAGCTTCATCGTCTGTTTATAGTGTAGGAGGGGTGGGACTTCAGATTCTAGAGAGCATTTGATTGGACAGAAGATTTGATGAGAAGCTGAAGTGCGCAGTGATGTCATGAAAATCCGTGATCTATTTTAGCGGAAGTGAGAGACTGTAAGTTTTGAATGCTTGTATCTCCTAAATGTGAATTTTGTCATTGTTTTGGAACACAACAGCTAACATATTAATACTAAATACTAAAAAAATGCACGTTTCGCTTGTTCAAGGCTTTGTATTAAATGTTTATTTTGAATTTCATATGAAATATTTGACATTAAATGTCACATACCCTGTGTCTTTAAGTATTATTTGCAACAACATGAACATGAAGGAAATAATACGATCACATACAGACAAATGGGAAACACATTACATGTTACATGTTACACATTTATTAAAATATTTTTAAAATAAAAAAAAAAGTTCTGTCATGACAACTGTGTTTGGTAATGGATATGGCAATCTTGGTATGTTAGGTCTTGGCGAAATAGATCTTCTACGCTACTGCTGCTGTTGGTTATTGCTGCTGATGCTGTTATTGCTGCTGCTGCAGAGCAAGTACGAGACTTGCTACTGTCAATACGTACACGGCACGCTGCTGTGAGCAAGTAAGACACGCTGCTGCTGTACAAAATAGCATACATGAATTACCCATAGCAGATCTATACAGGTGGAGCTGGGGAAGGTGGAGGGTTTCTAAAAGTGCTCAGCAAACTGCTACAGCAAATGCTGACCAAGTATTTGAAGGTTGAGCAGCGAGCTCATTGGCTACTGATACAGCAGGAACCAATCAGCTGTGCCCTATAGAGAATGATGTGATTGCAAGCAGATTGAGTTAAGGACCTATCAGCCTGTGCCATCTAGAGTTTCATGACAGAACTTTATATTTGTCTAGTTGTATATCATTGAACTAACAATAAAATATTGTGTTGATATTATTTAACATTAAATGTGATTAATAGGCTATGTTTTAAAATATTGCTCATTGTATATCATGATATCTTGAACAGAAAAGTGACTTTGTTTAAAAGTATTGTTGTTAAATATCGTAGATATCGATCCGATCAAAATCCATGTGAAAAAAAAAAAAGTGAATTTAGTTTTAGTGATTTAATGTGAGGAATATTACACATACTTGTCATCACATGGAGAAAAAACCTTTAGGTGTCCTACATAAAAATCTGACTATTATTTTCCAATGAATAAAAAAAATTCTTAAAGGACTACTGTTTTATTGTTTGTATCATTTTTAAATGTGATATTGCCATTCCTAATAAAGTTAACAGCCAACTGGTGAGTGACATCAACAGCCCATTTTTACTAGCACTTGGTGGGTGTTAATTTTGGACTGTGTGTGCACCGAATGCAAATGACTGTCTGCAGTATTCATTATTACGCAGTTGCACGCAGTGCTGGCAGGCAATAATGAGCACAGGCAGATTCAGAGCTGTGATGGCTTTATTTTTCATTGTAGTATGACCTGATTGAAAGATCATCATGATGGACTGTGAACTGCTGTCTTTGTCTGACTCCTGTGTGACTCACTTGCTCTTGTGTCTCCACCACGTCTCCGGTCGGGTGTCTTAGTACGCAGAATGTGTGTGTGTGTGAGTTTGTGAGGACCGGTGATGTTAAGCAGGACTGACGCAAGGCAGTCAGCCAGTCTCCTTTAACACTCACACACGCACGCACACACACACACACACATACACAGAGCTACTTCTGTGGAACTCTGCAACTCCTGCCTTCATATTGACATTTGGATATTTTTGCTTTAGTTTCTTTTTCCTGAAACAATTATTCTCTCATTTTTCCGTTTGATGTTTCATATTTTTTCCCCAGAGAAAAACTGTTGCTTGGAGGTTGCTCTTTCAAACATTTCCAGTCAAGAGTTTGGAGACACCTACTATTTTTTGTATTATTATAATTTATAAAATAGACTCAAAAACATATTTAGGCCCAAATTTAAAGGGGTCATGAAGTGGAGAATCAAAATGTTCTTGATATTTACAATATATAAGACGTTAATCTACAATAAAAACATACTGCAAGTTTCAGAACTCAAAACTAACTCCACAGTTTAAAATATGAATTATTCTTTTCCACCCTTCTGAAACACCCAGATTTGAAATCAGGATAATCGTAATTTCAACTCATGTCTGTCCATCAGTCATAACAGTGATACTGCTGTTGGATAAAGATGTAGAGTAAGACCGTCAAAATCAGACTTTGTTCTGTCAGTGGATGTAAAAAAAACTGCACCACCAAAAAGTTTGCATAGCATTCCAAATGATCCAAGCATTACAAATGCATGGCTGAAGTTTATTTTAAATGACATGCCTGAATGACTGAAAGGTAAAGTTTTCGTTTGTTCTGCACATTTCACAACACTGTTTGAAATATTCTCAACCTGCTGCAGGTTTTCTTTTTTATTATTGAAAGATATGGCAATGCCAAGCATTTTGTCCTCGGAGGCATTACAGGTAAGTACATTTATTTTATATATCTTACAGTGTGTTTGTAATAAACATCACACCAGTGTTTAACTCTATTAAGGCACTAAGCGTATCATTGTTTGAGTGTGGCTAATAAAATCATTACATACCCAGATCAGAAAAATTTGCTTTAATTTGTTTATTATGTGAGTAGAATATATTTTATTATAGTTTGTTACCATTGCTATTATTAACTATTCAAACAATGCGTAGCTAGTGTTTTACTGTCATAAATTTATTAACAGTAATCCATATAAAAATAATGTCAACATCTGGTTTGCGGCACGCACAAAGGACTTTCTAAACACAAACAGTCTTTATTCTCAAACCAAACACTCAGGAGATTACTGCAGACAGGAATAAGTAACGTAAACCATATATAAAGCAAACGAGAACCGACAAAGGACTGAACTAAACAAAAGAAAAGAACTACCCTCAACCCTCTACAATGCGAGTAAATCACTCGCATATGCGACCAAATTTCACGCTAGGCGACTAAAAAATGTTTTTAATTAGCCAATGACTAGTAAATTGTACGATTTCACTCGCCTGTGATTGAGTTAGAGGCAAATAAGTTCAGCGTAGATATAATTTAATTGCCTGCTGAAATTATACCTTTACGCACCATTGTTTGGCTTGAGAGCGCCCTCTGTCACTTTCTCTCTCTCTCACATGCCCTCAACATGAGAGAAAGAGAGAGGTATGTCAAGAGAATTGTTTTAAAGATAACAGAACGTAACGGTGACATTACATTCCCCTTCGGGAAGGCATGTCCTCGTGCCATAAACACCCTAACAATGGAGGAAGGGTGGGGGTCTTGGTGGTAGACGTGGTTGAGCTGGCGGTGGACGGGAAGCTGGTGGAGGATGAGCCCAACTTCAGAGCCAACGAAGAGAGGAGCCAGAGTGGAACCTTTGCGCACGGTCTGGATGGAACCTGGGTACTGACTGATGGAAAGTCCGTGGCAAAACCAGTGAGAAGATGGACCAAGGCAGAGCCGGAGGAACAAAGAAGCCCATTGGAGCCCAAGTGATGACAGACCATGGTGAAACCGAGGGAGGGCGAAGCTAAGGCGGAGACAACAGGCTGACAGGCCTAGGTGGAGTCACAGGCTCGGAGGCCCAAGTGCATATCACAGGGCCGAGTTGGGGATCAGAAAGCCCGAGGTGGAGCTGAACAGAGCCAGCAGAGAGGGCGGAGCTGAGGAGATGGATGGCACCAGCGGGGACGGCAGACCCAGGGGACTGGACGGAGCCAGCAGAGAAAATAGAACCAACGGAGGAGGAAGATCTCCGGACGGAACTGGGTCGTCCAGGTAGCAGATGGGATAGGTAGAGGAGGAGAAAGTTTGAGGGTGGGGACAATTATGGGACCTGGATCCGTGGACCTCCAAATGACGAGCCAATGATCCGGGCTTGGGAATGGACTGAGCAGCAGGTGCTGATTCTGGGACGGAATTGACAGTAAGCTCTGGCCTTGAGATGGACATGGTGGCCGGTTTTGGCTCTGGGAAGAACATGGTGGCTGGCTCTGGCTCCACAGGGTGAGTTGGTTCTGTGCTGAGCGCGGGCTTACTCTCTGGTTCAGTGGCAGAAGTGGGGCTGACAGGCTCTTCCTTCTTGGCCTCAAAGACGGTGAAGTGAGAACCACAGCACAGGAGTACCCACTCCACATATTCAGGGAAGGTCCCTTGAGAACCTACTCCTGGCAGGTGTGTCTTGGACTGCTTGTTAAGGCTGATATGGTAGAACACACAGAAGGAGTGGTCGGGATAGAGTGTGAGGCAGGTCTAAAAAAATCCCTCAAGTGGTCCTTGAGTAAACGATCTCTTGATCAATAAGGAAGAGGTGAACTGCTGGTAAGTCAATTTTTTTCTTCTTTTTCTCTTTTTTGAAGGTTGATTCTTCTGTTAGTATGTGGTGTGCAGTGCGCACAGAGATGAGTTTCTAAATAGAAGAAACAAGTTTCTTTTTTCTTAAACTAAACACTCAGGAGATCACTGGAGACAGGAACATTTGACTCGTAAACCACACATAAAGCAAATGAGAACCGACAAAGGACTGAACTAAACTGGCAATATAAATACATAGGGCAAACAAAAGAACTAAACTAGACATAGGTGACAGTAATACATAACAATTAGAGATGCGCGGATCAGCTCTAATGTCACCCGAATCCGCTGTTAAAAATAAATCATCCACCCGCCACCCACCCAAAGCTATGATTTTCTCTGATTTAGATATCTGTACCCGACCCACACCCGATTGTCACATTACAATTATTCTAATTCTCAGTATTAAGCGTGATGATATGGTAAATGGATGATTTATTTTTAACAGTGGATTCCGGAGACTGCAGCCGTGGGAATAAGCAATCTTTTTTCTCCAATAAAGAAAGAAAATTTTCCTCTGATGACTCATTGAACTGAAAGTTTGAAGAACAGTACTTTTCCACTTAATCCATTATTCTGGATGTCTCATCTTCCCATTCTATGAAGTCCACCTTGTGTTTTTTCGCTTGTCCACTGTCATGATCAGTTACAACAGGGATATTAGACTTGTTAACGCTATAATGCAAGATAAATCAACATTTTCAGTGATTTAAATCTGGGAAAGAGAAAGGTGGCGACCTTGAGAGAAGCATGTTCTCATTAAACAGGCTGAATGTGCAAGCACGGAGAAGGACTATGTAGATCTCCAAATTGGGCTCACAGTGTCTCTTAAGTTTGAAAAACCAGAGCAACACCATGTGAATTGCTGGGCATCTTTCTTCTTCCAGCTCGTCAATGGCTAATTTGAAGAGAGTGAGGAATTCAATGTGCATGAGCTGGTCTTGAAAGATGCCCTCCATCCAATGCAGATGGTATTTGTCTTCCAGTGGCTGTCTGATGTCACTATACTGTTTTAGTATAGTTTCCAGCATGTCGACTTTACTGTTTCATCGAATTTAACATTCTTGAATAACAGTTTGCGCTAAACTTGCAATAGCCCTTGTTCTCTTCAGAAATGTCACAGGGATTTTGCACTTATCTAACATTTCCACCAACTCTTTGATGCCTTCTGGTGCATTCGTCTCACTGAATGTGTGTCTCAACACTGTGTTCAGTGTGTGTGTGGAGCACAGAACCCAGTGGTAGGTCCAAAGTGCAGCCTTTATATTCGGATCGTGGTTACTGACAAAAACAATTTGTCTGCTGATATTCCATAACTCATCAACACACTGGTTATTTGGTCATGGATATTGTCGTTGTTGTTGTTTTTTAGATGACTGTCAAATTCCACTGTTGCCAGAATGCGCCTCTTTTCAGATGCCACTTCTCGTTGATGTAGTGACATGTAAGGACTGTATATGCCCTCTTTGTCTGTTCACATACCTGTGGTAACAGCAATCCCACTGTATTCTATAACTTTCTGGATAACCTCTGACAGTTTTTCTTTATCATCAGCAGCCTGTTGCTTTGTCCTGTCACAAAAAGTTTGGCGATGCGGTATGATAGCATCAGCGTCAACTGCACCACACTTGGCTCCAATGTTTATTAGTGTTTGGCCCAAATGGAGGATTCCTTTGCCAGAGAAGTATATCTAGGCAGCACAGGTCCACGCAGACATCCAAGAACTCAGATTTAACTTCCAGTGGTAGTGTTGTCACAATGCCGGAATTTCTATCTTCGATACGATACCTTCGATACCATTTTCGATAACATGGGGAAAACTTCCATATATAGTGTATAATAATAAATCCATATAATAATAAATCTTTTTGATAATTTGGGTAATTTTGTTGCAATAGCTTACACAGGGAGGCTTTATTTGAAGCTTTTAACTGAATTTACAAAAAAAAAAAAAAGTGCAATTTATTTATTTGTTCTTATTTTATTATGATAGCACAAATAAATACAATATAATAAGGAGACATTAAATAAACATGGCTTTAAGTTTTTCAGGTGGGTTTAACAGTAGTATTCTTGTAAGAAATACTACAGAAATTGATTATTTTAGTAATCATATATAAAATAACACTGGATTTAAGAATTAAATACAGATTAATGCTTACAATTAAATATACAAAAGTTATTCAGTCAAGAGCAGTGAGTGATTTTCTCTTTGTCTTTTGTTCTTTGATTAACACGGGCACACAGACGGACACAGGTTTATTAGGCTGCTGTCACTTTAAGAGCTTATGCACAGATCCAATATACTGTTACACAACACTATTACACAACTGTAATGTGAACTGTTACACAACTATTTACATTCCAAAACTGACTGTTTACCTACATGGAAATACTAGCCAAGACGGGCATTTTTACATAATTGTGTGTATATTTGACAGTTTAAGCGCAACAAGTCACGGAAAAGATCTCAATCAGGTACTTGCAAGCTGTTTGAGAGGCTGCTTTACGTGCACACTTTTAAACTTAACCACGATCAGCATCACTGGTAACCACAGAAACAAACAAGGACATAATCAGTAAGCAAGGAAACCAAAACTAAACAAAGCAGAGAAACAGGAACTAAAGGAAACAGAAAAGAATGTCAAAATAAAATCCCACATAACAGAACTTAACCGTGATAGATATTTGGTTATGTTGAATATGTCATATGAATATGACAGAATATGACAAAGTGTCCCTACTAAGCATTAAAGTTGCAAACAAAAATGTTTAACCGTTGGCAAATGAATGAGAAACAATGTAATTTCTTAAACCTACTTAAGCTGCAGAGTCTTTTGTAATAAGACAAGGAATAATAGTAATTTTAAAACTATATACCGAAAATGAAGCAGTTAAGCAAGCAAAAGCAATTACCACACTGAACCAGACTGTTGCAATTGTTGTGATTGCATTGTTTCACTTTCTTCTGTGGTTTGACTCGGGCTTAAAAATATATGGCTCTCTCACAACGCTTGCCATCTCGAGCATCAAAACACACTACATGCTGTAAAGGAAGGTGTGAATACAGTGCAATGAAGTTAGCCGATCACAGCAGTGGGCATTTACTTCCGTTTCTGCAAGAGGTAATGTCCATTGAAATTTAGTGTTTTTCACAGAGAGTGAAAATGAAGATGGAAAATTATCATTTTTACAAATATTGGACCTTTGCTGGTGCAAACTTTATAAACTAACCTTGAGAAACAAAAATCTGAATCTGCATTTCATGACCCCTTTAAAATGTATGAGTTTGATTTGTATATAAAAATTTCCATTCATTTGGATTACATAGTTTTAATAAACTAAAAAAAATAAAAAATAATGTGATACAATTTTGTCAGTCATACATACAGTAAACGAAACAGGTAAGATTTATGTAATAGTACTAACTGAATATTTCATGTTCCGCAGCCAGCCATATTTTAACCATCTTCTTACATGTTTAATTGTTAATGCTGATTCTCATCAATTTAAATAAATGCATTTTGAACATTAGATTATTTAAATAAAATGAAATAAATAAAATGAGTTAATAATAAACTATGCCATATTTTTTATGAGCAGAAATATGTCCTGTTTCTTACCTGTATGCCTGACAAATAAGGTTATTTGTTTGTTGTTTGTTTATGTTAAAATGGTGTAATCCAAATGGATGGAAATTTTATATGCAATTCAAAAACACAAATTTGAAATTTAGACCTAAATATTTTAAATCTAAAGCTTAAAGCTAAAGTCACTATTTGCACCATACGTGGCAAATATTTGAGCCAATCTGGATTTCTCTATGAACGCCCTCCATGATACTCTTCAAACCCACTCCGATTCCATCTGTGTCCCTTGGCCAAACAGAACAGCACCACACCGCATGTGTGTGTGTGTCTAGTCCAGAGCTCTGTGATCTTCAAAAGCTTCTACAACATTAGGGATTAGCATGAACACTAGGTTTTGTTCACTGTTTTGCCTCCTGTCGTTATTGGTTTATCAGCTGCCGAGTCTCCGTGGTTGTGCTCGGGTGACTGCAGGCCAGCGGCTCAAAGAACAAAGTTGAGCACTAACACTAACTAGTGTTGCTATACATCAAGTGGCCATACAATATAGCACCAACATATTTTATCATACCAAAGAAAACAAAATTGCCCTTAAAAATGCTAATATTACCTGCATACATAAAAAATATTAATATGACATAGACTACATGGGCATTTGAACATTTTGGTTTCAAAATTTCTCTTGAATTTCATGCTCTCTACAGCTAATCTATCTGTGGTAATTTTACTTTTTTTTTCTTCTTTTTTTCTGTGTTTTTTCCCTTGCACAGTTGATGATTTTTAATTCCTTAATATTTTTTGTGAAAACCGAGATTTTTTTTTTTGTTGTTGTTCAGGATTCTTTGATGAATAAATAGTTCAAAATAACAGGATTTAGTTGAAATATAAATATGTTGTAACATTATAAATGTATTTATTGTCAATCAACTCTTCTAATCAATTTAATGTGTTCATTCTAAACAAAATTAATAACTAAAGGCTCCTAACCTTTTAACAGTTTTGTATGTCTACTTATCTTGCTATCCTAACTCTGCATGATTATAGGGTTAGTTGCATTTTATTATTTGCATTTAGCTTTGTTTTTGTGACCCTATTAGAATGAACATGTAACCCATTTTTGGGCGACGACAAACTGAAAACCACAAACTGAAAACCACATAACATGTCAATACGCATGTATATTTGTTTTAAACACTGGCAAGCCACTTCCAAAACAGCAAATGCACCAAGAGAGGGGTTTTACGTGTTCACACTTGCTTTGTTTGACAAAAACACACTCCACACAGTTGTTGAAGACACATTCCATTTGTCATAAAACATTGAAAGTTTTCTAAAAATGCAGAGTAATAAAGTAACTTCTCCTGCTGGCATCTGGCTTAATAAAGGCTTCATCAAATCATGTATTATCAGGTATAAAGACCCTTAGAGACTCACACAAAAACTCCAATCACACCCGAAGAGGCATTTCTCCCAATTATAGTTTCAAGGAAAAGACAGTCTGTGTTTTTGGAGAAGAAAACAAAAAGCACAGATTGCTTGTGTTTTCAAAAGTCTCTATTTTATTCAGGTCTTCAGATATGGCTAGGGTTCCTTCCTTATGGTCCACTGGGGCAAAATCACATGTCTGATTGCTTCTCAACAAGCTGCATACTGTAATATATGGCAGCATAAACAGTGCATGAGAACTTATGTACCAGAGTTTAAAACTTAGTGTTTGAGGTTTAAAAGAAACTTGCCGCTAAACACAGATAACACAGAGTACGGGATGTTCTGTGTTCCAATCACTCAGACCACTTTCAGTGGTTTTGTGCAGTGCTCAAAGAGGCATATGGCCTTATCACATTTGTAGCACAAACATTAAAGCACATGACTACATTGAAGTATCAGCTCCTCATGTAACAAGTAACCATTATGGCAAAACAGACATTTTAAAATTTGCTGACTAGAACATAACACACAAAAAAAGATATTTTAAAGAATGTTGAAGCATTTCGTAAATGGCCACAATCGTCAGGGTCAAATTCAGTCTCCGCAGCAATGTCTAAAGTAGATGGCAATGCTGAATTTGGGATCAAAAATTCTCATAGTTATGTTTTGTTACACACTTTAAACTTGCTGAAAGGTTTGGTTTCAACAGAAATCAATGATCAACTTCAGTCTTCACATAACAGGGTTTTAACAACAGATTCACGTGACAAACTCTGGTTTTCTTTTTCTGATCTGGTGTCTCAATAAAATAATTTAAGTCAGACATATGATTAACGACAGTATATGGACCCACAAGCCTAGCCTGAAATGGTGAGGCCACGATTGGCAAAAGTACCATTAGCTAGTCTCCTAGCTGGAAAGTAGGAACGTCCGCCTGTCGGTCAAACAAATTTTTAAAGTTTTATTTTATCTTACAAAGTTTTATTTTGTCTTGTGCATGACTAAGATGGATTTTAGCTAGATGACAATAAAGAATGTTGAGACATTTCGCAAAATATCTTAAATTTACATTTACATTTACATTTAGTCATTTAGCAGACGCTTTTCTCCAAAGCGACTTACAAATGAGAATAGTAGAAGCAATCAAATCAACATGAGTACAACAGTATGTAAGTGCTGTGTCAAGTCATAGTTTCATCAGTAAAGTGCTCGTAGCAAGGTTTTTTTTTTTTTTTTAAATATAAATAAACGCAAATAGATGGAGAAAGAGAATAGAAAATCGAAAACAGACAAGAAAAATAAAAGTGCTAATATTGCTGGGTCAAGTGTTGACGAGAAAGATATGTCTTTAGCAGTTTTTTTAAAAATGGCTAGAGATTCAGCTGCTCGGATAGAGCGTGGTAGGTCATTCCACCAACCAGGAACAGACCAGGAGAAGGTCCGTGAGAGTGATTTTGTGCCCCTTTGGGATGGCACCACAAGACGCCGTTCACTTGCAGAACGCAAGGAGGAGAGACTGAATCAACTTTGAAATGACTTCAGCTGAAAAATGACACTATTTTCTTTCAGAGCTGCTGTAAAGCCGAAATAAACTCTGTTTATCTGTCTAAATTTACATTTACGCATTTGCCAGATGCTGTTATCCAGTGACTTCCACTGAATTTAAGGTACACATTGTATAAGTTCTTGCTTTCCCTGGGAATCAAACCCATGACCTTCGCGTTACTAGTCAAGTCAAGTCAACTTTATTTTTATTGCACTTTATACAATACAGTGATAACAGGAAAATGATTCAATGATATAAACAGAGTTTATTTCGGCTTTACAGCAGCTCTGAAAGAAAATAGTGTCATTTTTCAGCTGAAGTCATTTCAAAGTTGATTCAGTTCTGCTGTAAAGATTATCAATTATTAAATTAGTTAATTTAATCTATAAAGCAGTCTGGCAAGCAGGGCGGGGCCGAGAGCCGTAAGAACGCAGCGAGGCCGGTGGCGCAAGTGCTAATGAGCGCCACACCGGTCTTGAGTCTCACAGAGGAGCTCCGGAAGGATAAAAGGAGGAGAGACGACAGTGCAAGACATGAGAGGACCAGGCCTGGACTATTTATGTTCTGTTTATTATGTTTATATGCTGCAGTCATTTGTGAGGGGCTGCCGCTTTATTTTCGTTTTGTTGTTTATTTCATGACTAAAGTTATGTTTAACGTTCGCCGGTTCCCACCTCCTTTCATCCTTCCTGAGCTCCTCCACAAGACTCGAGACCAGTGTGGCACGCAGGTGACGCTCATTAGCACTCGCGCCACCAGCCTCATTCCGTTCCCACAGCTCTCGGCCCCGGCCCTGCCTACCCACAAGCAACTCTGCAGAAAACAGTGATGTCATCGTCCAGCTCAATTCAGTTCAGTACTAGTGCCATGCTCTACTGTTCGAGCAATAGGAAAGCAGAAGTTCCACAGAAGAAAGTAAGTCATACAGGTTTGACTAAAGGCCCCAACAGGGCTTGACATTAACACCCGCCAACCCTCCAAATGTGGGTGGATTTCAGCAGTGGCGTATAACACAGTCACTCCTACTAGCCACTTTGGCGGGTTACATTTTATATATAGCCTAATATACATTTTTCAATTGGAGTCTTTTTTAAAAAAAGGCATCTGAAATAATAAAAAGCACACAAAAATGAGATACCAACATCAGTGCAATGTTGTCAAATATCGATACTGAAATAACTGAAACACTTCTAATACTAATTTTGCGCAGAATAGATACACCATACCAGCTGCACTTTCTCTCTCTCTCATCTCTCCAACAGCGAGGTGACACCTCCCCTCACTCACTTGTTTCATTTGATCCGGATAAATATTGTTGGTTTTAGGGCTTGAATTCGGTATGCGTATTGGGCATAATTTTACTAATTTCCACAGATTTTGTGCTCACACCCAAAGTGCGTGAAAATAAAGCCGCCTCTCAGTACTAAATTGAGTTGTTTTTTGCTGCTTTTTGCGCTTAAACAGTGAAATACACACAAAATAATGTCAAAATGCTGGTCTTGGCCAGTATTCACATAAACACAGTCAATTATGATTTAACGCATGTGTAACAGTATATAATGCATCTGTGCATCCTTATATACCTGCTGCCAAATTATGAGATAATAAAAATATCTATATGGCAGTTTTTCCCCATGGTATCGATGTCAAAATTGTGGCCAGTGAAAATGCTGAGTGTCTAGTAACTTTGAAAAACCACTAGCTACGGTGGCTGGTGAGCAAAAAAGTTAATGTCAAGCCCTGGGCACCAATATTATGACAAATCTCCCCACAGCAATGTGGGATTTTGAGGTGAGAACCAGACTCCCAGGTCCCTCTACTGTCGCACAGTAAAAAGACCCTGGCACTGGACCCAATGTGTGACCTTTTGTTCACTTCAGTACAGTGCTGAGCATGAAGGATGACTTCAGATCAATTTTCAACAACCCAAACCATCAGGGACAAAACCCAAAATCAGTCAAAGCCTCCTGTCCATCTGATCAGAAGAACCAATGCCAGTATGGAGCTGACACATGCACAGATCAGATTTACACTTGCAAACTGCAGAATGGCAGTTTGCAAAACAGAATGGCATCTGTAAAACTTAGTTTGCACAACACACTTCAAAGGCCAATTAACCATGACATTCATGTTTTGTGTCTCTTCTGAAATATATTTTGTGCTTTATTATCAATATCTTTAACATCAGAACAGACTCTGAGAAAAAATAAACAACAGTTCTGAAACTGCTGATAAACTCATCTTCTCTGCCACTCTTTGATGAGTCATCCAACTTTCATGCAAAGGAAATGTTAAGTATTCACTTCCTGATGCAAACGGCGATTAAACGCAATGAAATATGAGTCACATAGACTGTTTCCCAGTAAAATGAATAAGTGCTCAATTAAAACAGTCTGAAACAGAAACAGAGTGACACAGAAACCTGTTCCTGAAAAGCTGCAGCTAAGGCCCGAAGTATAGTTCGTTTTTTATGCGTACAGTGTGCGTGACATAAATTTCTTCATCTGCATAGTATACACATAATGTACATGCACAGCCAATTTTTTTAACTGTGTGCTGCACGTGCATTGAATATTTTGCAATTAGTTGTTCCACAAGGTGGCAACACTAGCCTGAGCCACTGTTTTTTCCCCCTGGTCATTGTTTCATAGTCAAAAAAAATAGTGCAGGTATAGTGCAAGTCTAGCTGGTAGACCAGAACATAGTCATGCTATTCTCAAGCAAAACTGAGCTGGTGTAGCTGGTCCACCAGAACTCTCGCTTCCCATGCTGGGGACCAGCAAACCAACAACCAGCGTCCCATGCTGGACCCAGCACACAAAACATACCCTATAGTGGTGACCAGAAATGCTGGATTTTTCAGCAGGGGTCTTTTCCATTTCTTTTTCGACTCTGAAACGACAGGTTGGGCCAGTGTTGCTACTTTTTGGACAAATGCAAGGTGCATGTGTGAGCGTACAGAATATGCGCAGTTAGAAAAATCGATCTGTCCATGTACAGTATGCACATACTGTACAGCTGATAATGAAATTATCATTGTAAAACTTAAAGCGTACAAGTAAAAGTCAAACTTTACTTTGGGTTAAAGCAGTTAGCTTTCTAACCAAAGGCTAATTTAAAAAAAAAAGAAAGAAAAACAAACAAAGGAAGGGAAAAATTTAATTTAATTTAATGTTTAGCTTCGGTAATACGTTGTGGGACTCGCATAACACTCTGGTGCCATTGACATGAATAGGAATGCTAACGGATAGCTCTTTCCAGATTATTAAACCTCTTCGGGTTAAGCTAGCTAAGGCCCTGTTTTGGTCAATCCAATCACAAGTACAGTTGTGCTCAAAAGTTTACATACCCCTTGCAGAATCTGCAAAATGTTAATTATTTTAACAAAATAAGAGGGATCATGCAAAATGTGTGTTATTTTTTATTTAGTACTGTCCTGAATAAGATATTTTGCATAAAAGATATTTACATGTAGTCAAAAAATAGCTGAATTTATAAAAATGACCAGTTCAAAAATTTACATACCCTTGATTCTTAATACTGTGTGTGATTACCTGGATGATCCACGACTGTTTTTATGTTTTGTGATGGTTGTTCATGAGTCTCTTGTTTGTCCTGAACAGTTAAACTGACCAACGTTCTTCAGAAAAATCCTCCAGATCCTGCAAATTCTTCAGTTTTCCAGCATCTTTTGCATATTTGAACCCTTTCCAGCAGTGACTGTGTGATTTTGAGATCCATCTTTTCACACTGAGGACGACTGAGGGACTCAAACACAATTATTAAAAAAGGTTCAAACATTCACTGATGCTCCAGAAGGAAACGCGATGCATTAAGACCCGGGGGGTGAAAACTTTTGAGCACAACTGTAGATGAGACAGACACATTCCCGTTTACACCTGGTGTTTTAATTTGTCTCTTTTGTCCACTTTTAACCACTTCTGTCCTGATTTCTTCGAAGGGGGGGTCTACGGGCGGGAAAATGTATGTTTTTTTTTTTTGTTTGTTTTCAGATCTTTCGATCTAATGGACAAACTAAGCTTGTGCAATTTACATATGAATGCGCACAGAGACAACGGAAAAACACATAGAGAGCAGCAGCTTTCGTTTCTGTTCTGTCAGCTGCCGAATGCTGCGAGTGTGTGTTAGAAATCAAGAATGGTGAGAGAACATTGTGCTTGGTACGTTTTTCTTCTTCAAACCAAACTTGGGTCTTCAGCCGACAAAGTTTAAATCCTGTCTGGCTAGTGCTCTTCCCATAACGCTAACGTGTTAGGTCAGTAGGCATAGAGTAGGCGGTCTTTAGTGGCTGTTCTAATGCATTTCTAATGCATCTAATGCAATTCAGTCAAATGAGTTTTCGACTACCTCTGGAAGTGGTCGAAAGTGGACAAGCTCAAAACGTTTTAGACCGCATTTACACCTGTATTTAGCGTTGTCCACTTGTCAAGTTAAGTCACCTTTATTTATGTAGTGCTTTTTACAATGCAGATTGTGTCAAAGCAGCTTTACAGTGATAACAGGAAAATAATTTTGGCTGCACAGCAGCTCTAGAAGAAAATAGTGTCATTGTCCAGCTTAAGTAGGTTCAGTATTGATTCATTCCGTTGTATAAATCATTAGTTATTAATTTAGTTCATTTATTTATACAGCAGCTCTGGAGAAAACAGTGATGTCATTGTCCAGCTCAGTTAATTCGCATACAATGGTGTCAATGCAGGCAAATCAAAAACATTATTGAATATCAAGTGTCCCCAACTAAGCAAGCCAGAGGCGACAGCAGCAAGGAACTCCATCAGGTGACAAAAATGGAGAAAAATTTTGATCAGATCGACCAAAACACATCTTAATACCAGGTGCAAACAGGGCCTAAGATGCTTGTTGGCATCTCATCTCAGTGATCACCATCCAAAACACAACATATGTCATCTCAAAACATGACCATTGCTTGCCTCTTTTCGTAGGACTATTCCTGCAGAAATTCCTAGCAAACTGTTTTGCAAACTGTGCCATTCCACCACAGATGGTGCACACAAGGTCTGTGTAGACACAAGGAGATGTTTGATATGCAGCATCTAGATCAGTGTGAGAGGAAAGTGGTCATATGTTCTGCCTGCAGGAGCAGGAGTCGAGCCGAGAGGATGAAGGAGCTCTTAAACTGGGCCATCTCTGATGTGTATCCAGGAAAGGCAGGGGTCTGATAGGAGTTGGGCCGTAGGGAGTGTTCATGACAGAGGCACATCTGGGAGGTTATCTGGGTGGAATCAGGCCACACTGGATTTGGGTCCAATGATCGCGCACCACAGTGTTTTTTTCTTCTATATACAGCTACACTGGAGGCAACATTAAGATCAGAAAGTTGCAGCTCTTCATATGACTTCTACAAAGAGCTTCCAAAAAGCTGTCTACGCCGCTGCATTTCAAGCAATGGCATATGTTAATAGAACTAAACCATTTTCAGCTTTGAGTGTTTATTGTGTTCATTCTATTTAAAATAAATGCATCTCGAAGGCCTGATGCCACATTCAGTATCATCACGCAACGCTATTACATTTTATATCAAACATCCAGGGCTTGACATTAACACCCGCCAACCCGCCAAATGCGGGTAGATTTCAGCTGTGGCGGGTAAGACAGCTACTCTCACTAGCCACTTTGGCGGGTTGAATATAATTTCAGCCTACAGCCTAATCAAAGGTAGCCAAGCTCGTCGTAGCACAAAATTACAATCCGATCACAATTCGTTATCGATTAACTTGCAGTTAGTGAAGACGGGATAGGCGGAATCGCGCTGAATGACACACAACAGAAGCACTCTTTCTCTCTGTCGCACGCGCGATCAGATCTCCTTGCGCCTGAATAGTCAAATACACGCACACGCAGATGTCAAAATGTCCATCGTGTGGAGTATCTCGCGTGAATACAGTCGGTTATGGCTTAAGTGGACGTAAACAGGTGGGTAATAAATGGATATGTGTCAGTATATTACGTACATGCATTCAGCAGCCCAATTAAATATCTGTCTGTCATTAATGTTAATCAAACAACAAAAGATGTTAAATAAATGTATACATGTTAAATAAACCTACTGTATCTGAAAAAAAAAAAAAGTTTAGGCTATTTAATTTACTATTGTATTTGTAATTTGCTAATTTGCTTCTTTGTTCTTTTATATAGCCTAACAAAAATAACTTATAAAATTTATCATATTATGGTCATATTACCCACCCCTTGCCCACCCGTACATACCAGACGATATACCATGTAGGCCTAGTCTTGATTTGGGTGGTCAATCTGCATTTGAAAGTTTGAAAGCGTTTTAAATCTAGCTAATAAAGTAAAATGACTCAAAATCAAGTAATTTTTAGCATGCCAAAGTCAACTTTAACAGCAAAATTGTGGCCAGTGAATATGCTGAGTGGCTAGTAATTTTGGAAAAACCACTAGCCACAGTGGCTGGTGAGCAAAAAAGTTAATGTCAAGCCCTGCAAACATCCAATGAGTATTTCCTGAGTCAGACAGTACATGACGTCTGCATTTACAAGAATTCTTGTATTAGGTGTAATGGCTACACAGGAACATGATTCAAGCAGTTTTTAAATGGCATGTAATGCAATCACAGAAAGTTTACAAGGATGTCTTACCTTCACTGGATGATCCAGACAAGTCGATAATGACATAGACCTTTCCCTCTGGCTCCAAATCTATCTGTAAGGACCATCCAAAAAACAAAAAAGAAAGAAAAAATGTTTTAGCAGAAGAGTAAAGGAACATCTTCAATAATCTTCACTGGCCTTTGTACTTAATGCATGCGATCTAAAATAAACACATTTTATGAAAAAGCAGACTGGATTATAAGTGTTACAATTTCTCCCAATCATTTTGGGCAGACACTCACAAATTAAGAAAAAACAAGCAATTTATCACAAAGAATCTGGTAACACTTTACATTAAGGTCTCATTTGTTAACATTAGTTAATGTATTAACTAACATGAACTAACATGAACTTACAACACCATGTTGTAAATGTGTGTGTTTAATGCCCATTTGAAGTAAATTTTGAAAGCCACATAGCCAAAACTAAAGGTGCAGTCATCATTTACACACTCTCAAGAAGCTCAAAACCCATTTGAATGTTTCCCATGGAACACAAAAGAAGATATTATCAAAATGTCAAAGCTGCTTTTTTTTTTCCATACAACAAATATGCATGATAATCGCACATTGTCAAGTTCAGATGTAATTCTGTTGTACTAAAAAGATGCCCATGCGCATGCTATATATACAATAAATTAGTGTCTGTGACTTCACGCTTCATTAGGTTTGCACACCACCTGTGAAAGCCTTACTTATCAGTAATGATACTAATGGAAATAAACAAGCACACATGGTCAAGATTAGCCAAATAAATGCTGAGTATGTGGCACCAGCAGAGGAAACAGCACCGTCTCGATGTGAACATGAGCCCTGTGAGGGTTGTGCTGAGGCTGAAATGACTGATATTAGGCCCAGTTCTCCTCTCAGCAGCTAATGACAGCATAACGGCTGTTCCATCAAAACCAGATTAAAGCAGGAAATGGAGGGAGGATGTGGGGATGAGTGGAGAGATTTGTACATGCTATGAGAGTAAAGAGAGAGACAGAGAGACAGTGAGGATGTGTGTGGGAGTTGGGTTAGAGGCGAGCCGTATCATGTTAGTGCAGTCAACACAGGTTTTACACAGGATGCACCAGTGCAAAGAAAAAAAACCCTGCTGCAAGCGCCCGCACACGCAAAATTCACACTTCCAAACCAAAGGTACCAGTATCAAGGTACAGTTGATTGCAATAGCTGAGATTCTTACATATTCACTATAATTCACATAGCTACATTATCATGGCAAAACAGATTTCATGAGAAAAAACTGTTAGTTAGCAGGCAGAATGCATGTACAGTACATTACAGTTCAAAAAGTTTGGGGTCAGTAATATTATTTTAATGTTTTTGAAATAAGTCTCTTATTATTTAATCAAAATACAGCAAAACAGTAATATTGTGAAATATAACAATTCAAAATAACTGTTTTCTATTTTAATATATTTTAAAATGCAATTTATTCCTGTGATTGACAGGATTATGTTATAGTCTGATAGTTTTCATTTTGTTTTGGTTTCGTTTTCCCTGTTCCCATTTTGCCTGAGTTCTGTTTGCTACTCAGGGTACGTTTACACAACAATGATGTACTAAAAGCAAATAAATTTTCATTTGCGTTTTTCGCGAACAGACGACAACGTTGTCAAAACGATCAGCGTTCACAAATATCCGCGAAAATGATTAAAAATGCTGTATTGTGCTGCCAGGCCAGTAGTTGGCGATGTCACTTTGTAAAGAAAAACTAGGCTGCTATAGACCCATTAGCAGCAGACGTGACAGTTACGTCACTTGCAGCTGCACGCGCATAGTGGTTGCAGAAAAATAGCGGTAGCAAGTGGAGGAAAATGTGCAAAATCCACAAAATAAGAGAAAAATGTTTTGTTGTGCCTTTGGATGTCAGAATCGGAATGCAAAAAATATAGTCTTCATTTGTATAGAATACCGTCGTTGAAAACGCCCTTTGAAGCTAAACGGAAATGTTTATGTGGCAAGTCACAGACTGGACTGATGAAACCTTCAATGATTAATCTACTATTAAAGCAGGAATTTGATGTAAACAGTAAGTCTACATAATATGGAGGACATACATACATAGCAGTTACAGCATGAAATAATATTTAAACCTATAACATTTTACAAAGATAACTTTTAAACATAGCCTATAACATTTTTATTTCACAATTCTGACTTTTTTTCTTGCATTTGCGTGTTTATATCTCCCATTTCGGACTCGCAATTGTGAGTTTATTTCACAATTCTGAGGGGGAAAAAGTCAGAATTGCGGGATATAAACTTGCAATTCTGAGGAAAAAAGACAGAATAACGAGTATATCTCACAATTCTGTTTTTCCTTCTAAGAAATGTGAGATATAAACTCAGATTTGCGAGAAATAAAAGTCAGAATTGTGAGATACAAACTCGAGTTAACTCTTTTATTCTTTTATTCCGTGGCTTCCATAGACTGCTACTGCAGAACTGTCATTTTCTGCAACCAGGTAGGATCCGCCCAAAAAAAAAAAAAAAAAACGTCACCGCTGTTTGCAAACACCAAATTGGTCTATAGACTGAAAACGTAATACACATGCGCATGACATCACCATTTTCACAAATTTGCATTTTTGTAGTTTACACCAAGACAATAACTTTATCGTCTTCGAATCCTGTTTTCAAAAGTTTTTAATTGAAAACGGTGTCATGTAATCGTACCCTTAATATAAGACCATAAAAACACATGCATAAAACTCAAATCATCAAAATGTTTTAAGTCATTTTAAATGGAGATATAATGTCACGCCGCAGGACATTTCTGCTTCCCAAAAGTATTTCATATCAACTACCCAAAAGCTGTTTGCAGAATTGATGAATATTGAAATCAAACTTTAATTTTTTAAAGCATAATGTGTCTTTGAAAGCCCTGAGGCTGCTGTGGGGTTTCTTCACTCCTTGCATAATGAAGGATGAATGAATCTGGAGGCTCTCCAGAACAATCATGCAGTGATTTACTGGTCTGTAGAATTCTTGCTATAGTGACATGTTTGCTATCCCAAATGACCTTGTGACCTTCTCCCTTCCTCCCACTTCCTGTGATGTCATGCTGAAGCTGATCTCTGAATGCTCTCTGTCTTGCAGGTGTGACGACACACCAAATATAGCTGCTAGCTGTAGCAGGAAAGGAGAGTGAGTGAATGTTTATGTCTGGAAATATTGTGTGCATGTTTTTGCACATATGTGTCTGTTCACGCATGTACACGAGGGTGTGGAAGTAAATATTTGCATTTAGATCAGTCTGTAGTGTGCTGCTGAGTAAATGGGACATCTGGACATCACATACATGCAGGTCAAGAAATATAGGCTTGCTCATAAAAAAGAAGCAAGTGTTGATTTTTTTAGATGCATGAGAGCTATAAGTGATCAGATAAACAGACTATGTCTTCAATGTCTTTTTTTCTATGTATTTCTATGTCTTCAATTTTCTCTGTCTTCAATGCCCCCCCCAACCCCCAACCCCCAACCACCAACCACCACCATTTACTCACCCTTGTATAGTTTCAAATTTGTACAACTTTCTTTCTTCTGTTGAACACAAAAAAAACTGCCATTTTTGTTCATACACTTTAAAAATTGTAAAAATACTACGGAAAAAAAAAAACTGTTAATACGGCAAGTTCCCTTACTAAATAAAAGGAAAAACTGTAAAAGATCTAACCAGACATTAATTTTACAGTAAAATACTGTTAAATGTACAGTTTTTTAGAAGTAAAAAAAAGAATATATATATGAAATTTACAGATTGTTCTGTAAATATTTTTACATTTTTACTTTATTTTTTACAGAATTATTGTGGCAACCACAGCTGCCTTTTTTCTTTTCTTTTTTTTTTGTAAGAAGAACAGAATTTTTTTTTTACAGTGTACATACAATAGGGTCCAAAATAACATATGAAAATTAAGTTATTCACTTATTGTCCAGTGAGCAGCTTTTGTATTCCACAGAAGAAAGGAAGTCGTACAGGTTCGGAATAACATGACAGTGGATAAATGATGAGAGAAAACTCATTTTAGCCAAACTACTCCTTAATTAACTGTATGAATTTAGGAAATATTTTGTGACACTGATTTTGGCTGTTTTTTCCCAACAATTTAAGGTTTCATTTGCATCTATTTGGATGACCTTAATGTTTGTTCCACCAGATATATTCAACAGAGAAACTGTGCCAACTCCACTCTGTCCTATTGCTGTAATGACAGTAGAGAAGAACTGTGAGGTGGAGACGTGACGTCTGTTTGACACCATCCAGATGTTCCCTTATTACATATACAGTATACAGATAATGTTTTTTTAAGTAGTATACAAATGTAAACATTTCTATCAGCTTATTTTTGACACACAGTGATGCACGCGGGCACGCACACAAACACACACACACACACACACCAAAATGAAATTTGCTCAGCTAGATTCAATTCAGGCACTTTCATTTCATCTGCCTCCACACAGCCACATACAGTATGTTTAGGTACATAAACTCCTAGAAAATCTTGTCTTAATCATTTCTCTTAGACAGCAAACTGACTGAACAGAAAGAAAATTTTTCTGTTTCTCTGAAGTGACCCCAATAATGTCATATGCTTGCTCTAGAGTTGCAGAAGCGTCTCAAATTGCATTCAAATTTGCCAAGATACCAAAGTCTCCAATCAAAAATCAGAGATCTCAAAATGAACTTTTCATTGTAATAGGTTTATACCTTTTTTGACCCACTTAGGTAGCACTTAAGTACATCTTTATATATAATTTCATAATTACTTACAATTAGTGGTTAAACGGATCGTTGTTGATTCGTGATCCGTACGGACCAAGCCCCACGGTTCGGCACGCATGTGATTCGCGGATCAACTGCAAGTTTAACCGCAATAGAGTGAAAGGTTATCATTTGCACGTGTTTTGTCTTGCTAGTTTACGCATTAAATAGATATAAAACAATTCCAGCGCTAGAAGAGGCAAAAGAGGATTTAATTCGGTATCGCACGCCACGCTGTTACCGGTGCGCACAGACGCACATACATACAAGGCTCGCGCGCACACACACAGAGAGAGAGGCGCGTTTTAGATAGCTCGCAAACTCCAAATTGATTTCTCTTTCGCGCCCTCAATGCACTTGGATGGACACATACACGCATTATGTCAGTCAAAAACCCCTCTCGGCAAGTATTCTCGTAAACACATTCGGTTATGTCTTAATTGAACGAGGTGAGAATTCGGATGTGTATCTATGGGATGTGTGAGTGCATGGGGTCTTACTCTTAAAGTGACAGCAACCTATAAATACCTGCTGTTGTCTGTCATGTAAATCAAACAACAAAACACAGCTTAAACAAAGATTAATCTATATTAAATTTATACAGCGAACAGTGTCATTTTACATTTAATTATTACATTTCTGTACACGAAAATTAATACTACAGTTAGACCTTATACTTTATTTGTAACTTTATGTTGTATTTATCTATGCTTGTAATTGGTGTACGGTATTTGTTCTTTTTACAGTCTGTTCACTTGCCTTTAATAATGTATTAGTTAGGCTAGTAGTTTCTGCTGTAGTATCGGAGTAGTTAAAGTGGGCTAAGTAATAAATGCAAAGTTACCCCCCACCCCCCAATTTTTTTTTATTATTATTTTTTTTATTTATTTATTTTTTTTGTGCTGATCCGAAAAATGATCTGATCCGTGACTTAATAACCGTGATATGATCCGAACCGTGAGTTTTGTGATCCGTTGAACCACTACTTACAATTGTTTTTGAAATATGGTTGCTGTATGTACTGCTGAATGTAACTAGCAAGTATTTATGGTAAAATAAAATATGCTTCAAATTCATTTATTGAAACTTGTATGTAATGCATTTAAATCTATTTCTTATTATTTTAAGTTACAATTTAGTACATATAAAATGTGACCCTGGACCACAAAACCAGTCATAAGGGTCAATTTTTTGACATTGAGATTTATACATCACCTGAAATCTGAATAAATAAGCTTTCCATTGATGTATGGTTTGTTAGGATAAGACAATATTTGGCGGAGATACAACTATTTGAAAATCTGGAACCTGAGGGTGCAAAAACATCAAAATATTGAGAAAATCGCCTTTAAAGTTGTCCAAATGAAGTCCTTAGCAATGCATATCCACTCACAAAAATACATTTTTGATATATTTACGGTAGGAAATTTACAAAATATCTTTATGGAACATGATCTTTACTTAATATCCTAATGATTTTTGGCATAAAAGAAAAATGTATAATTTTGACCCATACAATGTATTGTTGGCTATTGCTACAAATATACCCGTGCGACTTATGACTGGTTTTGTGGTCCAGGGTCACAAATATATTTACTTTGAATGTAATATTGAACAACACACTACAGTTAAAATTATAATGAAGTACTTTACATGTGATTTAGTATTTTAGTCAACGCATCAAAATAAGTGTACTTTAAAAAGCACAACAAAAGATTATTAAAACATAAGGATTTAAAATGTACTTTAAGGTAAATTAATTTGACAATATTACAAAGTCAGTGTACCTAAGAGTGTTAAGTCATGAAAGTGTACTCTCTTTAAGTACAATTAAGTAGTATTTTATGTCAGTAATATTATATTATCTGTAAGTACAGTTTTTTAAAAATATACTTTTAAGATTTGAAGTACACTACAAGTGTACATTCAATACAATTAAGCTGACTTCTTTTTCAAAAGGGATTACAGTACTCTCTCTCTCTCTCTCTCTCTCTCTCTCTCTCTGTGTGTGTGTGTGTGTGTGTGTACATGTGGACTGATAATGGACAACAGAAAAAAAGAGGATGTTTATTTCATCTCTGTCAATCATTAATAAAAAGACAGCTGGAGGAACGGTCACTTTGGCCTTGGCCCTAGACACGCAACCTCTGACCATGTGTCAGACTCGATCTCCACCCTCCAGCTCTCAGAGCCTTCATATTCAAAAAAAAAATATCACACTTAAATGTGAAGTATATGAAGTTATACTTATATAATGCTGAGCAATGGCATACAGGGAGGGAAATACATTTTTGAAAACCAACAAACTCTGAATGTATCACTGTTGTGTAGGGGTATGCAATATACATCATCTACGATAATATCATAATTGTTGTTAAAACAAACAAAAACAGCCCTAGAGAGTCCAAGCATGCACTGCGTAATGTCTAGTAGGTTAGTCTATTAATATATAGTTAGAATGCCCCCAAAATTCAAGATATGGGGGCAAAAAAAAATGTCCCATCATATTATATGATTTAGTTAAGAAATTTCACATGAAAAGTGCCGTTTTTCCAGAATATCAGCACAATTGCAAATGTGTTATTGATTTTATAAAACATTTCAATAAATAAGTTAATATTAAGTAATTTACATTTTAGACACCATATTGTTTGTTTTTGCTCTATTTCGGCTACGAAAATAGTTCCAAACAAAGCCACAGCAGAACTGTTTTGCATCTCCGAGCAACAGACAGCTGTGCTTTGTTACAGAATGAATCAGTTGTTTTAAACAAAACAGTTAAATGAATGATTCAATGACTCATTCATTAAGACAGCCAATCACTTAATTTATGAATGAATCAGACGTTTGAACAAATCAAATGACTCAATGGCAACTCAACAAAAGCGACTCAACTGACGCTGGTTGGTCATGTTATTATAACATGCCGAATGTAGTATGTCCAGATTACATTCATACTACACACATTCATACTATATAGTACCTACTCAAGAGATTAGACACAGCCAATGACTCACTCATTAAGAGTGACTTGCCGCCACCTACTGCCGTTTTTTTCATCTTTTCATTTTTTAAAAATCATTTCATATTTCAATATTCAATGTTTAAAACATAAATCTAAAATGCAACTGTAACTGAAGGTTAAAGCTGAATTGTGTAAATACATCTAAATGCCACTTCAGATGCAACCTCTGCATTGCAAAGACAGATTTTTTCGATACTAATTTCATTTGATTGGTAACAGCTCTATAGAGTCTTTTTATTCTAATTGAATTATTGGTTAAATGTAAGATTCTGACTTAAAAGATGACGCTTACATTTAATTAGGTTAGAAAAATTGGCCTTATAAAGGTAAAAATGCTCATAAAAGGTAAAAATCTATTTAAACTTATTGGAAAAGCTCATCTCTGTGAATTAACCGCACAGAATATGAAGAATATCAAAAGCTTTGGGAGTCAGCTGTCCACGGCAGTCCTAAACCTGAAGGTACCAAAAACACACTCGGCAAAATATCGTCTTAATTATCATTACTGACAAAATCCCAGAAAATATAAAGTTATAATTTTTGTCAATATCTCACACATTGTGTAGATGTGATGTGAGGAAAGAACATGGAGAATAATGAAAGATGAAAAGAGAGAAAGCAAGCGCAGGTGAAAGAGGACAGCTGTCTAGGCAGAACACAGGGGCATGTTGTGTTTTATCTCTCGGATGACAGTGTGTTTAGCCGCTTTGCGGAGTGTGTGTTCATGTGAGCGGTGATGCAAACCAGATCCCTCAAGCTAATTGAGACTCCACTGAAACACAAACATACACATAAACCTGGACAGAGAGAAATAATATCCCTGCGATAACTAAATATTTTCATTTTCAAGTCTCTAAATACAAAACTTATTTATGCAGCAACTAAATGTCCACAGTGTTTGTTTCAGGGCCTTTAGCATCGATCATAAAGACGGCTGAAATATTTGGGTTTCAGTTGGGTAATAAACAGGTTTAATGCTGCCAGTGCAGCATTAAACCTGCAGGACTCAGTTTTTTGAGTCCTGAGACTCCTGACTGTCCAAGTTGGTCTGCACAGAGAATAAATGAAAACATGTACTACCGATAACATTTCCGATAACTGTGTGGCAGCTCGGAAATGATAAAGATAAAGCATTGATTACACACCTAATGCACATCATTTTCTCTTCATTTTGTTCCATTAGTGTGAATATGTCACTGCCCAACAGATTCATTTTGTTCCAACCAAAATTGCTTGAAAGCACATCACAAAAGTAAGATCTTCCTAAGAGGATGTGAAGTCAGCATAAGTGCTGTGTTATTAGAGTTGCTTCATGTACTACTTTCAAGAATCCCCATATTTGTTAATGAGCATTTAGAATTGTCTATTTCCACTGGGTCATACTCAAATCTGTGCACTACAGCTAACAGATGGACACTGAAATTTGTGCAGGTGCCCAAAAAGATTGTTCATTTACAGTTGTACTAGTACTGCCCACAGAGATAAACCTCATTATGTGCCATCTGACTGTATGCATGCATCTACAAACAGTGAAAAATAAAATAAAATAAAATAAAATAATGTATGTAAAGATTATACTACAATATAGTGCTGCTGGGATGCTGCTGCTTTTTCAAAACCTGGAAAAGAATTAGCACTTCCGGTTCCATCGTCCTGAAGTCAAAAGGTTCTTTGAATGGGTTTTTGGTTAAATGCCTGCAATAAGGTCTGTGGTGAACAAAAGCTCAAGATATTTTCTTGAGCTTTTGATATTAGTTTTGTTCTACGACATAAAATACATTAATAATACCCCACTTGACATTTTTTTAAGCTTTTACTTGTCTTGAAAAAAGGGTTTTGTTAACAGTTGGTAATTGGGACTACAGAGGTTGTCGGAGACATTAAACATCACGCCGAATAGGTAAACATATATACTAGTCCACTTTTATAGCTACATTGTGTTTATAATTGTAGTTTGTTTATAGCCTACATTTAGCTTTTTACTTCTGGCAATTGCATTTAGGCTTCAAAATACTTAAACTTTGTGTTATTGTGAAGATTATCATGATGACCAACACATGTATGAATCTTGTTTTCTGCAATAATCCAAAAACAAATGGAAAAATCCTATCAGGATTTTTGTCGAAAGAACTAAAGTGATGCTAACTTTAGGTTTGACCTACAGTACAAAAATGCGTCATCACTGTAACACTGTAACACTGTATACCTACAGGTGTTTTATCAGTGCCTGATTCTTTTTATGGGCACTTAAAAGCGAAGTCCTTGTGCCATCATCAGCCAATTAGTCACATGGCATTTAGATCATTAAAAAATATATTCATTTACCACTTTTAGTACACTATGGGTTCAAATGTACTATAAGTAGTATCTAAATACATTTTTTAAATACAGAGATAGTATATTAAAAGCACATTTTAGTTCATATTTCATGGTGTCTCAAAATAGTACAGTTGAGTACACTTAGATGTTCTTAAGATTATCTTAAGAAGTACTAAAGAAGAATTTTTAGTATATTAAGTACAAAATTAGTGCACGACATTATAGAAATGTACTTTTTTTTCACCTGGGTATAAACATATTATTGAACACAATTTTGAAATTGTAATACATACAAAGTTCTGTCATGAAACTATAGATGGTGCAGGCTAATAGGTCCTTTAACTCAACCTGCTCATAACCACACTGTAAAAATTGAATCATCGGTCTTGTAATTTGCATTAAAAAAAATTAAGGTGATAATTAAAAATAGTGTGTATATTTTATTAATAAAATTGTGGTTCAGTGTTGTATAGAAAATATTGAGAACATTTCACTAATAAAATCAAGAGATACACTTTCCTATTTTTTTTAAGGAAACTTACACAGTTTTGAGGCTTGAATTAAGGAACCGATTAAGATAATAAAATTAAGGAAAGAAGGATACCTGTTTAATTTAAGAGAATTAGCTAAATTATTCAGTTTTATTTAGACACCATTGTTAGTTCCCAGCATGCTTTGCATATGGCTGGAAATGGAGAGTAAATATTGAAATTAAGTGTTATTTTATGTGTTTTTGAGTGAAGGGAAATATCTGTTGATGTTTAATGTTTAGTTATGTTTGACATTTGAAAGAGTTTCTGTTATGTTGAAGTTTTGATCGTTACCATTGTGCAGAAGAGCAGAGCTTATGGTTAGGTTGTGAATAACGGCATGTACTAATATTTTGAAGCATGTTGCTTTGTTTAATGAGCAATAACTTTGCTATTGCCAGTGCAGTAACAAGTTTGTTCCTACTTGTGCTGTGCTAGCAGAATACAGACTTTTAATTGTACAACATAACTCAAAGTCAAATATAAACAGATCATTTCCATTCACTCTAAATCACACACTTTCGAGAGTCAACTTAAAATAAAAAAGCAAATTTCACTAAAAATATTAAATTAATTGTCATAGACTAAATAATTTAGGAGATTTGATTTACTCAAGTAGTTTCCATTAAAGAAATCCAACCTTAAAAACTACTCAAAAATATTATGTGTAATATTGTTACCATAATTTTTTTTTTTTTTTTTTAAGTAAACAGCACATAACATTTTTTACAGTGCACATCGTTACCTGTAGGGCACAGCTGATTGGTTCCTGCTTTATCAGTAGCCAATAAGCTCGCTGCTCAACCTTCAAATACTTGGGTAGCATTGCCTTAGCAGTGCAGCACACTTTCAGAAACCCTCCACCTTCCCCAGCTCCACCTGTATTGATCTGCTATGGGTAATTCATGTATGCTATATTGTACAGCAGCAGCATGTCTTACTTGCTCACAGCAGTGTGTTGTGTATGTATTGGCAGTAGCAATCCCGTACTTGCTCCGCAGCAGCAGCAGCAATAAAAGCAGCAGCGGCGTAGCAGATCTATTCCGCCAAGACCAAACTTATCAACACTGTCAAACCCATTACCATGCCAAACACTCCGAGACCGAGAGTTGTCATGAAAGAAATAATGTTACTATGTTTAAGTAAGTCAATAAAAAACAAATCATTTTTTTGTACAAAAACATTTACATTAAAATGTTGACAAGTGTAAAAATGTGCGCAAAAGTACACATTTACTGTGAATTAAATTAAACTAGTTTTACAGTATTAAGAATAAATGCTCAAATTATGCTAATTATTTTGGGGGGGTTAAATGTGGCCTGGATGTTTCTGTGAGATTCACCCTAGAACATCATTTACCTATTAACAACATTATTTTCTACACAAGAATGTTTATTGTTACACAAGGTTTATGTGCCAGTGTGTGCGTGTGTTAACATGTTTACAAGCTTTGGTATGTGCATTAGCTGATATTTCAAGTGGTGACAGCCCTATTTCAAATCAGAGACCTACACTTAAAAGCATTCCTGGACTGCATTCTGTCTCTCGATCTCCCTTGTGACTCTTCAACACTCTTCAAATAGCACAATTTGAATGCTGAAAGAGCGTCAGGCATCAATGTCCATTCTTACACAGCATCCCTTCAAGACACTATTACATTAACATTAATTTACTTAAAGAGCAAACGAAGACAGACATCACATGAGTGTAAACTCGAGTCATGCTTTTGAGACCACTATATGACCTACCACCTCTAGTCCATCTGTTTCAATTAGACGCTGGCCTTAGAACCAATATGAGTATAAACACACACACACTCACACTCACAAAAGGACTTCTCTTGAGCATTCCCTTTTTTCTTCTTTTTAGTCTGTAGGGACTTTTCTAAGTTATTTTGTTATTTAAGGAATGTGAACTTGAGAGAACGTGTTCCTCCCTCTTATCACATCGCGGGGTTGCAGCTGGTCTGTCCACCTCAGAATCGACAATCAAGAATCTAATTGTAGATATGAGGTTTCTGTCACATGGCAGGGAATAATCACATCACGTCAAACTCAAGCCACTAAAATATCACAATAAAAAAAAACACTAAAAAACAAATCAATAAGTTTGAATGACTCAAGAATTACTTAATCAGTATTGGATTTATCTATCTTTTTTTCAAATGCATTTCTGATGTTGTTGTTGCTGAGCCCCCATTATGTTTATTAGCTGTCACAATGATATTTGACAATTACAACAAATCTGTTAATATTTGTTTACACTATTTTGTCTATAATAAATGAAAATTAAATAATAAAAAAAACAAAAATTAATCATTTAAATACCACAATGAATTAATGCATATGTTCTGTATAAAATATATAATAATAATGTTCTGTATAATATTCATTTTGAGATTTGCTAAAAATATATATATATATATATATATACACCAGTGATTTTAAATTAATAGTTTTAAAATATTTTTAAGGGATAATCTGGGTTTTGTGTCTGTTTGGTTGGGTTTTGCCCGTTTAGTTCTGTTTTGAGTTTGTTTCTATGGTTTCTTATTGTTTGATTATCAGTTACACCAGTTGTTCATTTCGTTAATTAGCTTCTCTGTGTATTGTGGACCACATTTCGGCGTAACCTAAACTCACTCTCCCACTCTCGCCTATCCTCTATGGTTTTATCCTCACTTCCTCCACCGACTCAGTTTTCAGCACTGGACACTAACAGTGCTACTGACACTCTTTGCTCTACTCTAACATCTTGCTTAGACAACTTCTACCCCCTTTCATCCAGACCAGCAGGCTCCACCCCCTCTGCACCCTGGCTGTCCGATGTTCTCCGTGAACATCGCGCTACACTCAGGGCTGCAGAGAGGGAGTGGCGCAAATCAAAAAACTCTACTGACCTTACTTTGTATCAGTCTCTCCTCTCTTCCTTCTCTGCAAATGTCTCCACTGCTAAAATGACATACTACCACAATAAAATTAACAATTGTTCTGACTCTCGCACACTTTTTAAAACCTTCTCTTCTCTTCTTTGTCCACCTGGTTTAAAGTGTGATTATGGTTACTACGATTATGAGCTTAATCGCATTCATTTGATCGAAGTATTACGTTTTCATGAGGTAAAATTTGAGGTAAATATAGAAATCTGCATTTCTAGTTTAAAAGAGTACAAAAGCATTTTTATCGGTCATAACTTCTGGATAGAAATAGTGCAGATGCTGGACAAGCATGAGACTTTCCAGTGTGCATGTATTGAGCACGTGTTCACACATGGCTACCAAATACGTTGAAAGATTATGCGGCTGTTTGACTGTAAGCATACGCTAAGCATTAGCGGCAAAACTGAAATAAGATTAGTGGTTAGCAAGTTATCAAAAAAGCTGAAATCATTTATAGCAGCTTTAATGAATAAAAATCATATATTCTACAGCAATGTTTCTCACCTATAATCCCATCATAATGTACCTTTAGCCATTTATTCTCCATTTTTCTTTCTGTGGGAATCAAAATCAGTAAGTGAACATGCATGTCTTGATATCTCTGAAGGCATCAGGTCCCCCAGCCTCACCCCACCACCTCCTCTCTGTCCCCCTCTATCTCTCTGGGAAGTAAATATGGGAGAGTGAAAACAGGAAGCCCAGGCTACCGTGTGACTCAAACACACCGCTGGTATTTTTAGCTCCGTCCCGGCAGTACCCCGACCCCTGTTTCCTCCAGGGCCACCAGGAGGATACTACTGTCCGCTCCTCTGTCGGGCCCCACGGGGAAACAAGGCCAAGCTAAGAAAGGGTCCTGTCAATTCAGACAGCTTTTATATTGGTCCTGTCTGTCAATCGTGGCCTTAGTGCAGTGGCATTTTAAGGATATAAATACCAGACCACTGCTGTGTGATCAACACATGACACCAACATAATACAATGGCCCAGAAACAATACCAGTACCAGACTTAATCAAAACTGATCTATATATCAGCTATTTTACAACAGCTTCAAATGTGTCTCATACAATCAGATTTTAGAATGGAAAACTTTTACATTTGTACACTCATTTGTTATGAATAATCATATATTTTGGTTTGTGTCCATCAAGTTCAAAATAAAAAGACAAAATAATCAATAGTGCCTTTCATTTGTAAGGTCAATTCACTGGATTATCTAAAATTAGACATTACCACATGGTTATTTAATATATGGAACATTACTGTCACATTAACAATCTTCAGAATTTTCAGCAAAAAACAACTAGATCATTATATAAAATGTAGAAATGGTGTAATGATGTATGACGTACGGAACGAGCTATTGTTGTTGAATATAATGTCATAAATGACTGTTGTGTCATTCTAAAATTCTCCTTCCACTCATCATCTGTGAAGTGGTGCAGGATAACATTGTCCCACTAGTCCTTGCTTTGGACTTTCATCCACAGATGCCTGGTTTTGGGTGCGGGAAGGAGCGTTTTTACTGCCTGATGTGCTCATCGCCCCCGTTAAATAGATAAATATTAAGTCTGCTTTTTAAAACAAAGAAAAAAAGCAATGGTATGGGGAAAGCTTAGCAAGTGCCAACAGCAGGAAACTCTGAATATTCAAACATTGTGCGCATGTCAAAAGATCTACTCCGATTTCAAGCTTGTGACATATAAATGAGCACATGATTTCATTCCGATCCAAACAAAAGGTGTCCGTGTAAACGTAGCTTATGGCACTGAAATAGTAGCAATGAATTTTAGCAGTTAGCTACAACACAAGACCAGTTTAAAAGTATGTGCGTTCAGGTCATTCCTTCTTATATTTATTTTTACATGTTATAAAAAGTGTTCTCACATTGTTAGCTGCTCTTTCCTGCAGCAAGAGCATCCTAAAACAGACACTAAGGGCAAAGACAGAGGGCATGGGTGTCGTCGCAGAGGGTGTGCTGTGTCTGGCAGTGAGAAGAGCTTTGAGAAGCAGCCATGACACTATTGTTTTCTGCAGATCTACGTCAGAAGCATGAAGCTAAGTGGAATATAGATGTCTCCCAGTGCTGCTGTCCACAACACCCAACAGACAATGCTCACATATGTCATCAGTAATGACCACACAACAAACAAACCAGTGTGTCTGTTTAAAATACAGATTCCCAGCTGATTCATGACAAAGCTAACACTAAAGCGCAATTTCATAACAAATGATTCAATAAAACCCTTCACCAAACCAAAATTTGAGGCTATCTATTTATGTTAAGAGTTCCATATCAAGTTAAGGTAGAGGAACCGGGAGCTGAGAGAGACAATCCTGTGTGGTTAACCTTTCAGGAAAGCCAATCCTTCAGGTTCAGGAGTGACACTGTCTGTGGTGATATTGCTTAACACCTGGTCCTGTGTCACTCCAAGAGTTTACATACAGTTCACACGCTATACACAATGTAGATTAAGCTGTATCATATTTAATGAACAAACAAGCAAACGAATTAATGAACAAATGAGCAAATGAATAAACACAACAAGCACGATTGAACAAACAAAAAATCAAACAAACTAAATCAAACAAATTTGAACGAAGAAAAAAAACAGCGAAGTAAAACAATACTTGCTGATATTGCTTATTATTATGGTTTAGTATTTCTCTGTAATTTAGAACAATGTTAGCAATGTTACATATAATATTCTTTTTCAGCCCCAAATCTCAAACCATTTTCCGATGCCCACCCCCAATATATATTTAAGTAATTAAATTAATATCATAAATGTGTGACTAGTTGACTAATGGCTTAAAAATGAATGACTACTAGTCGACTAGAAAAATCTTTAGTCAGGCAGCCTTAAAAATAACACATATTATACATATACTACATATTTAATGGTATTCGATGATTTGTAAGTTTCATTAAATAGATTACACTTTCAATAAAACATTTGCAATGTGTTTTGTTTGGGCTGACTTTTCATTGCATTTACACCGTTCCGACCAGCAGGAGTCTTCAGGTGTTTCGAGAGCTTCGAAACAGTTCGAAACCACATAGCATACTACTCTTAAAGATACGGTAAAAGTAGTACGAGTAGTATACTAGTATGCAGTTCTGAATTCAGCAAGTCAATAATTTTGCTAAGCAACTGGTTCAATTCATTTAAAGTTTCTTTTCTCCCATCACTAGCCGAATTTACCTTTAGTGTGCACATAACTGAACAACTAGTTGTTAAAGAGTCCATGCAAAAATGTAAATTCAATAATAATAATTCATAATAATTTCAATTTAAATGTTGTTTCAAAGACATTATAGCCCTCTGCCTTTGCAACAGCACACATTACAATCCAAGAGATACAATAAAATACGACAAAACAGTGAAAGAGAGATGGATTAGAGAGAATCATAAAAGTAAAACTGGTAGTTCTTCAAAGGCTTATTATCTACTCTAATATTTTACAAAACTTAATCAGCGCCAAAACACACAGCCTTTTCTCTTCGCCCACAGGAATGTAGCCGGAATAAAAAGACATTTATGCAACTTTATGCAACAAGAATGTTCATAATTATACATCACACATGCAGCGGCTTGTAGATGAAGACACACTCGTAGTAGGCATTTCTGGTTATGGCTAATTAAGGCATACCTATAGCCATTTAATCTATCTCAAGAAAAAAAGTCATTTCTTTCTAAGTTTAACAGTGTACTTCCCCGTCCTTTAATTTACTTGGAGCTTTGAGAGAGAGAAAAAATACTGAGTGTCTACCAGTCACCCCATCCACTAAAGTGTCAGGCCAAGACACGGTTTAAAATCAAGTTGCTCTTCTAAAGCCTAGCACACACATAAAGACTCCTAGTCTCTTGTTTTCTGTCATGTTGGTGCACGTACTACACAATTGAATGCCGACTAGCAGTGCTAGAAACAACTGTGTTTTAGTACAGTTCTGTTTGCATTAGCGAACAAATACATACCTTAAAGAACTGTTAAAGAAACAAAACGTTGGTTCCAGAAGCAAAAATGGAACCAGATCTAGAACTTTGGCCTTCTGGTTATTTATCCTGAAAACATTTTTTATTTGACAATATCTTAATGGTAACAAGCCTTCATGAGCTATCATGCTTGGGGTTGCCAGATATCAACAGTTAAAATCCCCCAATCAGAGCTTTTCTTTTAAATTGACACATTTTCCACCATGTCTTCCCACATCAACCTGCAAAAAAACAACAAAAAAAAAAAAAAACACGCATGTTGGAGTTTAGTGGTCTCCACTGCAATATTTTACTCAAATGAAAGCGTCATACAGCCAGTATGTGTTCAGTCATGAGGCCATTTGTGCTATTTGCTGCAACTAAATCTGTGAGCAAACTTTCTCCGTTATGAACTGTAATAAATCCAAACATGAATCTTGACTATATTGTTTGCAACTGTGGTTGCTGAATAAATGCAACCTCTGTGCTACAATACAGTGTAAACATTAAAAAAACTTTTGGGAGAAGCTTCTTAATGTTATTATAATGTAGAGAGTTTTTACTCTGCTGAAAAATCCAGCATTGGATCATAAGGTATGTTTTGCATGCTGGGACCAGCATGGGATGCTGGTTTCCTCGTCACCAGCATGGGAAACGGGAGTGCTGGTGGACCAGCTACACCAGCTCAGTTTTGCTTGAGAACAGCATGACCATGCTCTGGTCTACCAGCTAGACTGTCTAGGTTACTATTGTAACCCCCGTTCCCTGAAGGAGGGAACGGACCCACCAGGTGGCAGCAGACTGCAGGCACAAGTGCACCGCAATCGCACGCTCCACCTGTGGAATGTCCACGTAACCCTTGGCGGCACCACCATCGGGAGTAGTGAGAGTGGAGGAGGCAGAAGATCGGTTTCTGGCAGTAAAAGGTGCCTTCCACGTCTTCTGAACCTCCTCATGCATCTCCGGGAAGAATGGCACTGGGACGGGACGTGGCTGAGAACCATGCCCCGCACCCAGAAACCAATCATCCAACCGCAAGCACTGGGTTCCACTCGAGCCCGATGCCCGCAGCGGCCCGGGCAAGCATGGCCGTTAATTCTGAATCCGATTCAGCCTGAACGACCACCCCGGAGGGCGGAAGTTCGGCCTCCTCATCCTCTTCAGAATCCAAAAGCCCACTCTCTGATGCAGCGATCGACATCTGATCCTCATCCGGAGCACCGAAAGTGACGCGGGGAACCTCCGTAGAGGGTCCCACGGCAACTCGACGGCACATGGCGTGCTAGAGGAGTGGGAGGTTCGTGGGGGCGGAACCGACGAAGAAGCTCCCACTGTAACCCTCAGATCTCCCAGAGTGCTAACCAGACCAGCAGCTTTTGAAGCTGCAGGCGGCTGGGTAACAACAGAGGGGACTCGTACCTCCATATTAAAGAAGGAGAGTCGCGATCGCAACGCCAACATGGACATGCCCTCGCAGTGAGGGCATGTACCATCCACGAGCGCCGACTCAGCATGCTGTTTGCCCAGGCATGTGAGACAGCGATCGTGGCCATCAGATGAGGTCAGGAAACGACCGCATCCAGAAACACACGGGCGAAAAGACATCTTGAAAAAGACGCTGAACACCCGTGCTGCTCTTTTAGGGAACGCTCTGACAGCTGAAGCGCTCAGAGATGAAATGCTGCGCTGTCCTGTGTCAGCGCGTCACCGCGCACACCGCTGAACTGCGCCATCACACCAGCCGAGAATCCCCACGAGCTTCGAGACAGAAAGCAATGAAAATTGCTGTTGAGGAGAAACTCCAGGTAGCAATTAAAATTGCTGTTTGCGCTCTTAATTTTCAGGAAATTTGCACTTCAATGAAGGTGAAAGGAAGAGCGATCAGTGCGACCGTTCGGCTCCGAAGCAAAAGTATGAATGGAAGTGAGTATGCCGGTCCTATTTATACCCGGATGCCGGGGGTGTGGCCCGGCATGTAAATCTCATTGGCCAATTCCCATTGGCTCGTTTTGTACCACTTGGAGGTGATTGGGCTCCCAAGCGAGACCCCATTACGTCAGTATTGACGTAACGTCGAACGTGACTGACTGAATGGGAACTGCACTATACCAGCTCTAACCAGCATAAACAAGCCTGGACCAACATGGAATTCATGCTGGTTCTTACATAATTTCTCAGCAGGGTAAACATAATAAATCGGGAAACTAAATGAGGAAAAATAAACTCTGCGTATGACACACTCTTGATTTGTGCTTACATGACAGTGCAATAATTCTGATGAAATGTAAAAAGAAATTTCTCAAATGAGAAAAATTGTGGTTATAATTTTTTAAGCAAAATAATTGCAATTATCAGTTTAACCATTATCATGCCGGCTTAACCAGTTCAGAATAAGAACCAGTTTTCAGTTAATTGGGTTTTAAGAACCAGTTCAGAACCGGTTCCAAATTTCCAAGAACCATTCGATAAGACAAGCATTTAAATGTTTTTTGAACCATTCAAGCACAAGAAGATGCAAAGGAGAACTCAATTTGGCGCTAGGGCACTGTTTTCTTTTCATCCAAATTGTGCGCAAAGAAAGAACCCTCTCATAGAGGCTAGTGCACGAATACTGAATTGAGCTCTCTTTCACGTACTCTTGTGCTTGAATGGACTAATATGCTTAAAATTGTGTCAAAATATCCTCGTAAACAGTCGGTTTTGTCTTATGTAAACATAGAGAGTTGAGAAAGAAAATGTGTATCAGTATATTGGATCCGTGCATTCGGTCTTAAAATTACATTAATGTGTCATTAATGTTAATCAAACACCAGAAAAGTAATCACTCACTGATCTTAACTTTTGTATGGATGAATCTTTATTTTATTTATAAAAAGAAATGCAGTGTTAAATTTGACTACATTTGATTTCAATTTCTGTACCTGAACATTGTTCAGTTTAGGGCTGCACTGTACATTGTTTTAGCATCAATGTCGTAATGTGCATATCCGCGATAGTCACATTGCAGGACCATAGTTGACCCTTGATCCATACGGACCAGGCCCACGGTTCGAAACGCATGTGATTTGTGGATTAATTGCAAAGTTTAACCATCATAGATTGAAAGTTTATCATTTGCATGTGTTTTAGGTCCTGTCAGTTTAAAAATTCAAGCGATTTTAAACCATTCAAGTGCAAGAAGACTCAATTTGGGCCTCGCACGCACACACAGAGCAGCACATACAGCACGCAAACACCGAATTCCAGTCTCTTTCACATTTATTTGTTCTTGAACAGACACATACATGCAAAATTATGTCAAAATGCGAGTCTCAGTGAGTATCCTCATAAACACAGTCACTTATGTCTTAAGTAAACGTAAATAACTAAAACAGATGTGTATCAGTATACTGGATCTGTGCATTCAGTCTTAAAGTGACAGCAGCCTAATAAACCTGCTGCTGTCTGTGACAATAATGTTAATCAAACAACAAAATACAAAGAGAAAATCACTTTTGTAGACAAATTAATTACCAAAATTAATTATATTTAACTTATACAGTGAAGACTGTGCAGTGTTATTTTACATTTGATGATTCAATTTCTGTACCTGAATGTTGTTAGACTTAACTGAAAAACAGAAACCACTGTTTATTTCATTTGTATCTTTGTTCTATTGTATTTATCTATGCTTTTAATTTGTTTATTATTTTCTATGGACTCCCCTACAAAATCACCAATCATTCTAGAATGATTAATTCTTTCCAAATAGAGTCATCTGGTGAAATTGTTTTCATATCGCAGAAAAACAAAATATCGCAATATCATTTTTTTTCCCCAATATCATGCAGCCCTATTTCAGTTGTATTTATTTGTGCTATTGCTAATTTATTTTATTACTAACTGTTTACTTGTCTGTAATAATATTTGAAATTTATATTAGTTAGTCTAGTTGTTTTTGCTGTGGTATTTTTGTTAAAATCATAGGCAAAAGTTCCTTGTGTGTTCTGATGATTTTTGTTCATGGTATTCAGCTGCAACAGAATGTTTTGCAAAAAGACAGAATAAGTATGTCTGATATCTAAATGTTTGATCTAAATGATCGATAAGCAGAATCGGAATCACTAAAATTCAAGTGATACCCAAACTTAGTTCACAACCCTACTGAAGGCAGATAAAAGACAGTGCAGACAGACATGGTGGGCGTGTAGAATCAGCCCAACCTCTAACTTATTCTGAAGTTTACACAGCCGGCAGACCTCGGCCTTCACACCTCCAACTGGCCCCACCATGCAGCTCTCGGTTAAAGCAAATGGAGATGAAAAGCTCCTGCAATGAGCTGCCTAGGATGAACAACATAACACTGACATGCCCTTTAGAACAGAATAAATCAACAGCGTGCAAGTGCGGGCACGACTGGGGAGGAGTTGTCTTTGAAATAGGTGAGAGTGTGTTTGTGTGCATGTATAGGGTTCGTGGGAAAATAGGTGACTGAGTAATTCTCATAGTCTGACCAAACCTCTACAACCTTTCTCACACTTTCTCACAAATTACTTCCAAATTACGCAAGTGCTTCCCACAAGCCAGACCAAAGCCTACTTCTGCACACATCTGTCTCACAGACTGATGCTCTTTTTCTCTTATACTATCAGGCACTTGCCTGTCTTGACAGATACTCACTATGACACACACAGACACGCTCTGCCAGGAATCCTGCTTGCCTGAGGACGAAAGGCTTGGGTAGGGTTGCACCTAAAATGGTCTTATTTAAAATGGGACATTTATACCAGGGACTTAGTAGCTACTAGTTTGTTTGTAAATAAATCTCTAGTTAATTTGGTTGCATCATTTGCTTTCAAAGCAAAACTTCTAGGTCACAAACCCTCCCTAAAGTAATGAATCATTTAATATGACGTTTACCTTTATTGATTGAAGCAGCCTTAAAAAGCTGAGCATTTCAGTTTTTTATTAATAAATTAAGTCACTTACAAATGAGGAACATCACAAGCAACACTTTACAGGTCTCATTTGTTAAAGACCCACTGAAGTGTCTTGGAACGCGTAGCATTATTCAATGTGTTGATGTAATTTCAACTGAAACAGGAAGACAGGGTGGGATATATGGAACAGCCCTGCCCCTTTTTTTTAAAATAGCCAATTGCATTTTGTTTATATCACAGCTTGGCCAGAGCCGCTGAGCTCAGTAAAGCTTTGGTTTCCTTCTAATCTCTAACCGTTTCTGAGCAGACTGCTCGCACTGCGGCGGTTCACGGGACACCAACGCGTAAACGGACTTCATTCACGTCAATGGAAAGCATATTTACACTGTCTGAATCGTTCCCTATCCTCTATATAGTGCACTATGTGCTATTCACCATATAGAAACTAGTAAATGTGTGAACAAATGATCGATTTCAACCACAGCTTCATCATCTGCTTATAGTGTAGGAGGGGGCGGGACTTCAGATTCTAGAAAGTATTTGATTGGACAGAAGATTTGATGAGAAGCTGAAGTGCGCGGTGATGTCATGAAAATCTGTGATCCATTTTAGCGGAAGTGAGAGACTGTAAGTTTTGAATGCTTATATCTCCTAAATGCGAATTTTGTCATTGTTTTGGAACACACCAGCTTATTCATAACCTTAAGGCTAACATATTCATATTAAAAGCTAAGAAAAATAAATTTTGATTTCAGGGGGACTTTAACATTAGTTAATGTATTAACTAACATGAACTAACAATGAACAATACATTTTTTACAGTATTTATTAATCTTTGTTAATGTCAGTTAATAAAAATCCAGTTGTTCATTTGTTCAGTTTGCTCATGTTTGTTCACATTGAATTAAATAATGTTAACAAATACAACTTTTGATTTTAATGATGTATTAGTAAATGTGGAAATAACATTAACTAAGATTAATAAATGCTGTATATTGTTCATTCTTAATTCATGTTAACTAAAGTAGTTAACTAATGTTAACTAATGAAACCTCATTGTAAAGTGTTTGTTATAAGCGCCAACAATATTCATTGTAAACAACCTCAAATTTAAAGTATAATAAGAGTTATAATAATGGCCTAAATAATCATGAAATATAATAAAAAAATATATTTAAATGTTGTATAGAAAAGAAATAAACTTGACATTTATTTATTTACATTTTTTAAATAAATAAATTTAAGTAAATAATAAATAATTATTTTCGGAATTCAAACAGGTACTGTAAATACATAGTAAAAAAACACTTGCAAATGCACAAAAGGCACCATCTACAGATCGTTGTTGGGGTTTTTTTCAATGTAAATTAGCACAAACGTCAACATCCTCATATATGTCTAAGGGATTGAAGTCACACAAAACATGATCTCAATTATGTAATTCAGTATATCAGATATTTTTTTCCAATCATTATCCAATATATTTCCAATCATTGCATACTGTATATGTGTGTTTAAATGTCAAATCCTTTCAATGGAACAAAGCTCTGATGTTAATGCTGTGTAAGTAGTAAATTAGTCCTTGTGTAAGCCCTAACTAGGAAAAGTTGTAACTTAGAACTGGTGCAACCGGCCCCAGGTTACTTGTTTGCACTGTCATACCTAGGCCTGTCACGATAACTACTTTTTGTTGTGCAACATATTGCCCCAGAAATAATTGTGATATGCGATATTATTGTCATTTTAAGACCATTTTATGCCACTGAATATATAATTATAATATAACAGCATAATAATGTAAGTAGGCCTACACACTTTCAAATGACAATGAACTTAACTCTTAAGAATATTTAGATACTGGAATTGAAGCGTCAAAAAAAGAATAATTTTGCTAACCTTTGCTAACAAAAACTGCAAAATAATAACAAGTAGAAAAAAACACTTGCAAATGCACAAAAGGCACCATCTACAGGTTTTTCCCTGACCTTATTTTCTCAGTAAAGTAAGGGTGCACACTATTGTCAGATGTCCATATGAACAAAGAAAGACACAGATTTAGCAGTCAGATATGGCCTGTTGCGATATCTGTTTTTCTAGAGGCGTGTTTGAAAAACTTCTTTTAACTTGAGCACCGCGTTTTAGCGCCGCGTCATGCATGAGATGCAGCGAAAGACGCGAGTGCAACAATCAAACAAACACGTTTCCATGGAAAAACGGCGCAGTGGAATGCAAAAATGCGTTTTCTATGAAAATGAACTAGACACTCGCGACTGCCACGTCCTGTGTGAAACTAGCTGTGAGCGTGCACAATTTCGCGCTGTCATGTTTATATTTGCACCAGTGGATTGCGGAAACTGAGTGCATTTGCACTTATTCTTCCAAACTGTCTGTAGTTGTCAGGAAAACACTATAACGACTCGAATGTCGATGTCAGCTCTGTGTATGAAGGAGCTGCCTGAGCCCCACTTTCACCTCGGAGAGCAGATAAGATGACAGAGGCAGCATGATCAGCAAAATGTCGGTGACATTTATTTTTGTGTAAACGTAATGGGCAATATATCGCATCACCAAAAATTATCGAGGTCATGTCCATGTATTGTGCGATAAGTCGATATATCGACTATCGCAACAGGCCTAGTCATACCAACTACTTTGTGAGCTCTACCTAAGAAGTCCTCAACTTTTCATTTGTCAACATACTTAATATAAATAGAGAGAGAGGGGGAAATCAATAGGTTCCTCGAAAACTAACAAAAAGTACTTGTGTGAGAACAGATTTTGGTGAAGCATAGGATGCTGCATGTGTAGACAGTACAGCAACACAGCTCAACAGAGCTTTAATAAGAATTAAAGCTGCAAGCAGCGATGAAAGGGCCCTCGCACCCGGGCTCACTGCCACCCACTGGCATCAGGAAAACAGTGAACAGTGGGCGACATGCATGTAAGCGAGTGAATACAGGAGAATTATGGCCAAGTCATTTCAAAGTGCCACACTTCCTGCTGCCAACAGGTGGCGCTTTAACCATAACTGAATATTGCCATGTAGATGTCTTCAGGCCAGGACTATTATCAAACATGTGAAGTTTGGAGCAGATCGGACATTGTATGCCTGAGTTACTACAACTTCCTGTTTTGTGGTGTTAATCGCATACATTAGCACTTAGCCAAGTGTTTCTTGATTTAACGTGTTTCTAGTATGTTTGGTACTTTGTGGCATATTGAAATGTGTTTCTGGGAGTGAATTAAAGTGTAAAGCATACCGTTTCCTGTTGCCTGCAGGTGGCGCTATGACTAACTGAATATTGGCATATAGATGTCTTTAGGCCAGGACTTTTATCACACATGCGAAGTTTGGGGCAGATCGGACATTGTATGCCTGAGTTACAACAGTTTCCTCTTTCATGGTGAAACATCAGACTTTGTCAGGCAGCCACAGACATGCCCTTCAACGAAAACTCAAGATCTTCTTAATTTAACATTGCTAAGGCCTTAAGATTAGACTGAGATATATGATGTGGTTCTGGTTAAATCTCTATGAGGAGTTAATCACAGTATAAAACATGTAATTTTCTGTTGCCCGCAGGTGGCGCTATGACTGTAACTAAATATTGGCATGTAGATGTCTTCAGGCCAGGACTCTAATAAAACTTGTGAAGTTTGGGGGAGATCCAACATTGTATACCCGAGTTACAACAACTTCCTGTTTCATGGTGAAACATCGAACTCTGTCAGGCCTCCACGAACACGCCCTTCAACGAAAACTCTAGATCTTCGCAATTTAATGTGACAAAGGCCTTTAGATTAGACTGACCAAATATGATGTTGATCTGATTAAAGCTGTAGGAGGAGTTTGTTAAAGTACAACGTCTGGAAATGGCAAAAACTGCACACATTTTGCAAAGAAAATTCAAAATATCTGACTCCCTGTTAGGTTTTCAAATTTCGCTCCAAGAGACTTTTTTGTAGGTATTGGGCTGTTAGATGTGTGTACCAAATTTCATACTTGTACGTGAAACGTAGCACGAGGGGCACTTCGTTGAAATTTTGTAGGTGGTGCTATCGAGCCATTTTGACACACCTAATTCTGAAACCCATATCAGACGTAAACTTTCAACACTTCTGACGCATCTGCAAAGTTTCATGAGTTTTCGAGCATGTTTAGGCCCTCAAAAATGCGATTCATTTCAGAGAAGAAGAATAATTGGCTGAGCAATTACAATAGGGTCCTCACACCATCGGTGCTCGGGCCCTAATTAGAGAGTTGTCAGCACTGAAATGGAACATATGAAGATTTTCATCTCATTGTTTTCAATCTGTTTATATCTGTCTATCCATCTGTAGTAATCTGTGTAAACAAGCATCTATTTTCATGTTTATATTTCAACTCTTATTTCAGGCAACATCTCTGTATATATGTGAACTCATGTGCTTGTGTAAACAGATCAGATCAGGAGATTCTGCACACAGGCTCTCTGTCTTCAATAATAGGGGCCAAACATGCCGAAATCCAATCTGAGATGGCAACATAAAAGCAGGCGATTGTATTGGCACTGTACTTCTCAACACCACAACGGAGCTTATGATGGCACATCAATAATTCACATCTCCGTCTGTGTTAGACTACAAAGAGCAGAGCAGTTTCTAGGGTTGCTCTGAGTCGGTGGCCAAGTCATATCAGGGGTCCCCTTAAAGGGATAGTTCACCCAAAAATGAAAATTCTGTCATTAATTACTCACCCACCCTCATGTCGTTCCAAACCCGTAAGACTCTCGTTCATCTTCGGAACACAAATGAAGATCTTTTTGATGAAATCTGGGAGCTTTCTGTCCCTCTATTGACAGTTACGCAACTGACACTTTAACACTTCAAAATGTTCATAAAGAAACAGTAAAACTAATCCATATGTATTGAGCGGTTTAGTCCAAATTTTCTGAAGAGACACGATGGCTTTATATGATGAACAGATTGAATTTAGGCTTATATTCGCAAAAAAACATTCATCAACTCACACATCAGTTGTGGTAAACAGAAGCTCAAGCATGTTAGCTTGACGCGTGCGAGAACCAATGAGGTTCATTCTCGTGTTACACAGCACGTTTGAGCTTCCGGAAGAGGTTTGTTCTCACGTGTCAAGCACGTTCAGCTAAGCTTCTGTTAATGTTCGCTGATCAATGTTTATATGTGAATAAAAGCCTAAATTAAATCTGTTCATCATATAAAGCAATTGAGCCTCAAAGTTGTAGTTGCATAGCTGTCTATGGAGGGACAGAAAGCTCTCAGATTTCATAAAAAAGATCTTCATTTGTGTTCCAAGATGAACTAAAATCTTTCAAGAATTGGAATGGCATGAGTTTTCATTTTTAGGTGAACTATCCCTTTAACGGACCAAGACTGATGCTCTACATATAAACTTTTATTCAACAGAACTAGTTTATACTACAGTATTTGATGATATACAACTAGATTAGGTTACACTTTATTTTAAGGTGTCCTTGTTAGTGTAATTATACATTTAAGTACTGAGTAGTATTAATTAACAACAAGTACTTACTACTTACTAAAGGGTTAGGGTTAGGATTATGCTTTGGTTTGGGGTTAGTTGCCTGTAAATATGCATAATTTACTGTTATTACTACAGTAAGTACATGTAAAGTGTAACAAAGATCACTGTAAAAAATAAAGTGTTACCCTATATTACCTAGTATATTGTTCAGTGATATTCTATTACCCTGGTTCAATTCATTGTTTCAACTGAACTCGAAACATTTAGACAGGGCAGCCAGGATATGGTGATGCTTATCGTGTTTGCCAATGACAATCAAATATAGACTGAATTGAAAATAAAAAATGGTGTAAAATGTTGGCTGCTGTATATTTCAGTCATAAACGTGATACTCTCATGGTCTGATTCTATACGGCAACTAGTGGCTGATTGATTATGGTTAATGGTTAGTGTTTCTATGAAAGTATCACTAAAATTTTGCTCTGATTCATATATTTTTGACTTCCATAGCTTAAATGTAATCTTATATAATCAGCTCAGTTAAGTTATATGAACTTATTTAGTTATTTTTAATTATTTTATTTTATTTAACTGTAAAAAGTAATACGCTCTATCTACTCAATAAAATTGTGGCAACAGATTACAAGCACTATTATTAATTAAATTCAACATAAGAATTGAGTTAGAATTAATCAAATTAATTCCTTAAAAGTCAACCATTTAAAATGTGTAAAATTAGCAAACACCATTACAAAAACCACAAACTGACATAAAAAGCAAAGAGTCAAACTGAACAACGAAATGAAACACTGATCACCACAATGGTGACCAAACATTTTCAATAAAATCAACATCAACATCTTATTCTCTGTTAATTCATGTGTTTCTCTTTCCTTCAGTGATTCTACTTGTTATCATCAGGTGTCTTTAATGTTGGCAATAAAAAATAAAGAGTTCTTAATTCATCTTTGACGTCTGTCTGTTATTCAGATATTATTGTTTAACACTGGTTGACATTTAAGGAATTAATTTGATTAATTCTAACTCAATTCTATTTGTTGAATTTAATTAATAATATTGCTTGTAATCTGTTGCCAAAATTTGTGGAGTAGATATAGCATATTACTTTTTACAGTGTACATTTTTAATCACGTAATTTAGAAATGTTAAAGTTACCTGACAAAACATTTTACAGTTTCGGCCTATGTGTGGTTACAAAATGCTACAGATTTACAAATACTATCCTAACCTAAACAGATTCAAAGATGCAAGTTATCGGACCATTTGGCATCATATTATCATATGTCTGCATTAATGATGGCTGCATGGCTCTTTGCAGCTGCAGAAATATTTATGACAGGCAGGCAACCTCTTTCACCGTCTCTATGCAACCGGGGTTATCTGAGCATTCATCTGAGGCCTTTGCTGCAGAAATTATGCAGGTGGCATCAGAGAAAGAGGAAAGCAACACACACACCTGCTGCTGGCGCATGACACGAATGATGTGAAGAGAACATTCAAGAGAAGATAAACGTGTTCTCATTTTGGTTGGGGGGGGGGGGGGATTTTGAACACTGAGGTTGTCTACCCAAGGCAATAAAATATCTCACTATGACAACAATAAACTGACGTCTAAAAAAAGGAATTTTACAGGTATTTTGAGGCGTAATCTGTCTCGCGCAACGAAAAACTGTCATTTGGCGCCACTAGAACAGTCAACACTGTCAAAACACTGATATTTTTGGTGATGTTCCTAAGATGTAACTAAACCGTTCATTTAAAAAACTGACAGAACTTCTCATGTTTTGTCTAGTGTCGACATACTGATCGCAATGGAAAGCTGGAGCAGCTTACGGTTGCTCTGGTTACCTCCTCAGTTTAAAGCAAATTCTGTTTGCTAGCATCTATTTGAAGACAGGTGATACGCCCCTCTGGTCAACTTGTAACCTAACTTTTATAGTTACTGAAATGTTTACAAACACTGAAATGCATATATACCTGTATGAAAAACAATATGAACTCTTAAGACTTCACCCTACGACCTTTTACTTTCAACTGAAAACAAAAACATCTTAAACTGTTGACTGTGTTTTGGAACATGGACGCCAATTCTTTTAACCGTGTTCCAAATCACAGCGACCATTAAATGGTTCTAACATGGTTTGGGGGTACCCTCCATAATTCGCACCCTGAAAACAATAATCTACAAAAAGACATTACCCAGTCCTCGAAGTGTTTGCTGTCGTTATGCAGCAATTCCTCGAACTGAATGGTGCAGTTGGCTACAAAGTCGTCGTAGCCAATCGGCGAGTCATGAAACACCGACAGCTCGATCTTCCGGCCGTCGTGCACCTCCGTCACAAACTCATCGTGCCAGACGGGACTGTTGGTCTTCTGCTTGGTCGAGGTCTGACCCACGCGAAAATCATCTACGTTGAGGGCGATGTACGTGTCCAGCAGGAAGGTTTGCGTCTTGGGGCCGACGGCGTGTCTCAGAGACCAGGCTGTGGGCTTAAGGTCCAAAGCCTCGCAGATCTTAATCTTCAGCAGACCGTTAAAAACCACCATGGCCACTTTCGAGAGATTTAGTAACAATATTCCACTTCAGCGCCTGGTTAATTATTCAACCAGTGTATGTTACGGTCCACCGGTTTGTTTTCGGGATTGTTGCTCCTTATAAAACAACGGTAAATGTCCTTCGTCGTCCTCGTGGATCTGCATGCAAAGTGTAGAAGGTCCAGACAGAAAGGGAATGTATTGCTATGACCTACGGACAACCTGTATGTGATTTTGAAGCTGTCCAAACACCCCTGTAGGCAGTCAGCAAAGCAAGTTGGAGCAAAAAAGGAGAGCTACAGTGTATCAGCACCGATACGACCAGCATTCCACACCTCAAAATATGCCAGATATATATGCTGGATCTCCTCAGGGTGAGCCTGTTCCCTCGTCTGGCTGGAGCGCTGCTGGATGTGTCTCCTCCGCGCATTGGGAGGAAAGTTATCCCCGCAAAGCGTCTTTCGATTCCCCCCAGACAGGAGAACGTGAACGAGTGTTTTCAAGGGCTCCGTGCTCACTTGCTTCTCCCAGGGTCCTTGTTTGACCGTCGGTACTCAGTTTCCTGCAGACCTGCCTCTTTTCTCCTGACTGTGTGTGTGAAGGCTGGTCCAGGAAATGCGCAAAACACGTCAGTTAGTGCGCGGAGAGGGCTGAGTGAGTGCGGCACTAGAGCGGCCCTGCTGGACCCGCTGCTGCTGCTGCTGCTTCTGGTCAAGCATCATCCATAGGGCTGTAAAGATGAAGCGTGTATGTGAATACCAAGTGTGAATAATGCAGGCTGCTCAAGTTATGCAATGCAGACGACCATACAGACCGCATGAAGACCCTCTGTGACTTATTCTTAGTCAGAACCGAATACTTATGTTAGGCCTATATTAATGATTATTTGAACAGATTGGTCTGCCCCCATGATGCTATAGCCATTTCTATAATAATTTCTTATTGGTGTTTATGGGTGTTATCCTCATCTTGCACATGGATGTTTACAATGCATACTGTGGCAACTCCACTGGTAATCAACCCGTTTTTTCCAACCACTTTTACTAATGAACAAAATCGAGTGGAAAGTCGAGTAAAAATGACAGGAGTTATTGCAGCAAGTTAAATGGATGCAAACAAAAATGTTATGACATAATGATGAAAAACGTTTTTACAGTATATAATTACAAGAGAAAAAAACTACTTCAACTAGATTGAGATGTTTTTGTATATTATGTAGCTAGATAACATTAAAAATGTGCAATACAATTTGTAACACTTGGTCTGAAGACAGACTTTTGTCAACCCTGAGGACAACTTTGAAGTTGAAAATGTGATATATTGAGGTCCACCTTATCATCAATAGTCAAGCAAAGCGCCATCTCGTGGATGGAATTTCCATTACAGCAACAGGCTTAGATGGTGCTTTATGATATAAAAAAATATATATGGAATAAGTATAATGAAGGAATTATAAGTAATGTGTACTGATCAGTGTTGCATCGTTCATTTAAATGTGCCTTCAATGGCGCATATGAAAGCACATAGCCTACACATTTCTTAACCGTGTTTTACAAATGCTTCCCTGTTGCTCTTTCTGTTGTCTTGAGCTGCTCCAAAGTGCAGAACATTTTATTTAGGAAAAAGTTTTTGCTCCGGGTTATTATAAAAGGTGTCTGATGCGCTCTGTCTGTTTGTCATTTAAACAACTTTTATCATAACGATTAAGATTAAAGTGATAGTTCAGACAAAAAAGAAAATTCTGTCATCATTTACTCACCCTCAAGTTGTTCCAAACCTGTATGAAATTCTTCTGAATTTCAATTTCTGCTGAACACAAAAGAAGATATTCTGAAGAATATGGGTATCTAAACAGTTGTCTTCCATAGTATTTTCCCCCCATATTTCCAATGGGGCCATACCCATATTCTTCAAAATATCTTCTTTTGTGTTCATCAGAAGAAAGAAATTCACACAGGTTTGAAACAACTTGAGGGTGAGTAAATGATGACAGAATTTTCATTTTTTTGGTGAACTCTCCCTTTAAATCCAGTAGGTGGCAGTGTCCTTATACAAGTGTTCTTTCTGACCGTTAAGATGCATCATATTCCTTTGCCTTTCAAGCTGTAAACATAGTTTGAGTAGAGTGCTTGATTAATTCGTTAATACAAGTGAATCATATATGGGCATCCATACATATCTCAGTCTCAAATCTTCAATATAAATAATGTAAAAACCATTCAAAAGATAAAGAAAATATATCTTTATGTAGGCTATAGTGACAAGACGATGAGGTAAAGTCTACTTAAAATAAAGACACCATTATTGCAGCCTACTTTATTACAAATACTTTTATTCATCAACTTTCACTTATAACACAGCATTTTGTTTGCATCCCTTTATTTATGCTCATTATTGCACACATGTAACCAAACAAGTATGTTTGCTCAGTTCACACCACTTCAGATTTACAAGTGACTGAAAAGGCTAGGCCACTGTCCTCAGGTTTGGCGAAAAGCTGTCTCAAATATCAGTTATTGATTTAAACATCAGCAGCTGAGGCATATCTGAACACTAGTTGAACAAGAAATATTTTTATCAATTTATTTTTATTAACGCAAGCACAAATCTAAGTCTTGAAGTGCAACATTCCCATGGGATAATACTATTAAGATCAAACAGATTTTACATAACAAATGATCACAAAGTCTTTTTTTAAAAAATACTTAAATGGTAAAGAACGGCATAAACTTTCGAAAACTCCATTTAATGCAATTCATTTTGAACTGTGTCCTTTTGTTTCAGACACAATAATCAGATGAATGATGTCTGCTGGAGGATGAATGGTGATGTTGTTTCGACATCAGGACATTTCCCTGAGGCTGGTTCTCATCCTGCAATGACATTAGTCAAAGATGTTCTAGCTCACACTATGGCCTCACACGAGTCTAGCATGTGGTGTGACTCCAAATGATGACATCACCAGTAGGAAGAAAATGAATGCCCCTTTGAGACATTGATAGTGCAGGGTTTATGAGTGTGTAGGCTCTGTGTTGCAAGAATAGAAGCGGCCATTTAGGGCTCTTTGAGGGTCTTAAAGCTTACTTTATTCCACCCCCAAAATGACAGCGTCGATGTTCATATACTTAGTGCATTAGAAATTACTGTCGGCAACTGCCAATAGAAATCAGACCTGTGGACAATGCTTCTTTGTTTGGACATAAATAGACATGAGAGGCCATCCTGAACAAACTTAAACCCCATGACAAGAATCATATGTAACATGGCACATTCAGTTTTGTGCATCAGTTTGGATTTGTATATGTAAAAAAAACAAAAAAAACAAAACAATTTTTTTGCAATCTGACTAGTATTAAACAACGTCCAACAGTGAATATACATTTATCATTTTGTCATTTTCCTAAAATATCATGTCCACCACAGTTTCCTTTCCACCATATCTCAAATTAATTGCATTATGTCAAACAGCATACTGTGGTGGAAATGACATTTTAAACATTTTTTGTAATAAAATAGACAATCTTTTCCCCCCCTTGTTATCGTTAGTCTATTTTTCACATTTAGTATTTTATTTCTTCTAAATAACCAAAAGAAAAGGATTTTTGTCACTTTTTGACAAAATTAATTTCACAAAATTACAGCTTAATTGAAAATGGTGCACAATAAAAATATTCTGACACTGTTAGAACATTATACAATATTCTAAACAGGTAATCAAAAACAGTCTAATATATTTTAAGATATATTTTTTCAGTGCTTTAGCATATAGTTTTTTATTTTATATAGCTATTAGTGTATATATATATATATATATATATATATATAATGTTTTACATAAATGTGTACTGTGTATATTATGTATATATAAATACACACACATACATGTATTTATATATTTATATATAATTTATATTATATATAAATATAATATATTTTTGTTAAATATATAGGCCTGCATGCATGTGTTTATTTATATGTATGTGTGTGTGTGTGTGTGTGTGTGTGTATATATATATATATATATATATATATATATATACAGTACACACATATATTATGTAAACAAACTTTTATTTTGGATGTGAATAATCGTGATATATATATATATATATATATATATATATATATACAGTCAAACCAAAAATTATTTAGTCACTAGATAAAATTTTTTATATTTTTTTTTACTAGTGGGTGCAGGACACTGTAGTTCATTAATGTAAGTGAGGATAGCAAAATAAAGTAAACTGTGACATATTATACCCAAAAATTCCTCATACAGTGGACTACCAGTAAAATTGATAAAAAAAATTTGGGACCAAAAATTATTCAGACACTTTGACCTGACCATGTTTTGCTTATGTGTTATCTGACATAATTAAGATTTTTTTCTTTTTTCTTACACAGTTTAACTCTGAGATCTTGTCATATTTTATTACCATTTTTTAAAAAAAAAAAAAAACTATAGTGAATAAACTGTATTAATGAATGAAATGTTCAAGGTGTCTGAATAAATTTTGGTTTGACTGTATATATATACTGTATATATATAATTCATTAGACTACAGTAGCCTAATTATTATTTTTCAACATTTCCTTTTAAGATTTAATGACGGTGAATCACTCTCCTATTGATAAGCAATACACACACACTGTGCGGTTAAAGGCAACAGATGGCTACTTTGTCTGATTGACTATAATCATTAATCATTCATCCCTTGGCACTCATGCATTATCTCGGGTCTCCACGTTTTCAGGGTGGCAACCGAGGCAACGCTCTCTCAAACTGCGATCTCATTGGTTGGCCACCACGCTCGTCACTCCCCCATCCGTCGGAAGTACGTTCCCGTCCTGCGTCTCCCTACAGTCTCAACTCGCCTGCAAGCCTGCACTGTCGGCCTCTTTTTCACGCCTTTGCTCGGCTTGTCAAGCAGAAGTATGGGCTCAGTGGATCGGAGACTGGCCTTGGATTATTCTGCCGTTCCAACCTACCAGAATGATGCGGGATTCAGTTGTTCTCCTGCTTTATAAAAACCAACCTCGGGAATGAGCACTTCTGCTTCCTCGCTCGTGTTTTATTCGCCAGGGCTGAGCGTATATGGGACAGTAGCGAGTCTAACAGCTTTAACAGCCTTCTTTTGTAGACAAAAGAAGGCTGCGAAGTAATATTCACAAATAAAAGAGGTAAGTACGCCGCTTTGCGTTATCCGTTCTCTGGATTGCAATGCGCCATTATTTGCGTATTTTAACACGCTTTTATTTCTAGCCGCATTTAATGTAACGGATTGCGTGTGATGTCACCGCTGGTTTTGTATGTTACCCCCTCTACGAATGTTACAATGTAACATTCCAACATCCTCCCGTGTGTCTCTCTCTCTTCCGTGCGCGCTCGCGCTCGCTCGCACCCTCTCCACGTTGCTCAGCTCACTTTCTCGATACCTGGGTATCACTTAAAATACTCTTTAATTCACCAAACTTATATATACTATAACGTTACAACATTTGCGATTATGATCTCGACCGACGTTTTCGTACAAAAATAAACATTTTTAAGAGTTAGTGACGGATCTACTTTAGAGCAGTCAGATGGTTCAGTTTCTTATCATTCTCAGCAGCATGTAGGTTGTTGCTGACTGATATCACTTGAGTCCTAGTTATAGGTAGTTATAACGTGTCCACCTTCAAGATGTTAGGTGGAAATTTATAGGGCTGTATATGGAAAAGTATTTAAGGGCCTGTGACTGGTCACCATTTCTTTAACTTTTCCTCACATTTTTAATCATCTTTTTGCATTCGTTTTAGATGGACATTGGCAGATTAATTTTTAAAAGGACAAATATTCCATGTAGTCCCCTCATATATTAAGAAGAGTGGTTGATCTGTGTGAGTTTTTAAATGACTGATTCTTAATTTTACTTTTGCCCTATAGTGTGGCACTCAGAATCAGCTGTCATTTGTTCAATTATTTCAGTTGTTAAGAAGGTTAATTTGGAATTGCTGTTGCCATAAACAGTCATAAAAGTCTTTGTCTCTGTACGTAATGTTCTACAAATAACTATTCTTTACTTTTTTTTTTTTTATTTCATTTTTTCTCCTCTCAAAAGAAAACGCACTTCCGCCCCTTAATGTTGTCCAAAAGCCAGGCCACTCATCTGGACCCCATGAGAATAGGCGTGTCGAACTGAGAGAAATTGCAGAGGATGTTTTCTGGGTTTAATATGGGGCTGCTTAACAGTCGTAGTCTAACTTTATCTGTCTAGTTTTTCTCTTTAGGGTAGTGTAGCTCAGCTATATCTTCATGAGGTCCTTATAGATTTCTGCTCTAAATGTTCTCTGATGATAATGTTTCTTTGTGTTGTGTGATGTCTGTAGTTTAACACCCTTTTTCCTCCCTTTCTCAGTCTTGCTCGACCTCCTCGCTCTTCCCACACATTGCAATACATTCACGTCATCCATGTATTAGCTATGTTTTATTTTCAAAATAGCATTATCATATATAATCAATACACTCTTATTATGGGTCACTTCTTTGGAATGCTTTAGCATCTCCTTTGATATCTGATCAGAGAAGAGCCCAGCTAATGAGGGCACAGGGTAGGGGTAGATGAGCTGCTGAGCTCATAACACTCATTCACACTGGCACTTCACTCATGACCCACACCACCAAACTGAAGTGCCTTTATGCAGGAGAGCTGCACGAGAGGAGTTTCATATCCTAAACTGCTGGTCTGATAATGACATGTGTTTGAGCTCTGGCCTTGTTAATTTTGGGGAACTCTCATGCCTTTTTGCATTCTCTCATTCGAGAGAGAGCTGGATCAGAATAGTTTCTGAGAGAAGACAGACTGTCCCTATTTGACTGTCTAATTAGGAGTCTGGAGAAGAGGCTTCTGAAGAGAACTTCAGAACGGCATGCATTCACAGCCGTGAGGGTTATCGAACTGTTCTGATTATGCATCATCTTTGTACTCATTTATTAGCAGAAAGAAGTGCACAGCATTTATTTGATGATGATTCACTGACATGTTGTGTTCCTGTCTGGTGTTCTTAAAGGGGTCATGAATTGAGAAATCAAATTTTCCTTGATCTTTTGACATATAAGAGGTCATTGAACTATAAAAATATCCTGTAAGTTTCAGAACTCAATACTTCCCTGTTAGTCCAAAAACAGTTTTTATTGAAACCAAATTGCCCAAATGACTTGTTTTGGATTTTGTCACATTATGACATAATAGTTCGATGATAGACCTCCACTGTAGAAGAAAATTAACACCTACATCTACATCATTGCCTCTTTAGCCCCACCCACCGATTGTACATTTCATGTAGTAGTAAATACGAGAGAGACGCAAAGAATTACTCCAGCAACAAAACCATAGAGATCCCTCTGAGGATTACAAGACGTTTTGCAGTGCCGAGTTGTTAAAAAACAGTCTTTGCATTGCCTTCCTTGAGATCCTAACATTAAGAAAGCTTGGATGAACTTTAACAAAGTTCCAGATCACATCAGTAGACACTGGGGGTGTAACGGTACATGTATTTGTCACGAACTCTACGGTACGGACCTCACGGTTTGGTTCATGCAGTTAGACAACGGATACAGTCAGTCATAGGCGATCCATGCTTCAATCCAGAAGGGGGCGCGAGCGGTAACGCAACGCTGTTTGCTAACCGCCACAACAGGAAAAATAGCAGAAGAAAAACAGCACATACGCAAATGACTTGAGTGCATGAAAACAAAATCCGCTAGGTAGTGCACACTCGTCAAATGCGTCTTTCTGCGCTCATGAACAAAGAATACTTTGAAAGGCTTGCGCACTCAATTGTGTGTGAAACGGAGTGGAACGCGAAAAATTAAGTATAGGAGGGTTGGGCTTAAGCTTTAAATATTTAAATTAGTTTAAGTAGAGCAAATTGGAACATACCTAATACACAAGTTTTATTTTTCATTATTCTATTCATTTTGTACTTTTATAACGCAAGATGCTTTTCAGTTTTGTAGCTGATTGTGACCAAATACCCTTTGTTTTTTATTAGTCCTGCAAAAAAATATGACCTATGCAAGAGTGCATTCTGTTTACTGCTTAGTGCTTAATACACTATAGGAGGCTGTATTGTACCAACTAGGGGACTAAATGCCGCTAGGTGGAACAAACTGTGATTTGCACCACTGTCTGTTCAAAGTAAAATAAAAAAAACCTAGCATTGTGGATTTGCTCCTTTGTCCGTAACACTTTATTTTAGGATCCAATTCTCACTATGAACTAGTTGCTTATTAGCATGCATATTACTAGGATATTGGCTGTTTATTAGAACTTATAAAGCATGTGCATGACCACATTCTACATCCCATAATCCTACCTAATACCTAGACTTAACCTTTCTAACCATGAATAAGCAGTAGTTAGGGGTTTATTGATGCAAAAGTCATAGTTAATAGTGAGAATTGAGCCTAAACTAAAGTGTGGCCATTTTACCTATTGTACCACAATCGTACCGAACCGTGACCCCAAAACCGAGGTACGTACCGAACCGTGACTCCTGCGTGCGTTACACCCCTAGTAGACACTGTTCGTTTTTTTTTGCTTCATTTTACTTCGGATTCGTTTTTAAACAAGACACCATTCGGCACAGATTTTTTCAGAGAGACTAAAAATAAAAGCTGATGCAGTGATCACTATATTGGATCCGACAGTAATGGCGCAACACACAAGTGTGAGTAACAGGGTTTTTGCCATGTGTCACTATTGCTTTGTCTGTTACAGATCGTTTCATATGTACTGAGTATTTATATTGTAGTGCCGCAGTCAAACTGTGAATAGTTCTGATGATAGTTGTGATTTGCTGTTTTGCTTTGGCTTTTAATGGGTTAATACGGGAGATTCCCGGATATTGAAGAAAGCATTGAGAAAATGCTGTTTTTGTTATTTTTTTGACCTTAGCCATTCGATTTAATGCTGAATAAAAGCTTCAGTGAGCGACATCATCTGTTTTGTTACAACATTACAACATTTTATTTTATTTAAAATGCGACATTGCAAATGACAATGTATACGTTTTTCACTTTATCGAAAAGGATGAATAATGAATAGCCTATAAGAACGACAGTGCGACAAATTATGGTACATATTTATTCATAATTCCATTTACACGAAACACCACAGGTTATCCAGTCAACTATAACTGTGGTAACTCAGTACTGAAACTTTATTTGCCACAACCAAGACTTAAAAAGCATAGCCTATGTAATACGTATAAATGTTTCACATTGTTGGCAAATGTTTCAACTATGTTGATTTTTCAACATCAGAAGCTTTCAAAATAATTCAACACGTGTAATGGCGGGACGTTGAAATTATTTTAATATGCAAAACTGTTACCCAATCATAGCAGTGGGCGTTTACTTCCAAGTCTTGAATGCGGCACGCCTTTCAAAGAGAGGGTCAAAAACAGGATTGAAAAACAGCTTATTACTTATAAATTAGGATGTATTTTGTTGATAACATTATAAGAGGACCTCAGAGAACATTAAAAAATGTAAAAAAAAAAAAAAAAATGCAGTTCATGACCACTTTAAAGCAGTGGCATAAAAATGTCATTATATCAGAAGTTCACATAAAATGATACCATTTCATCATCATCATTTACTCTCCCTGCATCATTCCAAACTTGAATTTATTTTCTTCTGTAAAACACAAAAAAGATCTTTTGTTGAGAGCTTTTGTCAATACAATGAAAGTGAATGGCAATTTATAGCTCCAAATGTTTATTATAAATGCCAAAATAAATGACATTGTTCAAGGACCAATGGCATTTATTAGTGATTTATAACTGAAACTGAAACTTGGAATGTTGTACAGGGTGGTGTGTTCTCATAGTAAAGTTCTTTGGCAACCTTTTTGGTTGCAGTTAAGTGTGTCCACACTGCTGATATGTTTATCTGTTTCAACTTACTCACATTGTGTGCATGAAATAGATGCTGACACAGTCAAAATTTGTCATTGGAATTGCGCTAATTAAACATCAGTGTTTCGGTTAATGGTTTTGGTCCTCCAAGACTATTTTAGCCGAAACTTTTTTGTTTTCTTTTTTTTTTTTTCTCTCTCTCTCTTTCTTTCTAGCATATGTTCGGTTGCTGAAACTTCTGTGCATAACTAGCATTTATTTGAATTCACTTTCATTGTATGGAAACCAGAAGCTTGGACATTCTGGTTAATATCTCTTCTGTTTCATGGAAAAAAAGAAAATAATACAGAGTCATAATGACATGAGGGTGAGTAAATTCAAATTTTTCATTTTTGCATAAACTATCCCTTTTTAAGGGTTTCAAGTAGTGTCTGTAATTAAAGACATGCTCAGAAAAGTTCTTCAAAAAGTTATTTCACCTTACAGTATTTTAGCCCAGGTACAAAGTTTGGAGAGAATATCCTATCTGTGCATTCAGCTGTTTGTTTTTGTGAAAGTGATTTGCATAGTCAAGGAAAAAATTATGCCAACTCCCATGGAAAAACAACAAAGCCGATGCATCTGATATTGCAGTACATTAGAGATGCATCTGGAGGCTGAAAGGGCAGTTAGAAAAAAGAGTGTGAGAAAGAAGAGTCCATGTCTCATCACGTCATATTTGGAGTGTTATGCGAACATTACTCTGCAGGTGCAATGTTATTTTTTTGGCTAGCGATCAGCAACAGTAAATGTGAAATTGTTGATTTATTGTGTGTTTGCCAAAGATCAACTTCTCAACACTTAATAAAACCTTAATAATTGTTGCTGCAGTGAAGCTGGATAATTGGAATTGCTTAGAGCATCGATGTTTGTAGCGCTGGATCATTGGATGGGTTCAGTCCAAAGCCCTATCTCGATGTCAAAGTGTTTCTTCAGTCTTATATAACTCTCTCCACAACATCCCACTGCTCTTCACTGGCATATTTACAGTCATTTAAGGTTTTATATAGGCTTAACATGTACCACATAGTTCAGATATATCTAATAATTTGCCCATAATATGATTTGAGACTATTGGCACACAATGTAAGAGATTTGGTGTCTTAATTGAATTATTATATGTGAAGAATAAAATATGTTTGAAGATGATGCACAACAATTTTGATAACTATTTTTTAGGCTGTGTGATTGCTTGTTCATTGGCCTTGGTGGTTTGGTCCTTCTTAATTCCGGGAAGTGAGGTATTGTTTGAAGTTACTTCCTGTAGTAAAAGGAAGCAGCACAACCTCTTAAATATGAAAACAATACCTGATGCCAAACTGTGCACTGGTAATATACTTTAAACTAAGACCTTTTGCAGTTGTACAGTGCACAGAGAGAGTGCTATTTAGACTTTCAGGAGCTGCTTGGCAGCAATTTTAAATAATGAAATCAATATATGGTTGATTTAACTAAAAGCAATTCAGCTTATGCAATGCACAGTAGTAAAGAATGCAATGTCATAAATGCTGTGCATAAAATAAATAAATGGGTATTTTTTGCATACGCTAACCAATTTGTAGGTGTGCACTGCAAATGTAATTGAACAGAATGTTTACACAATGTTAAATACTATTCGCTACTTCTACTGACTACTGTCCCATGACCTGATAAAGAATATTCAGTTTAGCCAGTTAACTGACATGGGCCCTGTCCCAAATTCTGACCAAATTTGAGATTTTTATTGTATTTATATTTGAGATGATTGTTGATTGTTGTTCCTTGTAATACTCCAATGGGTTTATGGGTAATACATTTTTCTGTCTTCAGTGTTTTGGTGAATATTGAGTAAATATTGTCTAAAATAAGTCACTTAATTTAATCAGTTTCAATTTTTCTCTTATCGGTTGACCACTGTTTGTGAGCACTCTTCTGAATCAGTAGATGACAAATTGGATAGCCTGCAGTCCCTTTGACTTCACGTGTGCATGAGAGAGCGAAGGCCACGAGACTACAAGTCCACATCAAGTGCATCATTTAAGACAGAGACGTACTGTCATGATGATTTGAGAGCAAAATGATATATTTTCACTGCTCATCCTTGTGGTATTATTGTGTGCCCTAGTAAAGAAATGCACAGTATATAGGCTACCAGTAGTCGACAGATATATCACCAAGGCTGATATTTGGCAGTTTTTAAAGGATTAGTTCACTTTAAAATGAAAATTACCCCAAGCTTTACTCACCCTCAAGCTATCCTAGGTGTATATGACTTTCTTCTTTCTGATGAACACAATCGGATTTATATTAATAAATATCCTGATGAATCCAAGCTTTATGATGGCAGTGAACGGGACCAACGAGTATGAAGCAGAAGAAAGTGCGTCCATCCAAAGCAAAAACGTCCTCCCCACGGCTCCAGGGGGTTAATAAAGGCCTTCTGAAGTGAAGCGTATTTAATAAGTTATAAAGTAAAATATAGCTTCCGCCAGACCGCCTTCCGTATTCAACTTAGGAAGAAAGTGGTCTGGTGGAAGCTAGATATTTTACTTTATAACTTGTTAAATATGGATATTTTTCTTACACAAATGCATGGCTTTGCTTCAGAAGGCCTTTATTAACCCCCCGGAGCCGTGTAGAGTACGTTTATGATGGATGAATGCACTTTCTTGACCTTCATACTCGTTGGTCCCATTCACTGCCATTATAAAGATTGGATGCATCAGGATATTTAATAATATAACTCCGATTGTGTTCATCAGAAAGAAGAAAGTCATATACGCCTAGGATAGCTTGAGGGTGGGTAAAGCTGGGGGTAATTTTCATTTTAAAGTGAACTAATCCTTTAAATATCGACATGAGCCCATAAGTTTTTCCATTTGGCTGATGTTGAACTGGGACTTTTATTTTGACAGCACTGAGAACACTCATGTCTTCTATTTAAAGTGTTATTAGATAACTGTTAAAGAAAGTAAACGATATACAAAAAAGTATTATAGTGTTTGCTTTTATATTATTAGTAATAATAGAAAGGCAAACACTATAATACTTAATTCATTTACCATCAGCATTCAGCAAATACACATTTATGTAATTTAAACAAATCTTTGAATATAATAAACATTTTATTTTCACAGACCTTGCAGACTTAGTCATATCCAGCCATGAGATCTTCTGAAGTGTGTATTTTGTAGACTGCATAAAAACGTGTGTAATGGTTGGTCCGTGCGATTTGAATGCGGACAGGAGAGCTCAGCTGTTACTGGACACGCATGATTGACAAACTTTAAACCCTTGATTTCAGTCTATGCTGTGCTATGTCCAGTTGCCCACTATATCATATTCATATCATTTTCACTGTGTGCCATATGTAAAATTACTAGTGTCTTTATTTGAAAAAATATTGGTTTGAGGGCATTGGCCATCAAAAAATCAATATCAGTCGACCACTCTTTAGTCTGCTCAGATTCTTTTGGAGTTGCTCTGAGGTTTATTGTAAGCTCATGAGATGGTCTGTTCAGATATTAAGTTTTCATTTTAATTCATATGTATTATCTTGGCATTAGACTAGTCAAACATATATTTTGCTCTGTGAAGATGATACTTTTGGTCTCCTCTTATAATGGGGAGATCTGAGCATGATCTGCCGGTGGCCTCAATTTTGCATAATTTGTGCAGTACAACCACAGTGTTTTAAACAAGATCAGCACTTTTCCTTTCTGAAAAAAAGGGAACAGTAACCGCCTCCTCAGACTGTTTTTGTGTCTGTCTACATGTTCTCTGTCAGTGTTCCCCCTATCCATACTTCTGTCTTTACCTCTCTATAGTGTGTGTGTGTGTGTGTGTGTGTGTGTGTGTGTGTCTGCTGCCATGACAGTGAAAGTTCTTGGTCAGGTCCAGACTGGCTCAGTAATACAGTACATACCAGCAGATCAGCTGTGAGCAGATCCCTCAGTTCATTTATAGCCATGGCCTTGTGTCGATGCATGTCTGCCTGGCAACTCTGTGCTAACTGTACCACTCCTGCACCCACCCACTATATACATGCTCTTTGTGTATAACATTATGCACACATTCTTTGTGCTCACACACTAAACACGTTTTAGTGCTGCTTTATTTATATGTCTGATATGTTTCACATTCCATTTTGTTAAAACTACAATCTTAACAGATCACACCAGCTTACAGTTTTAAATACTATGCTAACATATAATGCATTCATTTCAGTGCCCTAGGAATGTACATTTACAGAAACCAATCTCCCATCCAGTGTACACACAAATGTCACGCATTTCTTTTGTCCAATTTTTTTTTTTTTTTTTTTTTTTTTTTTTTTTGTATATAGTTTACACACCATCACTGCATCACCGTTTCTATGATTTATGAACAGTGAAAAGATTTTCATTGTTGTTTGTTTGTTTCCCTAGGTCGTGGTCTCCAATCTATGGAGAAAGTGGGCAAGATGTGGGGTAACCTCAGGAGTAGATGCCAAGCCCTCTTCCACAAGGATGGCACAGAGTCCAATCTGTGTAGCCAGGACTTAGATTGCGTCCACTGTGTGGTGGACATGGGCAGAGGAGCACATGCAGAACCCTATGAAACTAGGTCTTCCACACCCTCACGGACCTTGTCACCACTCCCACTGGTTGCTGGAGGACGCAGAGGCCATAACTGTGTGGCAGATATTCCCCAGATAGTAGAAATCTCCATTGACAAAGAGAGCGAAGATGCACGGAGGGGCCCCCTTGTGCGTAGGGACTCCTACTCACGCCATGCTCCCTGGGGAGGTAAAAAGAAACATTCTTGCTCAACTAAAACGCAAAGTTCACTTGAGGCTGACAGGCGAACGGGACGCTCAAGAGGAAGTACAGCCAGGCGGGAGCGTCGTTATGGAGTTAGCTCCATCCAAGAGATTAATGATTCTGTAGGAGCTGGCAGCAGTGGGCGCAGCCTTAGCACCCGTTCTCTGCGGCAGCGACTTCGAGAGAGTGTAGGCTTGTGCCTTCCTCTCACCACGCACCACCGCTCTCAGCCAGCGAAAGGTCAGGTGTCCTCCAAACGTAAGATCCACCTGACGGAACTGATGCTTGAAACATGCCCTTTCCCGCCCGGTTCGGATCTGGCCAACAAGTGGCACTTAATTAAGCAACATACGGCGCCAGTCAGCCCTCATTCGTCAACTGCTCTTTTGGATGCATTTGATTCAGCACATTCTTCCCCTGAGGATGAGGAGGAGAGGCTGCGTGAACGACGTAGACTTAGCATAGAGGAAGGAGTGGATCCCCCTCCAAATGCGCAGATCCATACGCTGGAGGCAACTTCACAGAGCTCTTCCCTCTATAAACTGGGACCAAAGATGGCTCCTGGTGTTGGGGAAGGACTTGTGGAGAGCAGGAGCCTGGGAACAGTCTCCTCTATTTCTGGGGGGTTATCTGGGATTGCTGCACAGGTTGCAGCGAGTATGGCAGTGCCATCCCACACTGTTGACTGTGACTCTGAGGAGGACTCAACTACCCTTTGCTTACAAACACGAAGGCCCAAGCAGAGGCATGCCTCTGGAGACACTCACTGCTCCAGACAGCCAGGGCCTTGGAAGGTCCACACACAGATTGACTATATCCATTGTTTGGTGCCTGACCTACAGGCTATAACTGCACTTCCTTGCTATTGGGGGGTGATGGACCGGTACCAAGCAGAAGCACTGCTGGACGGACGGCCAGAAGGCACCTTTCTGCTACGTGACTCTGCACAGGAGGACTACTTGTTCTCTGTTAGTTTTCGACGCTACAATCGGTCGCTGCATGCACGCATTGAACAATGGAATCACAACTTTAGCTTTGATGCGCATGACCCCTGTGTCTTCCACTCTTCCACAGTAACAGGCCTGCTGGAGCACTATAAAGACCCCAGTGCCTGTATGTTCTTTGAGCCCCTGCTCACTGCTCCCTTACACCGGACTTTCCCTTTCAGCCTTCAGCACCTGGCGCGAGCCGCCATCTGCAGACGCACCACCTACGATGGCATTGGTGCCTTGCCACTGCCTCCAACCATGCAGGACTTCCTCAAGGAGTATCACTACAAACAGAAAGTCCGTGTGCGCTGGCTAGAGAGAGAGCCACCACTCAAGGTCAAATGAGGTCTGGCTCTGTGCCGAGAGAGGCAGGAGTGTGGGCAAGAGCTTTGCTGCCAGAGTGTGTGTCTCATATTATCAATCATACAGCTGGCTTTAGACATAAGGCAAAAGAGGATGTTTTGAACTTCCGGCATGTAATACTACATGTGGAATCCATACATATGTTTCAATGCAGTACATTCTGTCAAGCTAGCTTATGTGCTGAAGTGTTGAGCATGCTGGGAATGAGATGGTCTTATTCTCTCTGCTCTTTTTCCTATGACCTTATATCCAGTGAATCTTCACTAGCTTGCCCGCATGCCTCCTGCATTCTATCTCCTAGTGTTTTACACTATTTTGAGCAGTAAAACTGAGTGTTGTTACATTAATTATCCTCATTTGTGAGGCAAATGGATGAAATCTATATTAGCTTAGTCCAGTGATTAAAATGTATTCATCAAATAATCTTGGAACTCTCGATACCTGAATATCTGCTACTCTCTAAAACATAATGTCAAATATCTAGACACGTTAACTATATGACTATTTGCTAAATCATGGCTAATTTATCAGCAATACCTTCAAGATACTTTACAGCACCCTCCTACAAGTGTGAAGTTCCCCTAGTCGGCACTTGTTAAGCCTTGTGTACATGGACAGGATCACAGTTATACATACACCTCCCAGCACTAAGCATGTTTTATATTTAAAATCGAGGCAGACGGAAGTGAAATGCATGAATTAATTGCGTGAGGAGGAAGGAGCTACTATATGCAAAAAGCTACTTTTTCCTTTTACCCAGTGGCCTGAGAATGGGCACACAGGCACAGTGCACCATGTGCTATATGAAAGAAAGGACAGATTATTTAAAACTGGGCCCTCATGTAGTGTCATATCCCAACATAATTCTTCTATTACATCTATTTTACTATTTTTTTTATTTTTATAAGTGACAGTCTAAAAATGACATAGGGCACTTTAATTGTTGTCTGTGTACCGCACAATGACTTATAGACTCAAGTACATACATATAAACGGATTGTATTGTTTGTCTGTGTGTTTTTTATGGACCTTATTCATAGGATGTCAGTTTATCCCCCATATTCTCAGCATAAGTCACCCTAAGTTTTTGTTAGAATCAAGTATCTCTTACCTTGCCTGTGCATATGGTATTTGCTCGATGCTATATTTTAGCCAACATGGTTATATATACAACAACCGGAAGTGGACCGAGAAAGTCCTCTGTAAAACTTGTATAGATACCTATTTTCACTTTAGATATTGTTGGAACACAGATGCCATCACTGCGTATATATTTTGTGTTTATTGGATTGATGTCCAGTTCTATTATAAAGTGTGATTGATTTCACTTGATAATGTTGCACTTTTATTCATTATGAAGCATGCAGCTATGCTTCCCTTGTCATAATTGTGTGCACTAGTGATTGAGATTCCCTGAACACTGTAAAAAATATAGTTATAAAGCTCTATACTTTTGATGTTCTTGGCTTTACACAAAAATTAAGGCCAACAAAATAATGCTCATATGTTTAATATCAGATTGTTAGCATTGTAATGGTGGACTCTTAAGTTCCAGGCAGATGTTAGACCATGCGTAATATGTAAAACTGATACAATTTGCAGTATTTGGGTGTTGGATGATCAGTGACCAAAGGTGTGCATCTGTAGGTTGTTATTGTGAATGAGAAATCTTCGACCATGCCTCTTGATTATTTATATTGAGCTCAATGGCTTAATTATAGTGTCCAGTTTTCTGGCAGAGTAGCACCAATTTTGAAGCCATTTATTTGAACTGCAATTAAATCCGCAATTCAACTCTTTCAGAACACGCCTCGGTTGTCGCTGAAAGGAAGTCATTTTGTTAATTTTAACATTTTTACTCTATTTTTCCACTTGAATGACCTGAATGAATACTCAAAACAACCATCTTAAAATTTCTTCCACCCTGCACACTGTATGCTCTGTATACAGGCTCATATTATGTCAACTGTGTAGCTGTACATGTCAGATGATGTCATCTGCTTTCAAGCCTTTAGCTTTGAGAATAATATACCTTTCATTGAATTTACAGACAGAATATGAGCACTTGGCCACAGCTAGCAGTTTCGCAGCTGCTCCCCGAGCCAGTCCTACTGAAGAAAAGCCATCTAAAACCAGCCTAAGCAGGTTTGTTGGTTTTAGTTGGTCTCCCAGGTTTTAGAAGGGTTTTAGGCACTTTTTTGCTGGTCAGGCTGGGAGACCAGATCGACCAATTGAAGACCAGCTTTGCCAGGCTGTGACACTAGCCTAAACCAGCTAAAACCAGCAAACCAGTTTAGGCTGGTTAAAGCAGGTTTTTATTTTTTATTTTTTAAAAAAAAACACATTATTATGACAACTATTATGTGTAGACCAGTTTTTGCAGTCATTGTTTAAATAAAAGTACCATGGTGTTACCATGTTTGTTAGGATATAGTAACATGGTAATATGTACCATCGTAGTGCCATGTTTTTTAGGACATGTACCATGGTAATTCTGTGGTATTCTTTGAAGTACTAAGGAATAACATGGTATATGGAAAAGTACCGTGGTGTTATCTTCTGATGACATCACTGTAACCAGGCACCGCAACAGTATGTTTTGTGAAGAGACGCATATAATGCTAATCCGAGGAAATTTTTCAAACATTAAATATGTTCAAACAAGGCTCAACGATGCTGAAGATGTTCAGCAGACATTCACAATGCTCTTTCCCATTTCAGGAATGAGCTCAGATGATGTAAACAGCTGCATTTATGACAGAAAGCATAATTTTCAAGGGTGTTGGTTTGAGGGCTGTTAAATGCTTAGTGACAGCCTGTTCCTCACCAAATCCTTTGGATTTTTTTTAAACTGTGGCTCATGCAGTCATTTGGGACTTTCTATGCCACTGTACAGTGAGTGAGTCTCTCCTGGCAGAGTTACACCCTGCCCTGCCTTACAGGCACTAATCACATGCTAAATTTAATATGCTAGCCTCTAAATTTAACACCTGCTAAAAGGACCACTCTGTGTTTCTTGATGGGTGCTGTGAAAATAGAAAAGAGAGGGACTTTTTGCTCTAATTTTCCTCTTCCTTCCCAGTCTGACCACATCCTCAGCATCACCCTTTTTCTTGGATATGTAGCGCTGAAAGCAGAGAGCACGTTGTTTGTCTAGTCTGGATGCTCTGCTAAAGTTAGCATTAGCAAGCGGCTAACACACACAGTGCTCCATTGAGCAACATTGAGTGCTGCGAGGAATGAGGCTGTATGAAACCGCAGTCGTTATTTAGTTAATAGTTTAGAGAAAGTATTATGAGGGAAGCATAACACACCAAACTAATCCAACACAGTGTTCTCCTGCAACTCAGGCCTGGTTTATTGCCTTTAAAATAGGGACTGCAGAAGTCAACAAAGATTACAGTGAGGAGTCTTGTTTTGAGACTTCTGTGAGCTGTGTCTTGTGCTTATGGCCTGGGGATGCTTTGTCTTTGTTTTCATGGTTAACAACTAAATAATTCTGAAACCGCTTCTCTATACAGAGGAGTCTGATGTTCTTTCTGCCCTTTTTTCCCCATGGGAAATATATGTCAGCCACTGTAGCACATACTGACCATATGACCATGTCAAGTATAGAACCTGCTTGCAAACTAGCCAGTAAAAAAAAAATTCACACATACTCAAATGTACCCATAATTGTTAAATGTTGAGGTGTACAAGTAAATTATAGAATGAACTTTATTCTACAGAGTGTGGCAGGGCAGCAATTGATCTTGAACTTACTAATCCTTCTGTTTAGATCATAATTCTTTTAGCTCTCCTTTAGTGCCAACGTGTAAAGCTCTGGGGCCTCATTTATGAAATATGTGTATGATCATCCTAAATGTGAAAGCATGATCATTACTGATGATTAAAAAAAATAGTGAAAATGGGGGGGGGGGTCTTCAGAAAATTAAGTCAGCAGTAAGGTCATTATACATGCTTTTTACTTGTACATACAAGAATATTGTCATGACAGTTTCAGCCTTCATAGATCTCAATTTGTTCCTGCGCAGTATCAAATCCATGGACTTCAGGATTAAATCTGAATTTAGGATTAAATCTGGACTTAAATCTGGTTTTATAAATGAGCCCTCTGATCTTTGCAACTTTGGTGCCAAAATTTGTTGCAAAAGGAGTTGAATAACAGTTTTATGCAAGCAGAGTAGCACTTAATGAATTATTTTTACATAAATTGTATCTCTAATACACAATGAGTGTGATGTAACCATTGTTGCAATCTAATGTCACTTTAATGCTATACGTGCACGCTTGTAGCAGTATGTGTGTGGGTGCTGTGGTGACAGGGCTTGACGATGATGGGGGCTAATGGTTGTCATTCTGCCTCCTCGACCGCCTTATACATTCTGACCAATCACAACAGCCTTCTTAGCTGCCACAGACTAACCAATCTCTAATCATACAGTATCACCAAATATTGTTCTCTGTTTCCTTCGATTTTCTTTTCTCATTTTGTTAACAAATATCTTGATGGAAGAGGTGTTTTTAGAAAAGATGTTCGCATTATATTTTTTGTGTTTTGTTTCTCCTCTCCACCTCTGAATATTTTCTTGGACTCTATTGTTTTATTCTTTGCATAACCTGTTCATTGTTGCAGCCAATGCCCTTGTAGATGTCACTCTTGGTGCTTTGTGAATGCTTCATTGTCTTAATATTATTAATAAAATATTGAGTGTATTCCATGCAGTAAATAGATATGATCACAAATTGGTTTCTTTCATTTGGTCATTATTTGTATTATATATACTTAATACACATGCATCTTTCATAAGCTGTATTTGTCACTTTATGTGACATTCTGTCCCAGGTATACTTTAAAGGGTTAGTTCACCCAAAAATGAAAATTCTGTTATTAAATACTCACCCTCATGTCGTTCCACACCCGTAAGCACCCTCCTTCGTTCATCTTCGGAACACAAATTAAGATATTTTTCATAAAATCCGATGGCTCAGTGAGGCCTGCATTGCCAGCAAGACAATTAACACTTTCAATGCCCAGAAAGCTACTAAAGACGTATTTAAAACAGTTCATGTGACTACAGTGGTTCAACCTTAATGTTATGAAGTGACGAGAATACTTTTTGTGCGCCAAAAAAAACTAAATAACGACTTTATTCAACAATGTCTAGTGATGGGTGATTTCAAAACACTGCTTCATGAAGCTTCGAAGCTTTACAAATCTTTTGTTTCGAAGCGTGTATCAAACTGCCGAAGTCACAAGATTTTTAGTAAATGAGGCTTTGTTACATAAGTGTTTCGAAATTTCAGTGGTTCACCACTGGGGGGCGTGACTTTGGCAATTTGATAGCGCTCCGAACCACTGATTCGAAGCTTCATGAAGTGAAGTCAGCGTGAAATCAAAATTGACCCTATTAAAGGGATAGTTCACCCAAAAATTTTGTCATCATTTACTCACCCTCAAGTTGTTCCAAACCTGTATACATTTGTTCTGCTGAACACAAAGGAAGATATTTTGAAGAATGTTTGTAACCAAACAGTTGTGGGGCACCATTGACTTGTGTAGTATGAAAAAAAAAAAAAAAAAAAACTACTATGGAAGTCAATGGTGCCCCACAACTGTAAATGATGACAGAATTCATTTTTAGGTGAACTATAATGTACATTCCTGACTTTTTTGTGCACCGTTCATCAGTGCAATGAAAAAAATCTTTGAAATACTTTATTATCAGCATCCACCTCTAAAACGACTCTCCATATTGAATGACATCACCAGGCCCTCTTATTTTTCAAACCCTCCCCTCCAACCAACATTTCACTATCCAATCCCAAATTTTTATGTTGTTTCTCTTACATTTTGGAAATAAAACATGACGCAGTGGCGGTTTCATGTTGACTTCAATAACAAAAAGCATCTAATCTTATTCCATAATATTCCATCATAGAAATTCACATGAGCTGGAGGCCTGGAGGTCAGCAGTATTATTTGTCCTTTTGAAATGAAATATAAATAGCATGCAGGTTATCAATTACACATTACCCACCCAAAGCTTGTGAATAATTGAACATATCCTTTGGACAAGAGGGCTGAGCAGAAGAAAAGAGGCCATTTATGTTTACTTTATTGGAAATTACATTATTCAATGCGCAAACACTGCTGGACCATCAATGAAAGCTGATCTCTGAAAACAACACTCTAGTTTTCTGCTCTTTATAGCACACTGTGCGTACATATCAAGTTCTATCCGGTGGATTTGGTTTATTCATATTTGTTTTCCTCTTTGATGAATGTGATCTGGTCAATGGGGTGAATGAAAAGCTGTCCTAGTTATGAGTCTCTCATTTAGATCACAGAGACATTCCCATCTCTGCTCATGCTTTCCATAGCCAGCATACCTCCGGAGCTCTCGCTCAAAACACGTGTGTGCGCTTTTCTCATGCCTCATATCTCCGCACATCATCCATAAGCAGAGCAGAATGAGAGAGGGAGAAAAAGCCGCTGTCTCTTTTGCGCTGGATGGCCTCCAAGTCTGTGGCAGCAAAGTGAACAGTGACCTCTCTCTCACCTCTTCCTGCCTAAATACACATGCACAGGCTCCCTTCCATATTTCATACCAGGAATACATCCCCAGACAGTATTTTACACCCAGTGTGGAAGGCAGCCGTCAAGTCCAGGAGGAGAGGGCAGGGCCTAAATCAGCTTCGTGCACGCCAGCCTGGCCACCAGAGCCAAGAAAAACAGCCATCACTATCGTACTGTCATCTGGAGGAACGAGCCTCACTATTCTGTTCGCCTACAGCGGATTAACCACAAGCTCGTGAAAATATGACGACTCTGCCATGTACTGGTGAGATTAAACTTCTTGAAATGGGAGGTGTGCTTAAGTCCTTTTGGCACGGTTTTAGTCCTCAATAAACATGTCATATGTACAACTGGCGCAGTGCCTGTGTCAACTAAATGTGGAAAATACATGACAGAGAACCACATATATGGAGTATACAGGGTACAATTATTCATTAACACGCTTTCGTCATACATAATAGGAAAAGCGATCACACCAGCTGCAACAGTTCAACAGTATAGTCAGGGTGTGAATAATGGGGGTGGGGGCTCTGTCCACCCTAATTAAGGAACCTCAAAAAGCAGGGGGTCTTAAAAGTGTGTATTTTTTTCACATGTAAGAATATGTTTCAGTAACCCCAAAAAGTTAGATTAGAAAGAAGTAATAATGCGCTAAACAGACAATCGTGAACAGAAGTTGCATCAGAAGGAGGTAACCATACACTCTCAGAAAAAATTGGTACAAAAGCTGTCACTGGGATGGTACCATTTCAAAATTTTCTAATGCCTCGTTTCCACTGAGCGGTACAGTACAGTACAGTTCAGTATGGTATGCAATTTTTGCCATTTCCATTGTCAGAAGTCGTGAATGGTACCCTAATTCCGAACCGTACCGTACCACTTTTTTTCGACCCTTCCGTTGAGCTAGCACAATAGAGTACCTCAGGGATGACGTGTTTTTGTAGGCCAACCCGGAAGTTAGTTGCGCACGGGTTCCCTCGATCGAAAGCCTATGCATTTTTCCCATAGACTTTTGGAAAATCGCAAAAAATAAGCTCTGTTTAATATAGGGTTATGACACTTACACGTTTTGTCTATCAAGATAATCTTTACAAGTTAACACAACATTTATACATTTTGAAGCCTAAATAAAGTCGTCAGATATAAAAAGCTAACAGTAGGCTATAAACGGACTACAGCACACCATGGTCGCAGATCAATGTCACCACCACCAAGCCTCCTCAGACTTTATTTAGAAAACAACTTTATTTAAAAACATGCTCGCTGATTTTGATCTGCGCTGTGTATGAATACTTATCCACTTTTTCATGAGAAATGCTGTCCAACTGTCATGATTGTCATGATGACGTCTGAAGTCCCCGCCAAAGGAAGTAGTCCCTTTAAGCAATTTGTTAGCAACCGCCGTTTTTAAGACACAATAAAGGTTTAAAAAATAACAAGCAGGTTATAACTGGTGTGTTTTATGTCATAGATCAAAACGTGAAAATATTTAGAGGCTTTGTTAACCACAGACCTTATTTCAGGCGATTTAGCAAAAACCCATTCAAAAAACCCATTGACTTCGGGGCGATGGAACCGGAAGTCCTAAAATGCTAACTTGCTTCCGGGTTTTGCCTACAGAAACACGTCATCCCTGAGGTACGCTATAGTCTGGTACTAAAGGGTGGAGCTAGACTCACTGCAGAACGTTGATTGGTTGACAGAGAATCGTCACTTGCGCGTGCTACATGGGGAATGACAACAGAAGAGGCGCCATTTTTTAATAAAGTTGAAACACAATACCCTTTCTTCTTGTGACAAACAGCCACATACCAAGAAGCAAGAACAAGATCTGCTGTATGTCATCCATTGTTGTTTAATGTCTCGCTTTCTTCTTCGAGTGAGAATGACATCGATCGCTACTTTCCGGCATACACCACGCCTATCAAGTAAGGGTACTGTTGGCGGTGGAAACGCAAGCCAGAGTTTACCGTCCCGAAACGTACTGATCTGTACTGTACTGTCCGGTACCGCTCGGTGAAAACGAGGCATAATATGTAGCATTTAGGTGCTATATTGGTACCAAGTACTAATATGGACTCTTTAGGTACAAAGGTGTACCTTTTGAAAGGGTACCACCCCAGTGAAAGCTTTTGTACCTTTTTTTCTAAAAGTGTAGCCAAAAACTGCTCAATCACTGCCTGTTAAAGTTGGCATGAAATGGAAATTCTCCCTATTTTCTAAAAGCATCTAAATCATCTTATTAGCATTGTTAGCGATTTACCAATGCATTTTTAATTTTTTTTTAAAAAATGACCTCGTAACCGTTTTTCAAAATGTCAAAATATCATGTCTTCTTCTTCTTCTGGTGTTTTATGGCGGTTTGGCAAACCAACGAAAAGGTGCATTACTGCCACCTACTGATCTGGAGTGTGGAGTGTACATAGATTTGGAAGAAAGAAATACAAAAAAAAAAAAAAACACTCATTAAGAATATGCATCACTGTTTCTAATTCTCCACATTTGTCACACTCTCCCGTTTCATGCTTTCCTATTTTAAACAGACTATAGTTTAATGCTGTTTGTCTAATTCTTAGTCTTGAAATAATAACATCCTTCTTCCTATTTCCATATCTTTTTCTCTCATTTCCAACATACTCCTGAATCTGGAAAAGATGTCTTTCTTTAAAATATCATGTCATGCCGGATTTCTCCAATTATTTAGTCTGCTTAAACCCCACCCCTTCCTTACAATTGTCTGTAAGCTTGCATATAGATCTGCCTTCATCCAATCAACAAACGTTGATTTACATTTTTTTTCTTTTTCCTACTTTTTTTTTTCTTTTCCAATAATCTGTTTCACTCGGATATGTCACTACTTTCTTTGCATCACAATGTCCCACTCTACATTTTTATCAGTGGCTACGTTAACATGCACCCTTATAATGCAATGATAATGAGATTTAGGCAATATTGCGATTAAACTTTACCTCATGGAAACAACACTTCGAATAATTGCTGCAATTAAGCTTATAATAGTAGCCATAATTGTAGTAACCATAATTGTAGTCAAATATGTGGCGTATACCAATTTTAATCATAATAAACAGGCATGTAAACACTTTAATTGCATCTATTCCACTCTGACCAAAGAGCACATGTGCTTGTGATGTGTCATGCTCATGCAGTGATTTGTAAATATGGCGGTAAAGAAGGCATCACATATTTGGGGTGCTGAAGAAAATGAGTTCAGCGTTGACAGCATTGTGCGACATGAATATATAATGCATTATATTGATGGTTGAAAACATTGAAATGGAGACATTGGAGACACTTCCACATTTTAATATTCTTAGCAATAATCAGAATAATGAAAATTGCATGTAAACAGGACTGAAGAGGTTTGCTCATGTAAGCATCTTACTGCGATTTAGCCCTTACTCTGAGTATTGGAAATAATCACATTATTGGTACACATGTAAACATAGTCACTGAATGTCTAGCATCAGATAAGATGGGTTGCAAGCAGCATTTCACATTGACTTTAACCTTTAGTTGAATTTATTGCCTTTGGCAGAGATTTCTGCATCTGTTGCTTTTCAGTGCTATTCAATACCTGCTTCTTTTCCAACCCAGTATTTCATCTTTTTCCAATTTTTCAACCTTTTGTCATTTTACACTCTTACCTGGCAAGTAAATGATATAATCTGCCATTTTCATTTTTTCCATTATCTCATTCTGCCATAATTCATACTGGATATGTCCTACCAAGGGTCTGTGTTTAATTTAGCTGAAGTCATTCTAAAGTTTTCTCAAGCTGAATGTAAAATTGTAAAAAAAAAACAACTGATGTTTCAGTTTCATCTTATCATCAAGATCAGCATCTGCTTTGGATCGTCAAAATATCTTTTCCTAAGCATTATTTCTTGATATTTGTCTCTCTCTATCCTCTTTTCACCCGTATAGTTGTATCTACCTTCTCACTGTAGTGCATCATTGTTGTTTGGCTGGCCTTACTGTAAACCTAAGGACTGGGGGGCTCTGCCCCCCCCCCCTCCCCCCTCCCCCCTCTCTCTCTTTCTTGCCTGCCTGCAAGGCTCAAACCAGCTCTGGAAAGTTTTCCTCAGTCTTAATCCTGGCATAGTTATTCCACTCTATGTACGTGTTTATGAAGTCCTGACAAAATCCTTCCTCTTCAGCCTCTCCCTCTCTCCTTCACTTCCCCTCTTTCTCCCTCTGGGGCTTCAATTGCAGAGATTTAATTTCAGCTCTCCTGTCTAAAGGGGAAAGATTCTAGTACTTTGTAAGGTCAGAAATGGAGCTGTTTTTAAACTCTATATTTTAAACTCTTTTTTTACTGTGTGTTTTGAAGTTCGTTTGCCCATATAATCTTTAAGCTATTAAGGTTAAATGTATTTGGCTTGCTGTCGCAGTGGAGGGGCTCGAGAAGCAGCTTCAACTCGAGCTTAGATATACCCCCCAGTGGGACTACTGATGCTTGGAAGATGAGTCTGGTAGCAAGATGCCTACATTATGATGGTGGAGTTGGGGAGATGGAAGGATGCCAAAACAGCTGATGCCAGAGCAAGGTGAGTGGCTGCTTACAATCATGTGAAAAAGTTAGGACACACTATTGAATTCCATGGTTTTCCGTATCAGGACATAATAAAAAATCATCTGGTCCTTGGCAGGTTTTACAATTTGGAAAATAAAATCTCACAACAAATGACATGTCATTATTTATTTAAAAAAATAAAGCCAAGATGGAAAAGCCATGGGTGACAAACTAACTAACTATATGATTCAGTTGCTTATAGATCCAATTTTAGCAGCAATAACTTGAAGTAATCATTTTCTGTATGACTTTATCAGTCTCTCACATCATTGTGGAGGAATTTTGGCCCATTCTTCTTTACAATGTTGCTCCAGTTTATGGAGGTTTGTGGGCATTTGTCTATGCACAGCTCTCGCCACAGCGTTTCAGTCGGGATGAGGTCTGGACTTTGACTGGGCCATTGCAACACCTTGATTATTTTCTTTTTCAGCCATTCTGTTGTAGATTTGCTGATCATCTTGAGATCATTGTCCAGTTGCATGACCCACTTTAGCTTTTGGACAGATGGCCTCACATTTGACTCTAAAATACTTTGGTTTACAGAGGAGTTCATGGTCGACTCAATGACTGTAGATGCCCAAGGCCAAAATCATCACCCCTTCACCAGGATGCTTTACTTTTGGCATGAGGTGTTTGTTCAGATATGCTGTGTTTAGTTTTCACCAAACTTGGCGCTGTGCATTATGGCCAAACATCTCCACTTTGGTCTCGTCTGTCCAAAGGACTTTGTTCCAGAAGTCTTGTGGTTTGTTCAGATGCAACTTTGCAAACCTAAGCCGTGCTGCCAATTTTTTTTTTTTTTTTTTTTTTTTGAAGAGAAGAGGCTTTCTCCTGGCAACCCTTCCAAACATGCCATACTATCCCATCTTTTTTTAATTGTACTGTCATAGACTTTATCATTTAACATGTTAACTGAGGTCTGTAGAGTCTGAGGTGTAGTTCTTGGGTTGTCTGCAATTTCTCTGAGCATTACACGGTCTGATCTTGGCGTGAATTTGCTGGGACGTCCACTCCTGGGAAGATTGGTGTCTGTTCTGAATGTCTTCCACTTGTGAAATTGTTTGGAAATGGTTGTATAACCCTTCCCAGATTGATGGCAGCAACAATTGCTTCTCTAAGCTCATTGCTGATGTCTTTCCTCCTTGGCATTGTGTTAACATACACCTGAAGGCTCTAGCTCAGCAAACTACCAAAACTTCTGCTCACACTTGCTGATGATCAGTTAATCAAAGGCATTTGATTAGCAGTACCTGACTGTTACTTACCCACTTAATTCCTAAGGAAACAATAAGGGTGTCCTTAGTCACCCATGGCTTTTCCATTTTGGCCTAGTTTATGTTAAATAAATAATGACTCGGTGTGATATGTCATGTGTTGTTGTTCATCTGAGGTTTTATTTTCCAAATTTTAAGAACTGCCAAGGACCAGATGATTTTTTATTACGTCCTGATATGGAAAACCATGGAATTCAATAGGGTGTAACTTTTTCACATGACTGTATATGCTCCGGGAGTTGAAAGATTAAATTGGTTCACTCCTTACGAAATTACGTTTAGGAACTTCACTTGAAGCAATATACTGAGTTAAATACAAGTTATATACCCCATGCACCAATGCAATCAAAATGGGTTTTTTTTTCTCCGTGTTAACATTGTGGTCATCAATAACAAATAGTTGAACAAAAGTTGACAAAATTATATTTTAGAAGATTCATTCAAAACATTCAAAAATTACAATATCTACTGGGAAAGTGGTCTAAAAATATTAATGACTCATCTTGCATTAATGGGCGTGTCCAGACTATACCAATCATATCCTTTCTAGAATGAGAATGTCCCTCCCCCATTACTGTTTGCCTGATTATCAACAACAAGCAACAAATCTTTGTTAATGACTGTGATAAACTAAAACCTATTGGGTATCTAAAAAAGCATAAGTCCATTGTTCTGCCCCAACTTCCCTTTTCAATATGGGATAGAAAATGGGATAGAAAACTGTGTCCAATCAAACTTTCTTGGTGCAAATTCATTTGGCAACTTAGAGGATTGCAGGAATTTTATTTTACATAAATAAGTCAGCGTGGTAATTATGCTTAAGCTGCATGTAAAAGAATTTTATTTATTTATTTATTTGATAAATAGACTTAATGAGAAACTTTGGTATGCATTTCTAATTGCTGTGAAATATATTTTGAGGAAAGTTTTGAGAAGATTAGTAGGCTCTCTACTGAATGTGTTCATGCAATACAGTTTAGTTGCTCTTGTGGCAAAAAATATGTATGGAGATGGATTATTGTAAACCTTAAAATGGAAACCCGTGGTTTCTGAGATGAAGCGCTCATGGCCACAGTTTAGACCACTGTTAACTGTGTTTTGGAGATGACTTGGCCTTGACTTGGCAGGAGATGTTTTCACCCTCATTACATTTTAGACCCAGATACTGAGAATCCACTGTGCCAAGTAATAGTGTTTAGAAAGCGAATTTCGATCAAATGTTACAGCTCTGGCCACAGCTGAAATGATGTGATTCATAAAACCTTTGGTAGGTTATTTTACTGCTTTCATTAACATGTGAAATCACACTGTAAATCACAAGGTTTTATGAAAATTTTATGTTTGTTTAGCATTTCATTCCCCATTGGCTGCATGTCATAATATCTGAAATCATGTGGAACAGCTCCATGAGCCGCAGTGGATTGGATGCAAGATTAAACCTCAAGGACTTCTGGACTATCTCATTTTTTTAAAAGGCACACTTGAGCAATGAGGGTAAAAGCACTTTCACATTAGAGCTTTTTGTAAGTCTGTTTGATGCCAGAGCTTGGCTCGTTTGATAGGTGTCAAAGCATTTTTTCCGAACTTGAATGTGCACCAGTGAAACAGACCAGAGTTTAGGGTTTGGTTTATGTAAATTCTGGTACAGTTTGCAATTAGTATGAAAGCAATTGTCCTAAATTGCAAAAGTTGAAACCCTATTGATAACATATAATTTGCATCTTTTCAAGATTCCAGTCACTCTTACAAGGGTCAATAGTTACCTTTCCATCCATGCATTTTTAAATTTTGAGGTATCGCATAAAGAAATGCTGGATGGAAATGCCAAGATGTGCGTAAAAAAAAAAAAGTGCTCAATAATTTTTTTATTCGGTTAGAAAACATGCACATAAACTTGGCACATCAGAGTGTTTTTTGTTATGCTTAGGCGACAGGAACAGTAAGAGGTTAAGGAGAAAAATGTTTTTATTGCAATTTAAGCAAAAAATTTTTAAGCAAAAAAAAAAATCCACTTGTACACATTCCTAGTGTATTGTATAATGTCAATTAAATATATATTAAAATTAACAGTGGCAGCTCACAAATGTATAAATTGTAAGAAATTTGAGACCAGAAACGCATCACGTAACTGTAAGAGTAAAAAAAAAACTACGCGCTTGTTTGTAAGGAAGATTGGGAATTACTAAAGGGTAAGTTCACACAAAAATGAAAATAATGTCATTTATTACTCACCCTCATGTCATTCTACACCCCTAAGACCTTCGTTCATCTTCAGAACACAAATTAAGATATTTTTGATGAAATCCGATGGCTCAGTGAGGCCTCTATTAAGAGCAAAGCCACTGAACCTCTCAAAATCCATAAAGGTACTAAAAACATTTAAAACAGTTCATGTGAGTACAGTGGTTCTACCTTAATATTATAAAGCGACAAGAATACTTTTTGTGTGCCAAAAAAACAAAATAACAACTTTTCAACAATATCTAGTGATTCAAAACACTGCTTCGGAGCTTTACGAATCGAATCAGTGGTTCAAAGCGCCAAAGTCACGTGATTTCAGCAGTTTAGCCGTTTGATAGGAGATCCGAATCACTAATTCAAAACAAAAGATTCGTAAAGCTCACGAGATATCGTTGAAAAGTCGTTATTTTGTTTTTTTGGCGCACAAAAAGTATTCTCGTCGCTTTATAATATTAAGGTAGAACCACTGAGCTCAAATGAACTGTTTTAAATATGTTTTTAGTACCTTTATGGATCTTGAGAGGTTCAGTGGCTTTGCTCTCAATAGAGGCCTCACTGAGCCATCGGATTTCATCTTAATTTATGTTCCAAAGATGAACGAAGGTCTTAGTGGTGTAGAACGACATGAGGGTGAGTAATAAATGACATTATTTTCATTTTTGGGTGAACTAACACTTTAACTAATTTCTTTATCCAATACGTCTGTCACGCCACACGACAAAAGAACGAATGGCTTAGACCCGAAGACTCGAGAGGTGAACTAATCATTTGTGTTTCCGGTACAGACTGCATATCCTAGCCTACGGGGCTGTCACAGGATGATTGAACAACTCGAGAGATGAAATAATCAAAACTTCCTCAAAGTTGTTGAAGTAACTTGAAACGTTTAATGCCCTTCTCCATTTCACTAGATGGTGTGACAGTTGACAGCCTCACAATGCGATGGACATCATTTACAGTAATCCAGGGAAATTTTTGAATGCAGTCACAAGTCATCTTCTCCTCAGTCATTTTGACAGCTCTAGGTAAGGAACAATGGCGCAGCACCGGATGTAAATATGCATCCTGAGGAAAAATGCAGAAGTGACCATGCATTGAGAGTCCATTCAGAGAGAAATAAAATGCATGGAAATTTAAATGCAAAGCGCAATTCACAAGCGCATATTGAACCGTGGATGTCATACCGAATGGTTCAATATTAAATTGAGAATTGTAGCATCCCTAGCATAAACTACAATGAATAACATGACTATGCCTCAACATATCAGGTGATTGGATAACTGGACTAACCAGTGGACCAATCTCATTGCACACCATCTAAAATATTGTTTTAGTCATTCTGAAATGCTTAAGCCAAAGTCTGTCATCAAAATGATTTGGAATCATCAGATGAATTTTTGTTCTTATTCATTTTAATTTTGATGTTCTCATGATAGCTGTATGAGACATGTAAAGAAAACTGTACCTACTGTAGGGTCATGAAGGTCAATAACCCACCTGTATCCACTAACACATATACATGCCATTTGTAACTCTTAGGCCCGGTTTCACAGACAGGGCTTAGACTAAGCCAGGATTAGGCCTTAGTTCAATTAGGGCATTTACGTATCTTTTATAAACGTACCCTAGAAAAAACATTACTGGTGTGCATCTTGAGACAAAACAATGACACTGACATATTTTAAGATATGTGAGAGCAAGTTGCTTTTAGTTAAAAAAGCTCAAACATGCATTTTATTCTTAGGACTAGCTTAAGTCTTGTCTGTGAAACCTGGGGTTAGGGTTTACAGCACCATTGGTCACTATCCTGTATGTTAAAATGTGACAATGAATCATAAGTAGAAGCTTATATCAGCTCAAGTTGCACTGTGTGAATGCATTGTTCTGTCCTAGTGATCTGACTCAACCTTGAAGGGAAAGGATATTGCCTATGTTTGTCTTTGCAGGGGCTGTTTAGGAATGTGGTAGACATATGACATTGCCAAAGGAACAGTCTCCTGAAAAATTCGACAGCCTTCCAGATGAGAAGTGTCCTCGCAGAATGTATGACTCACCTCTAGTTGCTTACGAATGAGAACTGAGTGTGTCACAGATATTGTCTTTAACCACATTTGCGTAAAGAACTGAACACCATGTTTAGACGCTGCTAGAATTATCTGAACTGTTAAGCTATCAGAGCCTGTAGAAATGACGTCAACTTTTCTTCCATATGCCTATAAGTCCTGATTATTCTGTGTCCTAGTGTTAGTTTACGGCTGGATCCATTTACTCATTTTCTATGGCCTTTTTTTATGCCCTATAAACTCTGTCAACTAATTGAACTTCAAATTTGACTTCTGGTCTTCATTGAAAATATTGGTCTCTCTTTATGGGGTCAAACCCCAACAAACTCATGGGATGAGAACTCTTCATTTTTGTTGATTTTCATTTTTCTTTTACAATAAAATTAGCAATATTTTCATCGTAACATTGTACAATTACAATAGAATATATACCATATCAATTAAGTTTACAGCACCTTCTTAAATTTAATAAAAACATAAAAAAGCAAAAACACACCTGATGCGTTTATCTACACTAATACCCGCTATAGCACCCCTTGTGGCAATGCTGAGAATGGTACACGTGTGTTACATTTTGAATTATGGTCCTACACATTTCTGAACACAAATATGCACAAAATCAAAACTAACTAGAAGCGTTTTTGTTCACAATCTTGCCTTGAGTATTTTTCAGCCTCATTCTATCTCTCTGTGTTCTCTTGATTGGCCTGTCAGGGAGATTGTAGCTCTAAAGAAGGAGGGAGCCTTCTGTGGTTTTCTCTCTCTCTGCTCTTTCCCAGAAAGATGAATCAGAGAGTGGTGACCGCTGAGTGGCCCAGGTTCCTTTCATCCTGCTCTTAAATCTCCCAGTGCGCTGAAGGGGGTCCAAGACTGCACCATCTCAGCACCCCCGCCCCCCTTTCCCGGAGGGGATACAGCTGTTTAGAGAGTCCTGGCCCTGGATTCATACACTACAGATTAAATTAGACTCCGCACTGTGATCATAACAGTAATGTATTCATGAGCTCGATGAAATGTTTTGTTTTCCTCTTCATGTCTTGTTTAAAAAGACAAAGAAAAAATGTAATTACTTTCATTAGTGTTGGAGCTGTGGTCTAGCAGCTTCTCCAACACATTGTACTGTAGCTTTTATATGGGTTATGCAAGTTTGTATTCAGCTTGTGACATTTCCAAGGGGCCAAAAGAAATATAACAATGGTTTTCATTATATTAGAACATTTTGCACAACAAATAACAAAACAACCAAAAGAGCATCAAATAACTTTGACAACCCCAAGGTCTATCAAGATGTGGATGGTGAAAGCACAAATTTAAAGGGACAATTCACCCAGTAAATAAATAATTTACTCAATATCATGTTCTTTCAAACCTATTTGACTAGGGCTGGGCGGTATAACGATACTGTATATATCGGTACCACGGTATAAAAAGAATTATTCGTTATAGAGAATTTGCTATATCGTGTATATCGCGGTATGTAAACATATAGCACTATTGACACTTCAGAGTGATGAAATGCATGAATGAGAATTATAAAGAGCAGGACGTGCTTGATGTTAAAAAGAATTATAAGTGCAATATATCCCTAAAAGGAACCTCTGCATCTCTCAGAAGGTGATAAAATTCAAAAATTCAAATTCAGTTCTTATCACGTCTTATTGTGCTTGAATGGTCAAATACACATGCAGTTATGTCAAAATGCCCATCGTGTGGAGTATTCATGTAAACACAGCTGGTTATATCTCAAGTGTAAGTAAACAGTTGGGTGTAAACCAGATGTGTTATTAGTATAATGGATCTGTGCGTTTGGTCTTAAAGTGACAGCAGCCTAATATACCTACCTGCTGCTCTGTGTCATTAATGTGAATCAAAAAAAAAAAAAAAGAGAAAATAACTTATTGCTCTTGACTGAATAACTTTTTTTTAGCTTTAATAAGAATAAATTTATATTTAATTCATACAGAATAAATTTCTGTACTAATTCTAAATACGTTAAATAAACATATTGTACCTGAAAAACCTCATTTGTTTAATTCATATTTTTGTATTTGTCCAACTGTTGATGTGTTAGAAGCAGGAAAAATGGGCAAGTTTAAGGATTTGACAAGGGCCAAATTGTGATGGCTAGACGACGGGTCAGAGCATCTCCAAAACTGCAGCTCTTGTGGGGTGTTCCCGGTCTGCAATGGTCAGTATCTATCAAAAGTGGTCCAAGGAAGGAACAGTGGTGAACCGGCGACAGGGTCATGGGCGGCCAAGGCTCATTGATGCACGTGGGGAGCGAAGGCTGGCCCATGTGGTCCGATCCAACAGACGAGCTACTGTAGCTCAAATTGCTCAAGAAGTTAATGCTGGTTCTCATAGAAAGGTGTCAGAATACACAGTGCATCGCAGTTTGTTGCGTATGAGGCTGCATTGCCTGGTCTGATGAATCACATTTTCTTTTACATCATGTGGTTGGCCAGGTGCGTGTGCGTCGCTTACCTGGGGAACACATGGCACCAGGATGCACTATGGGAAGAAGGCAAGACGGCGGAGGCAGTGTGATGCTTTGGGAAATGTTCTGCTGGGAAACCTTGGGTCCTGCCATCCATGTGGATGTTACTTTGACACGTACCACCTACCTAAGCATTGTTGCAGGCTGTGGCCTCTTTCAGCAGGATAATGCAACCTGCCACAAAGCAAAAATGGTTCAGGAATGGTTTGAGGAGCACAATAACGAGTTTGAAGTGTTGACTTGGCCTCCAAATTCCCCAGATCTCAATCCAATCGAGCATCTGTGGGATGTGCTGAACAAACAAGTCCAATCCATGGAGGCTCCACCTCGCAACTTACAGGACATAAAGGATCTGCTGCTAACATCTTGGTGCCAGATACCACAGCACACCTTCAGGGGTCTAGTGGAGTCCATGCCTCGACGGGTCACAGGGCTTTTTTGGTAGCAAATGTGGGACCAACGCAATATTAGGAAGGTGGTCATAATGTTATGCCTGATCAGTGTATATTGTGATATATATCGTTATCATGAAATTAAATTTCTCATATCGTGAAAGGTCATAGCGCCCACCCCTACATTTGACTTTTTTTTGTCGTGGAGCACAGAAGGGGAAATTTTGAAGACTTTCCGCGCAGCTTTTTTCATGCAAAACAGTTGATAGTGTCAATGTCTGTCAAGCTCAAATAAGGACAAAAAACATGATAAAACTAGTCGAGACTTCGACGCTATTTTCTAAATCTTCTGAAGCAGGGCCACAGTAAGCAATTCTGGTACAAAATCTTCATCACTGTCCCCCTCGGTTGAAATAGCAATGACTTTGTGGGGACCTCTCAAGGGTATTTACTATTTACCATCTTTAAATCTCTGTTGAAGACATAGCTCTGAATTAAATCAATCACATAAGATTTAATGTGGTCTATTGTCTTTTAAAACTATCTCAAAAAGGATATTACTCCACAGATCTGATCGGTATTAGTGGTAAAAATTGTTGTTCCCCTCTTCCTCCTCTGTTGTCCTCTGGAGTTATGGGTGGATGTTTTCCTGGTAATGGTGATTAATACTTTTTACTCTGTATTACATCCAGATCTGCCTACAGACACAAACTCCAGACACGAACAATAGCCCTCAACACAGACCTTATCCATCAACTACTGTTCTAAGACAAACCGGTCACAGATCACATCATTTGGACAAGCACCATAACCGTGAGCACCTACTTTAAGTCCCAAACTGCAAATGTCACACGACACCAGCCGCAGGAAATGACCAAACCCTGCACGCAGCTAAAAATAAGGCTCGTTGTTAGAGGAGAATAGGACCAGGAAGGCGGCAAAGTACAGCAAATATTATTCCTATTCAACCACTGCTCGACCACAGCACTGTTTTTGGAGTGGAATGGGGAAAAAAAGCGGCAAAACAGAAAAGAAAGGGGGCTGCATGATGGGATAGAGAAGGGTGAAAAGAAAGGCCTCACATAGACTGCTGGAAATCTGACAAAACAAACTATTAGAAATAAGAAAGGGGAGTGGAAGGAAGAGGGCGGAAACGAGCAAACGGAAGAAAAAAACGGCCTCGCTCACATTGACACAGCTGAAGACACTGTAAAACCTCAAAACCTGGAGAGCAGTGGTGCAAATAAAAGCGACTTTACATTGGAGAGCAGAGAAAAGTGTCTGCTCGCTCCTGCTGTTCTGTCGTTTTCTTTTTCTCAGTGACTTGGTCATACTCGCTATTGTCAGAGAAGAAGAAAAAAAAAAACTGCAGAGCTGTAATGCTGGCACGGGACCCACACCACAACCCCCCTCCCCCTCACCTCCCTTCCTCCCTGGCAAGCGTGATGCAGCCTGGCACGGTGCAGAGCCCAGCCAAGAATGGAGCTCTTCGTCGCCTCACGCAATGTGGTGTGCTGAAATTTCCTGCAGTAAAAGTCTGATTGGGAAGACACCCATTAAAAACGTGTAAAGAAAGAGCGCTAGGCACGGCAGCGTGCGAGAGAGAGAGGAGGCGCGGGATGGGGGGCATAATGAGGAGAAACCAAAAAACAAAAACGATTCAAAACAAAATCGACTGGTTACCCCGCCGCTGCTCTTTCGCCTTTCCATTTCGCATTATTTCCTCCCTGCTCTTTCAAACCCTGTTTTAATTTAAATTGTGGCAAAGCTCCCTCTCGCTCGATGTGTTTCCCAAACCGAGAGCTATTTCCTGATTCACTCCCTCTTTTATATAATTATTCCACAGTCTTGCTTTCTCTTTTATTTATTTTTTTATTTTTTTTTGGCTTCTGCTGTTCCACGTTCTCATTTCAGAATGACGTCATGGCCTCCATAGGTTCGTTGTGGTTTGGCATGAGTCTGCAAAGGGCAAAGTTCAGCAGAGATTTGGGAGAATGTGGCAGAAAGGGAGGGAGGGAGAGAGAGATGAAGGGAGGGAGTGAGAAAGCTTGAGAGAAAGAGAAGCTGCCAAGTCAGTTCTGGTTCATTGAGAATAGCATGCATGGTTGTTCTCTGCACAAGCACCCACAATCATGTCCTCAAACAGCTACCTAGTAACTGTTGCTACTAAAATCTAATACATCAGGGAAAATACAGAATTACATCATTTGTTAACGATTCTGTTATTTCAAGACACTCCTGGAGTAGACGATGACAGCTGTGGATTTAATAAATTAAATGAATAAGTTATATATTCTTTTTACACTATGTTTAGCTGGACTGATGATTTTAGTTGCAGACATTTTTTTTTTTTTTTAATGTAAGCTGGGTTTTGCCTTGGAGAAGAAAAATAAAGCTAATTTTGACTTTATATCTCACAATTGCAACTTTATTTCTTAAAAATGAGACTTTTTATTTCACAAAGTGACTGTATCTCACAATTGCAACTTTATTTCTCAAAATTTGTGACTATATCCCGCAAATGCGTCTTTATATCTCACAATTAGAAGTACAATAAAGCTAAATGAAACTTTATATATCTCACATTTGCATCTTTATTTATCAGATTTGAGACTTCATATATCAAAATGTGACTATATCTTGCAATTGTGATTTTATATCTTGCTATTAGAAGTTTATATCTCACAATTGCAACTTTATTTCTCAAAATTGAGACTACATCTCACTGAGTCACTGTATCTTACAGTTACTTCTTTATTGATAACAATTGAGACTATATCTCACAATGTGACTGTATCTTGCAATTTTGACTTTATATATCATAATAGCACATTTATTACTCAAAATGTACCACTTTATATCTCACAATGCGACTATATCTAGCAATTGCGACTCTATTTCTTACTATTTCTTATTTTTCTTATTTTTATGGTCACAGCTGTGTCCAAAATCATATACTCTCTTGAGTAGGTACATTCCCCATGTTGTCATTATCATGTGACCTACCAGTGTCAGTTGCATCGCTTCACTGCCATTCACAAATCCTCTCCCGTGGCCTCATGGGATAGTAAAGTGTCAATCTTATGCACACTTCAGAATCTCGCGGGAAGTAATAGGTCATCCGGGTACTTTTGCCTACTCTTACATGAATAGGCTACTGTGAATTCGGACATACTTCTTTTGTCACATACTGTTTTTTGCTTACTATATACAGTAGTAGGGAATTATGTGATTTCGGATGCAGCCCACGTCTCAAAATGTCGGACCTCCCACAGCCCATTCACTGGCCTTTCTGGTATCCTTGTACATGTCACGAAAGTTACTGGGTTTACTAGCTTTACATGATAGGAGGTCAAATTCAGTATAACTTTCCACAAACATTAGGTTAATAAGATATTTTATGACACTGATCTCATCATACATACCGTATGTTTCAGCCTTTTCAATACATGTACTATATATTTGAGCATGTTTTCCACTGTTTTGCTTTTGTTTTTATAATAAATACAATGTATGCTATTGTATGTGTATACTATAAATGATGCTATAATAATATCTAATAATGATTAATAATTAAAATAATAATATAATACACATTTATTTTTAATGCTTGAAATAAATTCATTCTTGAAGACATTTTCAATACACATAATTTTATTTTTGGTACTTGTTCAGTGTTTACTCATATTTTAGATGTAGGATTGTGTCTGTAATGTGTCTTTATTATGTTCACTTGATGTGTATGGGTAAGAATGATTGTAATGTTTCTTGCTTTAGCTGTGAGGGTGTGGTTTTAGTGATTGGCATGATGAGAGATTTGCACAAAAATGAAGACATTGTTCTAATTAATACTGCAACCAATGAGTACCCACAATGACACATTCTCAGTCACTCTCATACACACAAACATCACACACGCTTAGTCACCGCAGAGAGGGCTGTGCTGTGGCTGCAGTTTAAAATGGCTGACTGTCACGCCATTCCCTGGTCCTCTGGGCTGATTTCACTCTAATACCGAAGGCTTTTGAGGGTAGAAAAAATTATGGCTTATGTTCTTTAAATGAACTTTCTGTACTGGGAATGTTTTCATTGAGAAATAAACACAGTTGCACACACATTCAGAGAGCCGAGTGTCCATGTGTGAACAAATGTAAAACATGCAACGTGCGATTTTCTTGGCCTGTCTTCGTGTTCTGTCTTCTTGCAAGCCATTTCCAACAGCGTTTGATATTGTGGATGTTTATGCATGTGTATATTTTTGTGTGTGGTCGTGTTTTTGCGTGCTTTAGGCTATGATCTGAGTCATAGCATGAAAAATAAAATGTCCAAACAAGCAGTCTGGAGTGATTAAACAAACCTGCGATGACCCACAGAGCAAGGACAAATTCCACGACACGCGCCACAAGGACTTGAACAACTACAGTACTACTAATCATAGCTGACTAATTGCCCAGAAAAATAGTCTAGTTGGCAAGCCTGTGACTGACATTTTAGGTGTCTGATGCGTTAGCACATTTGCTTTTACAATTGCTTTACCTTCACAGTTTACGATATAAAACTAATATTGAACATCTACACTGGAAGCAAATGTAAGCAAATTGTGGATGAATTTGCAAGTGCAACTGGAATCATGTGATCCATGATTAAATGGTACAAACCCAACATGCTGTGACAGAAACAGCACCAACACAAAACACTAAATTTGTGAAAATAGGTTGAGATTGAAGCCAAGAAGGTTCATTGTTTCAATATATGTAGTAAGATGACGTAAAAACATGAAAAGGAACAAAGATAAAGATAAACAAACAGCTTCGCTGTACACCAACAGTAGTTCATCCACACCTATAGGTGGCAGTAAAAATTCTAAATGCACATTCACACCAAGAATGATAACTATAAAGATAACGATAAAGATATACGCTGCGAAATCGAATACTTCTCTCTAGTAAGTGAAAAACAGTATGCGAACAGAGTAGTATGTCCGAATTCTTAGTATTCGAAAAACAGTAGGCGAAAAGTACCCTGATGACTTACTACTTCCGGCAAGATTCTGAAGTGCGCATATGATGAACGCTTTACTATCCCATGAGGCCACGGGAGAGGATTTGTGAATGGAGTTGAAGGAACGTAACTGACGCTGGTAGGTCATGTGACAGTTATAACATGGCGGATGTAGTATGTCCGAATTCATTTATACTACACGCATTCATACTATATAGAACGTACTTTTTCAATGGTCATGAAGTAAATTTAAATTCAAATGTAGTACCTACTCAACAGTACGCGATTTCGGACGCAGCTATAGTTCTAAAAATCGTTCTAAATATAAAAGAACAGCACTGTCCACACCACAGCTATAACAATAATGATATATAGAGAAACGATATCATTGGGATCACTTTCAGAACAATTTTTTTTCCAGCTGTTGAACAATAAAACACTGACAGCCAATCAGAATCCATTCTAATTTAAGGGCTCACGCATTTAAAATGGCAGACGACATTGTGGAGAAGTTAATCGCTGAGGTCCAGAAAAAGCCACCACTGTTTGACAATTCAAACCCCCTTTTCAAGGATACTTTAAAGTAAATGGATATATGGAAAACAATCGGTCATATCCTCGGAATAAATGGTGAAAAGTAGATGATGAGATCATTATGTCAGGCTAGCAAACAGTGTAACATAAAATTACCTCAGGTATCCAGCGCTAGTTTCGATAACATGTTTTCTTGCTTCCTTTGAAGTTGCAGTGAAAAAGACGAGCCGTTGTTTTTATTCCACTATATCGACTTCGTCAGCTAAATTCACTATTATATTAGATCGATTACACTAGCTATTCACTCGAAACATAGCATGCTGAGGACATCTGCTGGTTAAATCCCCACACTCTCACTATGTCCCAGTATGCCTACTGTACTACTGTATTTAGTAGGTGAAAAACAGTACGTGAAAAGAGTGGTATGTATGTCTGAATTCAAATTATTCATAAAACAGCAGATAAAAAGTATCCAGATGACCTATTACTTCCGCCGAGATTCTGAAGTGTGCATGCAATGGACACTTTACCACTTTACCCTGAGGCCAAGGGTGATGATTTATGAATGGCAGTGAAGTCACATGATGATGAAAGCTTACTTTTTGCAAATGGTTGAGAAGTAAGTTCCCCATCAAATGGCTTCCTTGAGTGTCTTGGTGTTGATCAACTTATCTCTACAAAATTCCCCACAGGTACCCAATAGTGTTACGGTCAGGTGAAATACTTGTCCACTGAAGATTTTCACCTTGGGAGAATGTATACTGTAGAATCATTGTCATGTTCAAAAAAGTGCCCAAAATGCAGGGAACAAGGAGAAAGTAGCATCTTCTGTTTCAAGATGTTGTATTACATCACACGATGGTGTGTGAATTCATGATATCATTGATTAAGTACAACTCCCCCATTCTTTCAGCACTCATACATCCCTATATAAGAACTTTACTACCCCTGAACGTCACTGTGGGAACCAGGCACTTCTCACTGTACTCCTCAACCATGCAATGCCATTCATTTTGAATGCATTTGAGACCAGAGTATGGATTACCAGAAGTCTATATTTTGTTAATATGGGCCTTGAAAAAGACTAAATAAGTTTCTTGTGCTTTAAATAGTTCCCTTGTGGACAACAACAATGGACTTCACTTCTGCACGTTGTGTCTCACTGTTTTAGATGAAACAATAACTCTTCTCACAGCTTTTGCCAGCTCTGAGACACTTGCTTGGCATTTCTCCTGCTCTTTTCTTAGCAAAAAAAAATCACTTGTCATGAAATAAAAGCTTTAAATAAAGACATGATTGTTTCAGGGAGTTTGTCATAAGTCCATTCTTTTTCAGTTTCTGTGTTACTTTTGCTATATTTTCACACTTAAATTCTCTTGTAATACCATTGTCCTCTTTTGTGCAAAGAATTCAGTCTTCTGACAATTCTCTCCCAAGAGAATCTCCCATTAAGTCTCAGAATGATGCAATGGGCTATATAACACTTTTATTTAACAATTAATTGGTTCAACATACTCACCTGCTGATCAAATGTTGCCTTTCACCAGACATTTTTTTAATGTAGTTTTATTTTGTAACTTTCAGGAGGGTGCTCTCCTGATATTAGAGTAATAACAATTACAGAAAAATAATATAAAGCATATTTTGTTACCTTTTGGTAACTTGGAATTGTTCAGTTTGAGCAGATGTTTTATACCATAATCGCTGTCCTCGTCAGAGCTCATTTCCCAGTACATTCAGCATCTGGCTTATAGTCATGATCTCATATTCTCAAAACTATAATTTTCAACATCTTCAAAATTAAATCAATATTTTGATAGCTGACAGCTTCTTCACCAAATCCACCATCAAGTGACAGTGACACTAATATGCGGATTCAAATGCACTACACTTTTAGATTAAAATTTACTTAATATTTCTAGGTTTATGTGCAGTGACTATAAAACATGTAAATATTACAAGTAAATACATAATAAGAGTTACTCTTTCCACCTAGTTAATTTATTACATTAATTAAATGTGTATTTATTTCAAATTTTACTTATGAAATTCTAGTTCTCTTTGAATTTTAATTTTACAAAGTAAAAATTATGATGGTTAATTTAATATATATTACTATACCAAAAAGTTATTTTTTTCAGTGTATTTGATTGTGTTCAGTACTTGCTCTGCAGTAAATTGCTGAGCCATTTCAAGTTTTGCTGATACTTCCTATTCTTTTGTTTTCTGCCTGCAGTAACTATGAGTGAAATGTCACTTCATTATTGTGCATCAGTCATTGCCACCTTGTGAAATAAAGAACCACAGAGCCATAAATCACAGCAATGTGAGGACAGCAGCGCCAGGCCAGCAGTGTCAGACAGTTGTTGGGGTGGAGCTTATAGCATCATTAAGGGTAGGTTTAGTGGTTGGGGTGGGATACATGATCATCCACCCTAACTTTGGGTCTGAGGCTGCTGGCCTGGTGCTGTCCTCAGATTGCTGTGAGGTGTGGTTCTGCAGTTCTGCAGTTAGATATATCTCATTGAAATCATGTTACGGGGACGGGGCAGTCAGAGTACTGGTAAAAATCTGTCACCCACTGAATTCTGTTACCCTAGTAGGCTCTGTAGTGACGGTAGGGTTATGATAAGCATGTTATGATTGGCATTAGGAGTAGGTTGAATTAGTTCAATACAGTGCCTACTAGGGTCACATATTTCGGTGGGTCACAGAATTCGGCACAGCGCCAGCAACATGTGAGAAGTGCCAGTACGCATGAAAAAGTGTGGGTACACTACAGATTAAAATATAGAAGTGACGGTACTGCATACCGGTGCATGCTGGCCCACTTCGAGCACTGCTTGCCACGCAATAAAATGACAAAAAAGTCCTATAGATTGAGATTCCCAGTAACAAGGTTTTGGGCTAATTGATTCAGGTCATCTAGCTACCACCCCAGAAAAGGGAGAGTAGTGTTGTGGTGGTGGCTTACACAAGTAAACACCAATCACAGTAGCTTCAGAAAATTGATACTAATAATAATAATAATTTTCTCTCCCCCTTTTTGTTTTGGAAAGTGTCTGAAAATGAGCCAGAGCTGGCATGGTCTGTGTGTGTGTGTGTGTGTGTGTGTGTGTGTGAATTGCTGGCAAGTTTGTCTGGCTGGGTAGATTTGCCGAGGTGTTGTCTGGATGCCTGTGAGCGACGGTGGTTTCCTGTTTCTTGCAGCCCCATCTGAGATCCCTTGGAAGCACCTGTGTCTCTTCTCGCTCTCCAGACAGCCACAGGGATATACTGAGAGGTCAAGCCTGCTGGGACGGGTGAAAATTCCACCATCCCACTCACTTACAGTCTTTCGTGCCCCAGACACAAGAGTTTGCACTTCACTAATGAACCTCAGAAGCCTATACATCTGCTTTCCCTCTTGCTCCTGCAGTGTATACTATGTGGGAGGGAGGAACGCCAGACAGCTGGATAATTGCCTGTCTAGCTGCACTGGGAGCAGCTTTTATAGGCTAATAAAGTTCTCCTTTATAGATATAAACCTGTTTATTATCGCACGAGTCTCCATTGATAAAACTTTCTCTTTCACCTTGCACATGAGTTTGTGTTCTCAAACACAAACAAATGGGAAAGTCACCAAAGAGATACATACTGGCAAGACACAAATCTGTCCAGTACAGTTCAAAGATATCTGTCTGATGTTAGAGCACTGACGTCTTTCATGAAGACCATGTGTGTGAGACTGCATGAAAATGACATTTTCACAAACCACAAAAACAACTGTAATCATTTAAGAACATTCAGTCTCCATTGAACTAACAAGTCATTTTTTGTTTATTTTTTTGCTGGCCAGTATACTAGTTTTCAAATACCATTGTAGAAATACAATATTCTCACAGGCACATTTGTCTCCTGCAAGTAATTTATTCCCCAACTGAAAGTGTCTGATAATGGGGGGTTACCGAGATAAAGTGAGCTGGTCATGTGGTCTCAACATGGCAGACACCATGAGGGGCAACCAAGGGGTAAAGTTTGGCTGGTAGAATGGGTCCGTTTGCCTCTGCTGGTAGATTCTGTAACAACACCATCTTTTTTCTGTTGGCAAACATACCAAAAAAGGCTGTGTATTCTGACAGTATATTTTTACAAGCAACATTTATTCCTCATATTTCATTATATTATAGTAATGTTTTTGTAGCAGTGATCGATTATTTTGAAGTGTATTTTAATTTATATTATATATGATGCATACCCTTACAAAAAAAGTTTAAGTGTGCTATTAGTATACTTCTTTTAAACTTTCAGCCTACTTTTATGTACTTCTCAGACATATACTTAAAATTACACTTAAGTATACTTGACTTATACTTAAAGAAAAGTCTAAGTATATTTTGCCTATACAATCTTTTGACCGAGATATACTTAAAAGTATAATTAAGTATTCTAAGTATACTTGGCTTGTAGTTGTGTTTACTCTCTTGATTGAGTAGCCTATTAAATACTTTTTTCACACAGTTTTACAAACTGTCTTATAAATTTACATTGTCGGTAAATATTTAGTTATAAAGAAAACTGTAAGTATGATGTTAAGTTTACTTAAAGAAAACTTACAAGTATACTTAAGAATAAAACTGGTAGTTTAATGAGAGTATACTTCAAAGTGTACTTTCATAAACTAAAAAATGTGCTACAAGTATTTAACTAGTAAACTATCAATACACCTAAGTTCACTTGTAGTATAGTTGTACAAACGAAAAATGTAGTTGTAAACTAGTTGTGTTCTCAGTTTAGTACTGTTACACTTAAAGTATACTTAAAAGTATACTTTTATACACTAAAAGGCCAATTTAATCTCAAGTAGTATTGAAATATCAAACTTACAAGTATACTAGTACATTCATATTAGTATACTTACTACATAAACTTAAAAATATACTTGAACTTTACTTAAATATACTTAGTAAAATAAACTTAATGTAAGTTTTTGTAAGGGTAGCTTTCTTCAGGTATTATAGTTGTCCATTGTGGGTGAAATAAAACATTTTATACACCAACACTTTTTTTGATACTTGATGCCCCTTTAAATTGTAGTTATTTCCTTAGTTAAATGGAAAAAAAGGTGAATCTATGTCTCCATCATCCTGCTGTTTGTGTGTGCATGCACACAGACATGCAAGCCACCAAGTAGGACAGGGCAGAAAGTGTTGGGTTACATTCCTTCCATCGGGGCTGAGGGATGGCCAGGCAGGTCACTCTTAGTTCAGTCCCAGGAAATTGGGAGGAGAGAAGTTCCTCTCTGCGTATCAATAAAATTTGCATGCACATGTATGATTGTATATTTGTGTATGTGCGCAAGTCTGTGCATGTGTTGTGGTTAAACTGTGGGCCTTACAGGCAGAACCTCCTCCCAGTTCTGTACTGGGTCTAGTCTGAGTCAGAATTCCTCTGACTTTTGGAAATTCCCAAAGGTCACGGGGGGAGACAGGCTGGTCACAGCGTTGTGGGGGTCTGATGAGTTTGGCTAGTCCCTGTGATTCTCCAGTTTTGGGTACAGGCCCTTGGGCTGACCCTACTCATACACACCCATTTGCTTCCTTTTCATTTGAGCTCTGCTTTACACAATGCTTAAAAGCTTAACAGCAGTCATAGACATTTCTACTGAAAATGAACATTACAATGCATCTGTATGACAATACAGGGGAAGTCGTGACCTAATGGTTAGAGAATCATACTGGTAACCCGAAGGTTGTGGGTTTCATTCTCAATACCGGAAGGAAAAGACTGAGGTGCCCCTGAGCAAGGCACATAACCCCCAATCACTCCCCTGGGAGACACAGCAAAATGGCTGCCCACTGCTCCGGGTGTGTGTGTTCATTACTCACTACTCCTGAAGTGTGTGCACTAACTTGGATGGGTTAAATGCAGAGGACAAATTCTGAGTATGGGTTACCATATTTGGCCTTCACATGTCACTTTCACTTTCAAGAACACTTTAACATTATGTGGTTTCATAGTTTAGAATTCACATCTGTATCTCAATTTCTAAATATTATTTTTATGTAAAAAAAAAAACAAAAAGGACATATAGGACAGACAGACAGACAGACAGACTAGATAGATAGATAGATAGATAGATAGATAGATAGAATCATTCCAAGCTTTGACTGTAAATAACAGTAATGTTCTGTAAAGCACAGACAAGTAGGTAAATATTTAATCCAGATCATTAGTTCACAGGGAATTTGGCAGACAAAGCTGAAAGAGATGCAGTAAAGAAGATTGAGTTACTTGAGAAGAATCTTCTGGTTCTCTGCAGGACAGGTGTACTTACATTCCGCCATTATCACCTCAGTGACCTCAGAGCAAAAGCTACTCTGAGGTTTTTTGTTGAGGTGAGTGAATAGCATGTGAACCCAACTCACTTTCTTTTCTTCTTGAATAAATCCCTTTTCAAATGCAGAAAAGAACAGGCAGATCCTGGCAGTCCGGGCCTGGTTGACTGTAGACTCCCTCAGGAACACTAAGTCACCCACCTTGGCAAAAATGATGTTCATACTTGCCATGTCTCTGACTCCAAGGCCTGACTTTTATCCCGTCTGTCAGAGCTCTTCAGTCTGATCTTGCAGAACCAATTCAATTCTTCACGCTTGACAAACAAATAGACAGATTAAATGTTTGATTAAAAAAGAAAAACAATGTTTTGGTTTAGGAGTGGACCTTCATGCTTACTTTTCACACACAAAAAATGTTTTTGTTCAAATCAAATCATAAAAATGTATACAAATTAATCACCAATACGTCAAAGCGCAAAATAGGCCTACTTACGTTTTCTCGCTACGTTTTTCATGGTGTTTTGATATAAATTACGCCAAAGGACAAAAGCTGTCGTATTCGTATCAGTGGTGCGGCTGTTGTTGTAAAATAGGTCACATGGCAATGTCAACATTGCTTACATCATACTCTGATAGTATGCAAATTCTGGCGCAGATTATTATTAAAGCATTAACAATTTTAGATAAACCCGCCCACTAATTGGCATGTAAAAACAAAATAGAATAGATGCTTCCTGTATAAATGGGTGGGGCTTAATCAGAATAAACTGCAAAGTGGACTATCAAAAATTCTGGCTATACAAGGTGATAGCATAACATAACATGTTCAAAACATCTTTACATTAAGTAATCTAAATATGCAATGCTCCCAGACCCCCAAATGTTATTGAATATTTATTGTGTAAAAGAAACACTAGTTAGCTTGTTTTTCTTTTGAGATCGTTTCCTCTTTCGTCTATTTCTATTGTTTACTCTCCCCCTGGTGGTGAAAATAGTCAATTACAATGTTAATCTCAGAATTCCAAGTCATATTATCTAAAATGTCACTGCACCACTATGTCTCAGATTTAGGAACATTTTTACTCGCACATGCTTGTCATTATTATGTTAACAGTACTACATTAATTACAGTTTTATTTTAACATTCACACTGAGAGTACCATGTTACTGTGGGCTTCACCATCATGTGAGCGGCTAGGTGAGAGGTGTGACTGCTCTGTGATGTCACATTAGATTTCTGTGAAAAGCATAGTTCAGTTAGGACGGAGGTCAAACCTCAATCCTGCCTGCAACCCAGAGAGAGTTTAAAATGGACACAGACAAACCTCAGCAACAGTTCTCTGAAAATTACTCTGAGGTCACGGTTAGCTCAAGCGCAGGTAAGAATATTACATTTACTAGGCCTACAGAAATATTAAAGTGTTATACATGATCCTATTACAATTTGAGATATGAAAAATAATTACAATTTAGCAGACGCTTTTATCAAAAGCAACTTACAAATAAGGAATATCACAAACAATTTATCATACTGCAATGGCAACTTTCAAGAGTAAACTATACCGAGCTAGAGCACATAAAAGTGCAGAAAAGTAAAAGATAAACTAGAATAGCAAGTGTTCAAGAAGATTTTTTTTTTTTTTTTTTTTTTTCAAATTTGATTGAGATTATATAAGGATAATGTCAAAATTAAAATAACTTACATCATTATGCCAGCATTGCTGTATTGTGTTTATATATATATATATATATCTTAATCTTGGGGTATTTTTATTTATTTTATTTTATTTTATTTTATTTTTCACTCCCATAGTGGCTGTTCAATTAATAAAACCTTACATCTTCCTAATCTATTTTTGTCATGCTGTCATTAAAGAAAAAAGTGGAAATCATTTGAACAGTTGAAATTCACATGCATTTTTCAATAAAATTGTAATGCTGAAAATATAAGCTGTATTTAAAAAAATAATATATTAAATTAGAAAAAGGCAAAATAGAAGTATTTTCATCTGTTGTCTCAGACTCGAGACCTCATGTTTTAGTCACTTTTTTTGGAGCCGTATTTTCATAATCTATTAGGTACAGTATGACACTCAAAAATCTCCACACTAATGCTGTGAATAGCCCCTGGAAACCAAGAATCCCACAATTTAACAAATTAGTCACTTTTTCGGCCATTGTTTGCTTAAGCTGAGCATAATCCTCAGGGTTCTGGCATGACTCTCTCTCACGATATTGAGTTTAGGTTGCAAAGCCTGCTGTCTTTTGAGTTCCTGGACGTTTTTTTGGAAGCATTAAGACTCTTAAATCCTCCGTCTTCAGTGAACATCATTTGAGAGAAGTGTACCTGCAAATCCAGCATCTCAGAGGTGTCAGTGGTTGATGAAACTCTCCCTGTCAATAGGAAATTGCTTGTAACTAGAGAGAGAGACCTGAGTCAAGACTCTTTCTGTTTGGACATCTTTAGGAGTAACAAAGAAGTCTACTCATAATGAATTCACCTCTTTGATTTTAACCTTATTGGATGCAGATGTTCAAAATCACCCAAGAAAAGATTCTGGGACATCTGAGAGTGTCAGGGGTGGCGGAGGGCGAGCAAGACCGTACCCTTCACCATCCCGCAGGAGACACCGAACTACCTTCAGCAATGAGCAGCTGGAACAGCTGGAGTTAGCTTTCAGACAGAACCACTATCCTGATATCTATTATAGAGAGGAGCTTGCGAGAGCCACCAAACTCAACGAGGCTCGCATACAGGTAACTGACCTGATGATTGAACTGATATGTAACTGAAATAAATGTTCCTAGTTTTATGTTACACTAACCAGGGGTGTTCACAATGATAGTGATTTACAGTGACACAGCAAAAAATGAGGATGGAAAACGAGCTGTGATAGCATCCCTTTAAGAAAGAAAACATTTCTTAAGATCAGTTCAAAGAAGTTCTTAAGAAAGTTCCAACTCTTGAAAATTCTTAAGAAGTTCGCAAAAATGTTTTTTTTATTTCTTTTCTTAAGAAGAAAATGAATTTGGTGTTGCCAATAGCATCGAGTTTTTGATGCACTGTGTATTTTAAATATTTAAATTGTGCTGAAAGCTGCTGAAAAATGTCATAATTGTAATGTAAAAACCCTATTTGAGTCAATTTGTCTTGTTACTAAATTACAAATTTACTCATAATAATAATGGATCATTGTTTACATTATCAATCATTGGTATCACTTCAGAGTATACTTGTGCAATTCCCTTGTAATATATATTGTGTTGTAATGTTTAATAATTTAAACAACCCAAAAAATCATTAAAAATATGACTTTTTGGGGATTTAAGACAAGTTGGTGGTTATCCAAACTTTAAGAGGTTATTTACGATGATTTTTTAAAGAACATTCTTTTCAAAAATTCAAATTATTCTAAAGTTTTGTCTTTAGAACAATCTTAAAGTTCACCCAAAAATGAAAATTCTGTCATTAATTACTCACCCTCATGTCTTTCCAAACCCATAAGACTTTTGTTCATCTTCAGAACACAAATGAAGATATTTTTGATGAAATCTGAGAGCTTTCTGTCCCTCCATTGACAGCTACACCACTACCACTTCGATGCTTCAAAAAGTTCATAAAGAGATCGTAAAACTAATCCAACTGAATTGAGTGGTTTAGTCCAAATTTTCTGAAGAGACATGATCACTTTATATGATGAACAGATTGAATTTAGGGTTTTATTCACATTTTATTCCCCGTTAATTGTGCCATGTTGCACACACTTTAAAGGTGATGATACACAGGGCAACTTTTTGAGCAATGTTGCCGGGCAATTTTGCAAGCTATGTTGTTGTGGGCACTTTCCCATTATGAATAGGCAACAAATTTCTCTCTAGATATCCAGATAGAAATTTGTTGCCCATTCTCAATGGGAAAATGTCCAAGCAACATATTTCGGCAACATTGCCCAGCAACATTGCTCAAAAAGTTGCCCTGTGTATCATCACCTTAAGTGTGGGCAGACAGATCTCTTATCGCTGGAAACTTATTTCATCACACCCGGTTAGGAAATATGTCTGGATTATTGTAGAACTGTATTGATGTATTTAGTTCTTGACCACTGGTAAAACATCTATTATAATATAATTAGATGTTAGTGATTTAAATGTTGCTGGAAAGAAAATTACCTTTTGAATGGCCACCAACATGGTGTAGATACAGCATCTACAGCTAACTTTCCATGTTACCCAGCCAAACCTCAGCTCCCTGGTCTGATTACTCTAGCTGACTCTGAGCTAAACCTGACTGCTTTTCACTCACTGCTGCAGGTATGGTTCCAGAACCGCCGTGCCAAGCAGCGGAAGCAGGATCGTATTACCCAGAAAGTGCTGCCAGTGGGCATAGTGCCAGGGCGAGGGCCTCTCTTTAGCAGTATGTGTGTGTCTTCCTCTGCCATGGGGCGGCAGTACCAGTGCCCTCATTCCCTGCCACACATCCCCCGATTCTCTTCAGTGCTGCCCCCTGGAGGCTACCCACCCCATCCGTCCTCCAGCAATCATTTCTCCTGCCCCTCCGGCTCTGCTCCATCACAAGCCATCAGACAGCCTGATGACTGGTACAATCAGCTGCGCAACATCGGATCATCCACTACTTCAGTGCTCTCATTGGCCTCTGTGTCGGCGCTGGAAACCACTAGTCACTGGAACTAGAGCAAGTGCTGATGGGTTATTGAGTAGCCGTAAACTCTTTTATCTTCCCTTTTGTACAAGAAGCTACAGAACAAATAATAAAGTTTTTTTCAATGACAAAGCAAGATTGATGTTTTCTGTCTTTATTATATTTTCAGTCACACAGAACATATTTTTCTCTCAATTATTGCTATATCTCCATAGACAAAAATAATAACATTTATATTGATTTCCTTTATCAATACTAAACTGTGTCAATTAAACTAGGTTCAGTTTACACTGAATACACTGCAGACTTTAAATAAGGACCATTATGAACATGTTATTCTCATCTCAGATGAAATGTACAATAGACCATATGAGATTTTAAATTACATTTCTACTCAAAGTCATCAATAACAATTTTCAGCTTTGGTAGAAATAAATTACACATGATTAAATCAAATGCTGTTCATTTTGCCATTTTATTTATGTAAAATAAACAGACGGGTCAATGACAATCTTTGAAATATTTTGTTGAAAACAATACAACCCAAGTTCTTAGAAATGTGCTTTTTGCTGGTTACATACAGTTTTGGAAAACTTTTATACCATTTACAAGAAAGGTTATTTTTTCTGCATTTTGGTTGAACCAAACAAGTTTGATTTGGCAGAATAATGTTTTTCCAAATAAGCAGTTTTGTTAGAAATGTTTTTCTAGGGAATAACAATAAAACATTATACCAAACTATTAAGGTTTTCTTCTCAAGAATTTAATTCTTTTAATAATAAGGCTTTCTTCTTCATTATCATATTGGGGTAGTTGCATCACCCAAACATTTTTTAATTTATGCTTCAAAAAAATGATTGTTCATCATGGAGTAAGTGTCACTATATTGATTAATTAAATTTATTTCTGAATAAATTAATAGATCCTAACAAAAACAGCATCATGTCATTGACCCATATGACATTTTGTGTACATTCAGACTCTAATGGCAAGCTGAAAATCAGTTCACCCTGATGTTTTAGAGGATACAATTCCTATTCCTGTCTTAGAAATGGACAACTTCATCAAATAGATGGTAGCTGTTAAATCCATCCAAAGTAGCATTAGGCCTACAGAGGGATTCATCAAGATTTACATGTCCGAATAGGCATTTTGGACATTTATATGTACATAGTTAGATGTTGTGTGCTCACCATGTGAAAGTTCTGTCCTCTCAGATCATTTTGAATGGGTATTTTTATAATGACAGTAACAGTGATAATCCCTTTAAGGCAGAAAAAGTGTGTGCTTGCCATCATTCATCAGCAGAGCAGCAATTATGTCCCACTTTAGCTTCATTTAACCATCAGCTTTGCAATAGAGTGTCACTGCAAAGCATTTATTTAACAATAACAATTTATACTTGTTTACATTGGATAAATTTGGCAGTTTATACATCAAGGGTCCATTCTGACAAGAGATGCAGATGTGAGTGCAACAATGAAAAGTTACACTGATGGCATAAATACAAAACATCTCATGCCCCTCACGATTTCATTGTATGACATTTTATACTGGTTATACTAAAGCATGAATATACTGTGCCTGTGAAATCGCACACATGTGAAGGAATGTGCTGGAGATTTGTACATCAGAGGTAATCTGCATTCACAGTAAGGCCACGGCTGTTCCCGTCGTCTTTTACTCCAGAGACCTCGCAAACTCTGCATAGTCAATGTAGCCATCATTGTTTTTGTCATCGTCTCTGAGGACGTCATCAATGAGGTTGATGAGATCCTCTTCCTTCATTGGCTGGCTATCATCTCCTCTTTCCTGGAAACCAAAACCAGGTGACAATACTAATTATAATTGAATGGAACATGACACAACACAACACAACATGTGTGTTGGAACAAATGGAACACAACATGACAAAATGATAGGAGAGGCTGAAACAATTGTACTTGGGGTAAGATTATAAAATCCAATTAAAATTAAATCCCATAAAAATATTATTATTATTAATTTATAATGACAAATATAATAATAATAATAATAATAATAATAAGAATAATAATGATAATAATAATTAATAATTTTAAAAAAGTAGGTTTAGAGCTGCATGATTCTGGATAAAGTAAGAATCACAATTTTTTTTTGTTTCAAATAGAGATCACAATTCTCCCACGATCCTAAACAGACAACTAAATAAAATAACCTAATTTACTGGAGGTTCTGACAAAATATTAATTGCTGCAGACTATTTAAAAATATTTTTAATTAATTAGAATGATTTTTTTTTTTTTTAAATTTGGTTTGAATGAATGATTCAATGACATACTCATATATACTTCACTTGTTTCATTACTGGATGAATCAGTGGTTTTGAACGAATCTCTTGAATCAACGATTCAATGACAAATACATTTTTTTAACAGTCACTTGTCGCCACCCACTGGCGTAACAATCACCGTGTTTCCATTACCCTTTAAATTGCACAAACTGAAATTGTGAATTAAAAATACACAATAAAAACACATCAATTTCGCAAAAACGTTTTTATACTCGCATGAGGTGGTTTTCGCATTTTCAGGTCACCTGCCGTATGTAAAAGTAGATCATTCTTTAATAGACAAAAGTATTACGGGACTATTGGATTCTAAACAACAAAGAAATGCCACAATTTGAATTTATCAAGACCTCGAAGCAGATAGGAGGAAGAAACACCCAGAAACACCTCATACATGGCCGCTCCCAAGCCCAAGGGACTTTCCTTGCCATAAATGCTTGGATAACATGCCTACGTCTTCTTTGATTAAAAATAATGGCTAGTGCAGTGGCTGAGATATACGTAAACCTACCAACATCCGTTGCCATGATTTTTGGAATGACTTATCGCGAGAGGGGAAAAAAAAAAAAAAAAAAAGATGTTTTAGCCACATAACATCGGTTAATGGAAACGCTGTCATTTCGCAATAGCTTTTTATCAATGTTTAGAAAATATTGCAAAAGTTTTGTGCAAATCTGTAATGTAAATGCAGCTAATGTAATCGATACAATCGTTATTTGAAGCGCCAAGCTACTTTCAAAAGGGGATCTGCTCTATGTTGATTGCTACAATAGACATCAGTGTTTATATCTGAACTATAAACTTTTATCCCAGTACTTCTGTGATCATCTGAATTATTGTAAGACAGAAACGACGATACTATGTAGTTGAAAAGACTGTTTGTGAAGCCGTTTTATACCTATACATGACAACTGCTCTCTCTGGCTTTTTGAATGTTCTGGTATGATTTTGTCAAAGGTTTAATAGACATAGCTGAATTGTAGTTATTTAGGAATAAGATTGTGTGGGTGTTTGAATCGAAATTGCAAATATTTAACAATTAATCGTGCAGCTCTAAGTAGGTCGTGTCCAAACTTTGAACCAGTAGGGTACACAGCATAAAGTCAAGCTCAAAATTAGAGCACACACCTCTCTATGCACATGAGTAATGGCAGTGGCAAGCTCAAGTCCATCCAGCAGATTGTTGCCATCATAGTCGTGCATCTTGAAATAGTGAAGCTGCAGCTCTTGAGGTGTCATGTCCGACTCCGGCTTTTCAACCACCCCTTCTAAATGCTCCATGATGTGGCTACAACAACAGAACAGAAGAAAGGTTAGATTACAGACAAATTAATTTTAGACAGAGGTGGATTGGTATTAGGCCAATTTAAGATGATCAGCATCAGTCGATAACTGTGACCACATTTTATATATATATATATATATATATACACACACGTATATATGTATATAATGCATACCAGTAGCTACAAAACATGCAACTAGGATTTACAAAACAATGTATTAGTTACTATTAAATTAGTAAAGAGAAACCATTTTAAAATGAGTTCTGTGGATGGATTAAGTATGACCTTTGTTTTCCTGACATATTATTCGCTGAAAGACAGGCAGAGATCAGGACAGACTGCTCCAGTGCAGAGGTCATTTGGCAGAGAGTGCATTTTTGAAAAGAATCCAATCAAAATCAACAAAAACTACAAAAATATATTTCATCGGATCAGTTTCACTGAATTTGAATACATGTATAGGCTCTAAAAGCATTTTTAAAGTAAGAGAGAGAAAGAAAAAAAAAAAAAAAACCTACTCACTCTTTATCCTGAACCATGTTCCTGTCCAGTCGTGTGATTGGTGGGGGCACTTGATTTGAAGCAGCTGGTTCTCCATGCTGTCCTCCATGGGCCCATATAGACAGCATACAGCTGGAGCAGAGCAGGAACCAGCTCCATAATCTGAGCTGCCCAGACCTTTCTTTCAATCTCATTACACTGAAATCACGAGGTAATAAGAGTTAATGCGAGAATAAGAATGACAGCTCCATTCATTACTACAGCTGGAGCAGCCTACTGACCATTATTTGACCAATGAGAGCAACACACATTTTAAGAATCGTAATTATTAGATTACACTGACGATTTATAATGAAAAAAGCAGTAGGCTATATCTATAAATCTGAGAAATGGGCTCGTGTGGCTGACATATGGATGAACTTGAGAAATGAGGAATCAAAACAAATGGTAGAGGAAAGTAATTACATAATTCCTAGCAGAATACATAATATAATCTATGCTGAAAAGTAGAAAATGAAAAAGATAGATTTGAATATTGAAACATTACAGGAAGAGCCGTCCAGACACCCAAACAGCAGTTGCAGACGTTGTACAGTCATCTGAATGTTTTTCTGCCTCTCTCTTAATACACCTTACAGCAATACAACAACATACACATGCACATTTACTCACCTGCTATGAATCACAGTTGAAGGGTAAATATTCGACCTATTTATTCAGGCACAGTGGAGTAACTGAACTCCTACTGATGTTTACTCAGCACCGCTCTTTTTGACTGCTTTTGCTTGCCGTAGTTGCCTTTCACCTCATGGACACGACAGCTAAACTCTGATTGGACACGATAGTTTTTAAAATGTTTTATTATATGTGGACACGGTAAAAATACAATACGTTATATAGTAGGATGGAATAAAAACGCAATGTATAAAAATATACTCCAAATTTTACATTGGTACTAAAAACGTTAAAATGCGACGTGCTCTTATATTTATGTATAAAATATTTAGTCAAAAGCTAAATCAGATTAGTCACAAAAATCTTTATTTTTTTTTTACAACCTACAAAGCAGAATTTCAAAGATACCTACATAAAGAAAATATCACGAATTAAACGCTGATTGAGAATTTTATTTAATTTAATAATTTGACAAGTCTTTATTACATCATATTAAACCCAATGATTGCATTCTCACATTTCAAATATATATCAGGAATAATAAATTAGAAATGATGCAGAATCTTTTTTTTTTTTTTTTTTCCACAGGACACGACAGCTGCACGCTGATTGGATTTGAGTAAAGCGTCACAGTAAGGGCGCGTCTATAGTACTGGACAGTAAATAATCCACACTGTCTGCAGCAAAGCTGAGGAATGAATGATCGCACCTATAACTGTCAGTGATGATGATGATAATTTTGTGCCTAGTTAATCAACCACCACAGTCAACTGCATGGCAAACCTCTACAAAGAAAATGAGAGGGCCAAATCTATTTTCCGACAGCTGGAGGTTCGGTTTATTGCATTCTTGGTGGCGTAGAAATGTGACTTTAGAATAGCCAGTAGTCATGCGTGATATTTCCTAGCAACCATAGTACGAGTATTGTATGTAGATTTTAATGGATATATTATTGGCAGTCGATGAATTATTATTATTATTTTTTTTTTTTTATTGTTATTTTGATAGCTGTAAATGAGTCTATTCTATGAAATAACCTAGCCTACTTAAAATCGCTGACTTTAAATGTTTTTTTAATACCACACATAAATATCTACCACCCACAAGATATCACTTAATTCACAAAACATATAAAAAATATCACAGTTTCATCAGGCTCTGTAAAAACAAAACAAACGAGAAAAAAAAGTCAAAGAGTAGAGAGTGGTTTGTAGTCATTCAGAAACGCTCTTCGTCTGTCAATCATTTTACACGCTCGAGTGTGCCGACGTCGGTCATTTCTGATATGTTTTCCCCGAAGAGAAATACTTTAAACTTAAAAGTTGTAGATATATCTGCTAAAGGTGAATTTTGTCGACGTTCAGGAGTACACCAGCATATATGACCTCCAATCTAGCAGATTGTGGATGTATGTGTATCGATCAATCAAAGCTGTCAAGCAGTTTATGTCGCCCGCTAGATGGCGCCACCATGTCTCATAGGGGTCAGGAGGACAGGTGTCTCATTTTATTGGCATTTGCATTCTGTGGCAGGTGCTTTGCATCAAATTAGTGAGTATTTTCATCTAAACATACACATGACTTGGGCTGCATCCGAAATTGCATACTTTCCTACTAGGCTATACAGTGGACGAAAAACAGTATGTGACAAAAGAAGTATGTCCGAATTCACTGTATAAAAGACCAGGCAAAAAGTACCCGGATGACCTACTACTTCCAGTGAAATTCTGAAGTGTGTATATGATGGACACTTTACTATCCCATGAGGCCACGGGAGAGGATTTGTCAATGGCAGTGAAGTGATGCAGCTGACACTGGAAGGTCACGTGATAATGACAGCATGGCAAATGTAGTACGTCCGGATTACAGTCATACTACACGCTCATACTATATAGAACATACTTTTTTAGTGGTTGTGAAGTAATTACTTATTTGAAATAAGTACCCACTCGAGCGTATATGTGTTTTCGTAAGCAGCCGTTGATTCATTCCAGACTATATGATGGAAGCAGCTTCCTCTCTTGATCTGATAGGCCTAATTCAATTACAACAAGCCCTGCAAATAGTTAACAAGATTTAATCGGTTAAATAGATTTAGTCATGTAGCAGTGAAGGGATTTCAGGGAAATAGGACATAGTTGTCAAGGACAAGGCTTTGCTTCAGAAAGAAGACCAGTTAAACTACATTTATGGTCTTAACAGAGTCTTAACACATTCCCATTGGCCCACATAATGTTTCGGCCCAGTAAATGGTGCTTGCTGTCTTTATATGCACAAAGGCTATTATTACACTGTCAGAAAATGTTACTTTAATGTGTCTTCTTTCTTTTTAAATCTGTATGACATTTTATCATCATAACTGTGATTTAGAATATTGTGGTACAAGATGGTTCTTATCATTTAATCAGCTGCCAGTTGGTCATACCAGCTTAAACGGTTGGTTTACCCAAAAATGAAAATTCTTTCATCATTCTTTCATCATCTCACCCTCATATTGTTCCAGTTGTTGTGACTGTAAGATGTTTTAAGAATGTCTCAGTTATTTTTATTATAAGTTTTTTTTTTTTTTTTTGGTTCATACAGTGGACCAACAGTGATAACACATTTCCATAGTTATCAACATTGCATGCAAATCTAGTAAAGTTTTTCATATTTTCATTTAAAAAAATATAATGGCCTATATACGTATAATGCTATATTTTGTGTTATATTACCTTGACATTTAATTACAAAAAAAACTAGTTAACGCTGCTGCTTGAGTGTAGGAGTGACGGCAAATTTCAAATCTGCTTTAATCAATCTCTTGATATTTTTGCCCTAGACTAGCCTAAATCAGCTAAGACCAGCAAACAAGCTTAGGATGTTTAAGATGTTTTTAAAGGCATTGTATTTTCTTTGTAAGAGCTATGAGCTATCCATTGGCTAGCGGTCAATACAGACAATGATTAAAGGGATACTCCACCCAAAAAGTCTCTTATCATTTACTCCCTCGTGACGTCCCAAATGTAGGTCTATAGGCATGTAATGCAAGTGCATCAAAATTGGTTTATAGTTTTAAAAACTTTAAAACATTAGTATTTCTCTCTCTCTCTCTCTCTCTCTCTCTCTCTCTCTCACACACACACACACACACACACACACCTATCATTTCACTTTAGAAAACATTGATTCATCAACTGGGGTCGTGGATTAGGCCTACTGTTGTGTTCGCTTTGTGTGGTTTTTGAAGTGTCAACATTGGATGTTCCGAACACTTGTCCAGTGGTTCTCAACTGGTTTAACCATGGGACCCACATTTTTCCATGGTCATTACATTTTTAGGAACTGGAACCAAGCTAATTTATTTCTCAAAAATGGTTGACACACAAGTACCATTCTACTTTAATTGTAAGAATATCAATAACGAACCAGTTACATAATTTATTGGTACTTTTTGGTAATTTCATGACTTACTAATTGGCAACGTAACTATGACATGAAGAGTGTGCACTACGTTCATGGTATAAGGGGCCTTTCATACACAAGGCGTTTTTCCATTCCACTGCGCTAATTTTCCATTATTTTTCCACGTAAACACGTGCTAGACGGCTGTGTTTGACCACTGCGCTCGCATTTTGCATCCTTTGCAGCATCTTGCGCATGACACGGCGTTCTAAATGTCTGTGTCTCGCATTTTTCAAACAAAAACGCGTTCTGTGTGAACCAGTCGTAACGTCTGACAGGACAGGAGAGTTGTTTTTCTGAGGTGAGGGAGACTTTTAATTTCATAACAAGTTACGAAAATAACGTTAGAATAGCTTGCCAATATCTTATGGCCTGACAGCAGATACTGAATCAGGACAACGCATTTTTCTCAGGCACTTTTTACTTAAACTGCCTCTGACAGAAGAGTCAACAGCGTTCACACGCGTCTTTCAAAATAAAAGTCTCGCATCAGAAAAACATTTAGAATTAGTTTTTGTTGTTGTTGTTTCTTTGGCTACACACTCCAGAAACTACTCAAAACGGTCTTGCTACACACTTTTGTGTCGCGATCCACCAGGTGAGAAACACTGCATTAGCCTATATGGAATCACAGAGAGGGGTTATTTTTCTAAAAATCTCTGTATGTGTTCATCTGAAGAAAAAAAAAGTAATATACATCTGGAATGGCATGAGGGTGCGTAAATGATGAATGAATTTTCATTTTTGTGAGGAGTGTGCCTTTAACATTGACTTATTCGCGCGAATTCCATTGCGACGCTTCAGTTAAGTAGCTAAACTTAAACGTGTTTTACGATTGAAATGTTAAAGAAATAGTCAGGGATGGAAACTAATAAACTTATGCCTAATTTCGCCATTTATATCATTTACATCCAAGTAATTCGTAACTGTCAGTGTGACGAGACAAGAAACAGAAACCGTTTTCATCATATTAGGCATAAGATTAATTAAAGGGTTAGTTCACCCAAAAACCCTTCGTTCATCTTCAGAACACAAATTAAGATCATTTCCTTTTTCAATGCCCAGAAAGCTACAAAAGACATATTTAAAACAGTTCATGTAAGTACAGTGGTTCAACCTTAATATTATAAAGCGACGAGAATACTTTTTGTGCACCAAAAAAAACAAAATAGCGACTTTATTCAACAGTATCTAGTGATGGGCGATTTCAAAACACTGCTTCATGAAGCTTCGAAGCTTTACAAATCTTTTGTTTCGAATCAGTGGTTCGGAGCACGTATCAAACTGCCAAAGTCACGTGAACTATTGAAATTTCGAAACACTGACGTAACGAAGCCTCGTTTACTGAAATCACGTGATTTTGGCACTCCGAACCACTGATTTGAAACAAAAGATTCGTAAAGCTTCATGAAGCAGTGTTTTCAAATCGCCCATCACTATAGGTATTGTTGAATAAAGTCGTTATTTTGTTTTTTTGGCGCACAAAAAGTATTCTCGTCGCTTTATAATATTAAGATTGAACCACTGTAGTCACATGAACTGTTTTAAATATGTCTTTAGTAGCTTTCTGGGCATTGAAAAAGGAAATGATCTTGCTGGCAATGCAGGCCTCACTGAGCGATTGCATTTTATCAAAAATATCTTAATTTGTGTTCTGAAGATGAGCGAAGGTCTTACGGGTGTGGAACGACATGAGAGTGAGTAATTAATGACTGAATTTTCATTTTTGGGTGAACTAACCCTTTAAGAATGTGCACATGCTGTGAATTAATTGAATAAGCTTAGTTACCTATATAGCTTTTTTGGTAACCTACATTAAATTCACTTGTTTAAAGAAAATGATTCATAAAACATAAATAGGATATCACCTGTTTGACAGTTCTGACCGACCCCATGTTTACTGTTTTTTCACTGACACAGACGAAAATGAAAAGACTATCAATCAAAGCTAATATTAGGGAAGGAAGAGATACAGGGCAAGATAAGCTGAGAGAAAGAGAGAAGATGATGGATATGAGAGAGGAAGAGCAGGTATTGCCCACTCTGGTCTGGGGTTATTACATCATTACAATGTGTTCTAAATTACCACAGATCTTTGCTAATTACAGTGGAAATTTACCAACGACACAAACATCTAGCATATCACCATAGTGTTATTGTAAATATATTTGTACATATAGCCTACAACAGTTAGTTCTGGTCCTCGAATCTGTTTGAACGAGAGGCTTTCTACTGATATTTCACCAGTATCAATAACAATAAACATAAAGCCTCTTCTCTGTAGGCTATATCCAGTTTGCACTGTGGATCATGCAACATTTAACCTGATGATCAGGTTTAAGAATATTATCTGTTTGACAAACAATGTATGTTACTGCCCACTGACATGGTTTGAAAGCTATTATTATCCATTTTTTTTATCCAATTAAAATGCACATATGTAGATCAAGGAAATCAAAAATTTCAAAATTCCATGCATTTTAGCACTGTCGTTATAATTCTATCATAAAATGCTTGAATGATGCCTGAATGATGTAAAGAGAGGCTGATGAGATTTAAAATGTAGCCTAAAATAAAATTCATTGGTCAAAATGTGTGGAAACGCGAAGTGAAATTGAATGTGTTTTACAACATTCGGTGCAAGTGCAACTTGGCAGGAAAACTCGAATACATGCAACAGTAAAGAGGAATAATAATGTTTTAACTTTTATTGAATTATTAACGGGAATGATCAATATTCTTCAGTCACTGAAATGGGCAAAGCCTTCTAATGTTTGTTTGCACATGCTCAGTGAGTTTCTCGTTGACAGTCGGCAGTCACTCCTCTGGTGTCGGTGGAGCGCGGTCACAGAGACGCAGGCGGGATGTCATCGCGGCTCTCCTTCTCTCAGTACCGCTTAGAGGCGGAGGTCGAGCGCTGCCGTGCGGAGTGTCAGTGGGATAAAATACCGTCTTTAGTGGAGCAGCTCACTGCTGCGCGCCTGCATGACGATGGTAAGTGCGCGTGCCACAATAGAATAGAAGAGAGCCAACAGTGATGAGTGTGAGAGTGTGTCTTGTTCCGCATGAACTTTGCACCTTTCTGTTAAACTCTGCCCGTGTTTACCAGTGTGCTCTGATATCAGTCACAGAAACTCACATGCACTTTTTGAGACGTCTGTTTTAGGTTTAGATTTGATTTGTCAGTGCACTTTTTAATTTCAGAAAGCGAGAGAGAGAGAGAGAGAGAGAGAGAGAGAGAGTGTGTATAACGCCAGTTACTCATGTGAATCGGAGATGTAAATGCATGCATTGCACACACCCTTTAGTTAACACAGGTAGACGCTGCTTGACTTAAAGAGATAGTGTCATAATTTACTCACCATCACTAATCCAAACCTGTATTATTATTATTATATTTTTATGTTATTATACATTTATTTGCAGTGATTGTTGGTCATTTCTGCTGACATAAATGACATAGGCTGTCAATGAAAGTGCAAATGGTGAAACTCGATTCAATTACTTTAGGGTATGTACTGAATTTGATGTATTTCTCCACCGTTATGTTGATGTACTGTAGATGTATAGTAGCAGGCTATAAATACTTTTCCAGACACACTACTGTTGGCATTGTCCTTTGACCCAGATGTTCTTTGACCTAAGATGTACTAACAACAACCTTGAAAATAATTCATTCTGGTGTTGTTAAAGGGATAGTTTAGCCAAAAATGAAAATTCTGTCATCATTTACTCACCCTCTAGTTGTTCAAAACCTGTATGAATTTCTTTCTTCTGCTGAACACAAAAGACTATATTTTAAAGAATATGGGTAACCAAAGAATTGATTGTCTCCATTGACTTCCATAGTATAGAAAGAAAAAAATTGGGGTCCAATAACTGTTTGGTTACCCATATTCTACAAAATAAACCTTATTTTGTGTGCAGCAGAAGAAAAAAATGCATACAGGTTTGGAACTTGAGGATGAGTAAATGATAACAGAATTTTCATTTTTGGGTCAAATATCCCTTTAAACAAGTAGCCTACAATTTAATTATAAGAAACAAACTTCTTGGTACCTGTACCACGTGCACTTGAAAATAACATGCCTGACTCACACTTCCTTGCTATTTATTGAATCAAGCAGTTTCCTCAGATCCTGTGGCATTATGGGATAGCAGAATGTCCACCAGTTGCACGCTTCAGAAGGGTATTGTTATTGACGCGTGTCTTTTTTCATACTGTCAATATAAGATTAATACATTAATACAAAATTAATACATTTATTCTTCAAGGACATTAAATTGATCAAAAGTGACAGATCAATTTGACAGATATTAATATGTTACAAAAGATTTCTGTTAAAAAAAAATACTGTTCTTTTGAACTTTCTGTTCATCAAAGATTCCTAAAAAAAAAGCATCCCAGTTTCCACAAAAACTATTTTCAACATTGATAATAATATGAAATGTTTTTTTTTAACAACTAAATCAGCGTATTAGAATGACTTCTGAAGGATCACGTGACACTGAAGACTGGAGATTAGGCCATCACAAGAATTTTGAAACATATTTTAAAATAGAAACAGTTATTTTAAATTCTAATATTTCACAACATTACTATTACTAAATTTGTGTTTTGCAGAAGATAAATTTTAAATGCAAAGAAATTTTCTCTTTATGATTTTAGCTTTATGATCTCAGTCTCAATTTCACAAAGGTTAGCATGGTAAAAGGTAAACATGCTGCTTAAACTGCCATGTTCATTGTTAAATCAACAGCAGTAATCTAGAAGTTAACACATGGCACTCCCAGGAGGTGTGTCCACCACTGTCCAAATCTGATCTCTGACCCAGCAAGTCTTGTTTCGCCACCGCAACACTCAGACACTAATTTCCCTGTGGGGAAACAAACTCAGTCAGTAAAAGGTGCCCACAGAACATAGTATTCTGTTCACTTGAAAAAATAATATACTGTAGTTACTTTATATTTTGTTGAGGAAAATGTCATACATAAACTTGACATATAACACAAGTGTGGATTCAGTGGGGAGTGAGAGATTGAACCAAACAGGAAACACCTCATCCACAGTGTTTATACAAAATATGCATGAAGGCAAAGAGAATATTTTGGAAGCACCTTCTTGAAGGACTGTATATTTCAGCTAAAACAAACATGCGTAACTCTCTAAACCTGATCAGAATGCAGCTGTAGATTAGCAGCATGAAATCTAGACATGTTTATCAGTGAATGCCATTCTGTTGCGATAAAGTCCAATGTTGAATGAAAAATGACGAAGTCATTTCTCAACAAAACGCTGTTCTAGACGTGATGCTGGTGAGGATTTTGCCCTTAAAAGAACTCAAAGAAGATACATTACCATAATCAGCCAACATCAAGCATGTTCTAGTAGGGGTGTGATGATACACTTTGCTCCCGGGACGAGACGATAGACGATATTGGGTTCACGAGAATGAGACGAGACAATATTTTTAAGAAACACTATGTTTAAAGGGGACATAACACACACAGTTTCTGCCAATCCTCATGTTAATCTTGAGTACCTATTAGGGGTGGGACGCTTCAGATTTCTCACAGTTCGGTTTGTATCACGGTTTTAGGGTCACGGTTTTGGTACAGTCCGGTATGTGCTATGTTCAGTAAAAAATAGGACAATTGTCAAATAAAGATAAAGAAAATAAAAACAAATAATCTAACTACAAGAAACGGCACAAATAAATACATGACAGCTAAGATACAAATAAAATAAACAATGCTTTACCAGTTTTTCAGGTAGCCTATCTAACATCTTTCAGGTACAGAAATTGAATAAAGTAATCAAATATAAAATAACACTGCATATAAACTTCTTTGAATTGTTAAATAAAGATGAAACATTTTTGAAGCTACAAAAGCTATTCAATCAAGAGTAATTTCTTCATGCTTTGTCGTTCGATTAACATTAAAACACTGAGAGCAGGAATATTAGACTGCTATGCAGGCCCGGTTCTAGGATTGCGTGACTGGGGGGGGGCATTTCGAAAACTTGGTGGGGCAGCATGATTTATGATTCATAGGTTTATGATTCCCCCCCCCCCCCCCACACACCCCCTTTTAACTACTAAACAGTTTCCTCCATTTTTCAGATTTTTTTCAGATTTAATATTAATCACAAAAGTACTTTCTGTGATTCTGAAATTGAAACAACAGCACATTTGTTTTTTGACTGTTTAGTTGGTACAACTGTTTAATTAGACTGTTTAGAGACTTTTGGTCTAACATACGAATGGCTTAAAATTACAATTAATTTGATTTCTTCATTTTCTAAAAATCCAACTTTTGGTATAATAATTGAAGATGTACACATTCAATTTCTACTGAACAATATTTTCATTTTAGGAAAATGTTATATTCATGTTATATTAATTTACTGTAAGTTCCGTAAAACAAAGCCATTGTTTTCTGTTTTTCAGAAAGAATTTTGGATTTACTCTAAATCTTTAAGAATGGTAAAATTTAAAAATGGAAGAAGACAACTTGGTTCATTGAAGAAATTTAAACCATTAGAAGACCTGGTTGCATGATTCTTTCCTTTTTCGTGTTTTCCCCCCCTATATTTTTGGTTCATTTCTATAGAGTTGTGCTCAGTTATTTTGGCTATATAAAAATAAAAACCACAAGACATAATAATAACTGAATTTACACAAAAGATCCAGTTCAAAAGTTTATATGCTTGATTCTTAATAGTGTGTGTTGTTACCTGGATGATCAAAAGCTGCAAACATTCACTGATGCCCAAGACAACACAACACAATAAGAGAGCCAGTGGGTTGTAAACCTATGAACAGGATGACTGGAAATTCTGACTGGAATAAGACTGGAAGTTCTCATTTTATTTAAAGATCTACTTTTTTTTTTTTAGTTCTGTCCTACTAATGCTTCATAAAACACTTTCCAGAAGATAAAATAAAAACAATTTACCCCCAACCATCCTGTGCAAATGTTTATACCCCCTGAATTTTAATGCATTGTTTCCTTCTGGAGTATCAGTAAATGTTTTCACCATTTGTAACAGTTGGGTATGAGAAGAGCCCCAAACATGGGACTTATCATAAAGAAAATCATAAAAATAGTTGTAAATTAATGACACAGTACTGAGAATAAAGTGTATGTAAACTTTTGAACTGCTTAATTTGTGTAAAGGCAGATATTATATATTGTGGACTATATGTAAACATCTCATAATAATACATTTTTGTTGCAGTGCTAAATAAAAACAATTTTTGATCTCACTTATTTTTTAAATTATTGATATTTTGCAGATTCTGAAAGGTGTTATCACATCAAATAATAGGCTACTATTCAACAAATAGCGCAATATGCTGATAGAATATTTTAGAGCTGAACATAACTGAGCAAAACTTTTACTAGAATAGTTACATCTATATTTTTTTTTAGTTTTTAATTTATTAATTTTCGATGTTTTTCATGACTTGGAAATCACATTTTTAAAATTCCAAGCTAAATTCCCAAGTGTTCCATGATCGTGTAGCAATGTATTAACGGTGTGTGCACATTTAAATAGAGACTAGAGCGCATTTATGAAGGAGCTGCATGTCATCTGCTCATGTGATTGTCAATGGCTGTCTTGAGAAGTGATCAGATAAGGTGTGCAAAAGTCTTGGAAAACTGCTTAGAAAAAGGATGTGGATGAGGACATGAATGCTTTTTACAAGTTGAAATCTTGTAATCATGGCAATTCTAGCATGGTGTGAGAACCTGAAGAGCTGAGCGTGTCTGTGAGGGAGAACTGTAAAGGACGCGTGCTGCGAGGCGCGCCAGAAAAATACAACCGCACAATGTTTCTAGTAATTTGCGTATGTAACTAATTTAGTGTTGATATATTTTTTACATTTTGTGTGCTATCACAAAAAAACGAGTATCCTGGGGATGTTGGAGGGGCACAAGAGAAATCTGGGGGGGGCATTGCCCCGCCTAGCCCCCCCCAGACCCGGCCCTGCTGCTGTCCCTTTAAGACATAATTCAAAGATCCAGTTCACTGACACTGATTCACATGCATTGTCTGTCTCGTTTTTCTCCTAAGACATAACCCACTATGTTTGTTAGGATACTCGCTAAGATAGGCATGTTGACATAATTTTTGTATGAATGTGTCCGTTAAGGTGCAAGACTTGAAAGAGAATTTGCGCGCTGCTCTCCATGTACGCGCTTCGGATGAGTACACACAAATCTCCTCACAGCGCGCGCCAGTTCTCTTTCCAGTCTTACGGATGAATGTTTAAATTGCCAAGGTTTAAATGAGTTTAGTTTAAACACAGATAGCAACGTGAGATGTTCAGGTCTCACCTGCGCTCGCGTCGCGCGCTATCAACACTCGGGTGGTGACGGCGTAAATGACTGGTCATAGAGCACGTCACGTCATTGAACATTTGTTTGTAACGAGTGACTGTTTTGTCCATGTTCTTTTGATCATCGTTGTTGTAACGTATTGGGAAACTAGAATGCATATCCATCGACTAAAACATACATTAGCCGAATCCGTCTGTCTATTTTGCACGTTTTCAACAAAGCATATTATAGATGCGTCGTCAGATTTGGAATGAACCGCGGTGCAAGCGCGTGCCGAACCGTGGGTGGAGAACCGAAGAGACTTTACTTTTATCAGATTTACAAGACAGATACAGCTGTACCGATTCGTTCCAAAAACAGTCGAGCTCCTGGAGGCATGCCGTAGGCGGAGCTAAAGAGTCAAGACACACACAATACATCATCGCATTATCCCTGAATAACTTTTGAATCACTATAGACCTTATGTAGCCCCGCCCCTTTTCAGCGTTGCGCTCGTTGTCTTTTGACTTCCGGTTTGTATTTCCACAGCGATCTTACATTTATGAATGAACTGCTCGTTTTAAAATCTTACCGGTCTACTGACATTTGCTAAGACATATGCTTTAAACATTACAATGCTAATGATAACTTTCATTAACTCTACAACAAGTAAATCCACTTAACCAGCTAAGTATTCTTTGACGGCGATGCCATAGAAATGTACAGAGCTACCGCAAAACGGAAGTTCAAAGACAATTTTATAAAGATGGCGGCACGCTTGTTTCTCTGGCGCATAAGGTCTATACTTTGTGTTGTTTACATTATATGCAGGCTTGGGAGGGTTACTGTAAAAATGTATTCCGTTACAGTTACAAATTACTTCATAAAAAAGTATTCAGTAACGTAATCCAAGTACCACAATATGAAAGTAATGTAATCTGATTACTTTTGGATTACTTCAAGGTCAAATTTCTTTTTTTTTATACATGTGACATAAAAAAAGACAAGAAAGAAGGAAAGAAAGAAATTGTGGGTGGGGGTGGGGGGGTGCAACTTCACTATAAATAAATTGCATTTTTAAATTTAATTTTAATTATTTCTTCTCAATTTCTGCAAGTTTTTAAATTTTACACATTCCATACTTTTGAATGGGTCTCAAAAATAAAAAATATTTTAAAAATCTGATAAATTATCTATTGCAATATTATTATCGTTGTTGTTGTTTAGAGCTTAAAAATATAAAAGTCACATCAGATCATAACTAAACTGAACAAGCTCGGATAACACATTTCTGTTCATGTTTGTTCTGCTTTAATTTTAATGTTTAGCATTTTGGTTACTTTTAATAAAAACTATTAAAACTAAGCAATCATGTCTCATTTCCACAACTTGGGAATACACAGCCCTATATATATAACAGCAAGTTAATCGATAAAGAATTGTGATTGAAATGTAATTTTGTGATAGGACAAGTTTGGCTACATTTCATTTGGCTGTAAGCTGAAATTATATTCAACCTGCCAAAGTGGCTAGTGGGAGTGGCTGTCTTACCCGTCACAGCTGAAATCTACCCGCATTTGGTGGGTTGGCGGGTGTTAATGTCAAGCCCTGTATATATATATATATATATATATATATATATATATATACATACAGGGTGCGATTTGTTAAAAAAACGGGGGATGTTTTGAAAAGTTTTTTTTTTTTTTTTTTTGGTCTTTTTTTTCACAAACCACAGTGGAGCTATTTTGGCAGCTGTTACAGAAACATTTTTACAATAAATCTTCTGATTTAACCTTGAGATTTATAGATTAGACAGCTTTGATCTTTGCACCACTATTTACAATGACACTATTTCTTAATTTCTGATAGGAATGCAAAATCATGAAAAAACAATCGGTAGTTAATCTTTTGAATAGAATACCGAGAGACAAACTTCTACATTCAGTCGCGTTTTCTCCCATTTATTTTTGATCACAGTGCAAACACGTACAAACGTTTACTCCAAAAGTGCGCACATAGGCCTATGGGGAAATAGACGTTTACCTCAGATTTAGAATAGAATAGAAGCAGGGCCGTACGCAGAGTTTCATAATTACCGAGGTCACTAAATGTAGTTTGCTAGGGGGGTTCGGGGGCATGGTCCCCCGAGAAAATTTATATTTCCCTGGTGTACACATGTGAATTAAGATGTTTTAAGGCCAACAAATTGGATAAATAGCTTTAAAACCATGTCAACAAATACATACATGCACAGTTTTGAGGCAGTTTTAATCGCATGTTTGGCAATTTCATGACTTAATTTACAACAGAACAACGACGGTACATGCTCGTAGTTTCTTTTGCGCTTCATTTAAGCTATAATAAAGTAGGTTAATATGCAGCGCGCGCCGCATTTGCGCATGCAATTCTTGAGTGCGCGCCGCGAGCACAGTATAACGGCTGATTGGACAGTCATGTTAATTTTTCTGAATTTTACTGACATAGACTGACAACATCTCATCTGACCGCAGTTCACTGTTGTTCAACTGAAGCTCCCTCGTCGTCACCTGTAGCCTATCTTTTCCAATTTTCATTGATTCAACTGATTCGTTCAAAAAGCTGATTCATTCAGTAAAGAAACACCGTCATTTGTTGCTCAGGGACGCAATTACAGTGCTGTGGATTTGTTTTGAACTATATTCGTTGGCGAAATTGCGCAAAAACAGGCAATGGTGTCTAAAATGTAAACATGCATAAAATTAATATAACACTTGTTATCATGCTGATATCTGGAGAAAAACGGCACTCTTCATGTGATATTTAACTATATTAAAGTCTCACAGTGAAAGCGTGCACTCTAAATGCGCACCGACACTAGTCTGATCTACAAGACAACATCACATACAGGGATGTCAGATCGATTGTGCATCGTTAAAACAACAATTATGATAAAATCGCAGACTAAATATATCGCACACCCCTACCCTACCCTCTTCACAGTAATTATAAATAACATTTGAAATTCAGGTCTGTAGATATTTCTATTTAGATTCTTGGGGGCAGTGAAACAGCTAGGCTACTCTGGTGGCGCCAATCAATCTACAATCTTTTTTGGTGGCATTTTATTTTCTTTCACTTCATGAACTTGTGAATTTACATTATGCATTTAAATTAATAGTACCCACTGCAAAATCATACTGGGGTGACCACGGGTGGCCAGAGTTTATACAGGGGTGGCCGTGGCCACCCCTTGGGGGCGACCCTGTCTGACAGACCCAATGACTGATCATTGGACGGAAGATTTTTTTTCTCGCGCGGCGCCATCTGCAGGACAAAGCTCAGCCAAGATGTAGGAATATCTGATCAGAGCTGTACACGGATACACATTTTTAAATAAATCTGCTGTAGCAGAGCTACTGCAAGTCATTTTCGGTGATGGAAATCCATATATCCTTTGCTGAAACAAACAACCGCGTCGTCATGGAGAGCGCAGCTCATGGTTGCTTAGTAACAGCAGACGCCAACGGAATGCAAGCTCCCGAGCGCTTTGGAAAGGAGAAAGCGGCGCCGACGCGTTTTCCATGCGTTTTTAGACGCGACATATGAACGGTCCCTAAAAGAGTTCAAATAGTTCAACGCGCCAAATGCGAGTAGAATCAGCGCTGAAACGTGTTACTCGCCCGGTAACTTTTTTTATGAATGGTGGTGAGAATTTAATATAAAATTCGCAACGGCTGTGGTGTAATTATATAAATAATAGTCTGACGCGCTGCATGCTTGCTATAACAGTACTGTGTTTTCATTTTCGATTCACTGTAAATGCTACTTTGATTGTGACGTTTAAATTTGCATTTGGGAACGCAACATTCGTCATTAGAATCGTTTATAATTCTGTTGTTGTTTACAAAGAGAAGTTTCAGTGTCACATGATTCTTCAGAAATGCTGATTTGCTGCTCAAGAAACATTCACTATTTATTATTATCAATGTTAAAATGCAGTTTTTGCTGCTTAACATTTTTGTGGAAACGATACAATTCAAACATCTGTGGTAAGATTTTAAAAAGAAAAGAATTAATACTTTAATTCGTCATACATTAAAGGGGTAGTTCACCCAAAAATGAAAATTATGTCATCATTCACTCGCCCTCAAGTTGTTCCAAACCTGTATACATTTCTTTGTTCTGCTGAACAAAAAGGAAGATATTTTGAAGGAAGTTTGTAACCAGGCCGCTTTGGGGCACCATTGACTTCCATAGTAGGAAAAAAAATACTATGCAAGTCAATGGTGCCCCAGAATTGTTCAGTTTCCCACATTCTTCAAAATATAATCCTCTGTGTTCAACAGAACAAAGAAATTTATACAGGTTTGGAACAACCTGAGGGTGAGTAAATGATGACAAAATTTTCATTTTTGGGTGAACTATCCCTTTAAAGTGATAAAAAGTGAGTGAAAAGTGAAGACATTAAAAATGTTATAAAATATTTCTATTTAATAAATGCTTTAATAAATGTAATATATTTGATAAATACATGTAATATAATTTCAAATAAATGCTGTTCATTGAACTTTCTATTTTTCAAAGAATTCTGAAAAATAAAATGTATCACCATTTCCACAAAAATCTGAAGCAGCACAACTGTTTTCAACATTGATAATAATCAGAAATGTTTCTTGACCATCAAATCAAACTGTAATGATTTCTGAAGGATCATGTGACACTGAAGACTGGAGTAATGATGCTGAAAATTCAGCTTTGCATCACAGGAATAAATTAAATTTTATAATATATTAAAATAGAAAACTTTTTTTTATTTGTAAGAATATTTTACAATGTTGCTGTTTTTACTGTATTTTTGATCAAATAAATGCAGCCCTGGTGAGCAGAATAGACTTATTTTAAAAACATTAATAATTGTTTCCAAACTTTTTGCAGGTACTTTAATAATAACAATTCTATTAATACATTTAATATATAATATATTAATTATTATGATTATTAAATGCTGCTTTTTATTTTTACAGAACAGTAGTATGTATTATTACAGTATAAGACATATCTTTTAATATGATAAAATACATTTAAAAAAAAAAAAAAAAAAAAGAAGTGCCGGGGGCATGGCTTGGCTTTTTTTTTTTTTTATCTCTAGCTGATCACATGCCTGAGATATATATATATATGTGTGTGTGTGTGTGTGTGTGTGTATTTCCATCGCAGGTTTGGTCTTAAATGTGTGTGTGTGTGTGTGTGTGTGTGTGTGTGTGTGTGTGTGTGTGTGTGTGTGTGTGTGTGTGTAAAGGGCTGTTCAGACATCTAGTGGCTACAGTATGGTATTACAGATTATCGTTTTAGTCCTTTGATAAAGAAAGTGTTTTCGTAGCTGGAAGGCAGAGTTTGCACTGTACAACCATGTCGTTTGCATTTTCTTCTTTGAAAACAAAATAGCAGCGAAATTTCCATGAATTGAAAGCGTTTTCCCCCGCGGGCAGCATCGTTTCAACTAGCAGCAGTGATTCAGTCTGCGTCCGAGGAAATTGTAGACGGGTGTTATTTGCGCATGCACCAGCGGGTGGCTCACGTGAGTCATCACTGGCAACAGAACCAGGAAATACTGTATAATCAAGCAGCGCTTAATATGGTGTTATTATGGCAAAATAATGATTTATTTAGTTTTAAATGAAACGATTGTAATCCTGATAGTATTCCCCCTTTTTTCAAAATGTAACTGTAATCTGATTACTACGTTTTTTGACGTAACTGTAACGAATTACAGTTACTGGATTTTTGTATCCTGATTACATAACGCCGTTACATGTATTCCGTTACTCCTCAACCCTGATTATATGCACTTCCGCGCTGATTGCCAACAAAACAGACATTTGATGCAGTTTTACCTACCGCATGTGGTTCCGACTCATGACCGGGATCTTTTATTGCTGGGACCGCTCCATTTTTAAGTTTCAAACGATCTGCAAATCCAGCGTCAAACTGCGTTATAAAACATTCGTCACCAAAATGCCGGAAATAAACAAAAACACTTGCACAACTGGAAAAACAAACCGCATCCACTATTCCCTTAAAGGTGCAGTGTGTAAATTTTAGCGGCATCTAGCGGTGAGGTTGCAAAATGCAACCAATGGCAGTTCACCCCTCCCTTTCGAAGCAAAATAGAGAAGCTATGGTGGCCGTCTGGCCGACACAAGTCAAAGATGTCGTCGTCTGAGACAGCAGAGAGTATGTTAGCCAGTCAAGCAATGAGGTTTCTTCTTACTTCTAACAAAGAACGGTCTCTGTTTCTAATAAACCAGATGACTACTACTACTGCTTCTTATTCGTGCTTATTCAACATAGTGACGATGCAAGCTGCCTCTAAAAACACGAACGATTTAGAAGAAGAACAACATAATGATGAAACACGCTCTGTAGAGTGTTTGTCCATTTAGGGCTGCTGTAGAAACATGCCGGCGCATAATGACAACTTGACATGGAGGGGGGACCCGTGGTGTATGTAGATATAAATGGCTCATTCTAAGGTAATAAAAACCTGCCAAAACGTTTCATTATCTAAGGTCTTTATACACCACTGAAAACATAGTTATGTATATTATATTGCATTTCTGTCAATAGATCCTCCCAAATTTTTTCACCAATTGCACCTTTAACGCTGGGTTCTTTGGGAAGCTTATCTTTCCTTCACAACCAAAAACACACTTCTTTAGTGACATTGTTGATGTCGTGGTGTAAAAACAAAATGACAAATCTTTCTCGAGCAAGTCCTGTAGAGCGCTGCTGACGACTTCCGTAACCCGAACAAAGCTCGTTTATGGGCGTGCTCTCTTGCTTTCGCTTTGGTTGATGTGCGTGGGCTCTTCCAAGAGAAGTGCCCGTATAAGGAATTCCACCCTTTATGATGTCATACAGGGCCAGACACAAAAAAAAACTTTCCGAATCCTGAAGGATTGTATTTGGCACAGAAATACTCTGTCATACATCCAACTCATCATACGTCCAACTAATAAACTAATAATTGGTTTACATAAAGTATCAAAAGCAAGTCATTTTATAGTTTTATTGAACAACACTGTTAAAAACATTATGTAATATACATAATATTATAAACAATCAACTTATGTACATTATGTATTATAACAAATGCCTGAGGATGCCAATGGCCTGGTGATTGTTGTTGTTACACTTTACAGCAGATCGAATCCTTGTTTAATATTCGCCAAACAACACTTAATTCAAGTGTCCACTTAATCTTTAATATTTGGCCACTTGATAGAAATGATAGAAATGCTACAGCCTATGTAATTTCTTGAACAAGAACATGTGGACATCAAAACATACAAACTCAGCGTGAGGGTTTAAACTTTTATTTTGAAATCTGAGCAACAGTTTGCATATTTAGAAACATAACTGATGTATTCTCATGTGTTAGTGTAGGTTTATAAATGATAACACTATGCTATGCTATATTATGTTTTTAAATGGTTTTAATATATTGTGCAGCCTTAGAAAACGATTTAATAATGCAGTTCATGGATTCTCGTACATGGAGTGCACCACTTCCGGTATTTAATTTAATCTGAATTTAATCGAGGAATCGTGACAGCCCTTCACTAATCATCTTGTAATAAATGTCATTTCAGTTCTACTTTCTAAATATGAATTATCATATGCAGGGAAAGACAGAATAATATGATGCAAGCACTGTAAAAGGTTTTACACAAACTCAACTCCGTCATGCTGATATCGCAAGACAGCTTTTCACCTCGACGAGAAATATCGTCACGTTTTAATATCGCGAGATCTCGTGGCACAAGATCTTGTCACACCCCTATGTTCTAGTCTTTCTTCTTCAACCTTTGCCCAGATTTTCTCTTTGTCTGTAGATGATTACAGGACACTGCTGCTGGCTGAAGCTCTGCTGGAAGAATGTCTGCTGGAGAACATGACCCTGCTGAAGAATTCTACGCCTCTGACTGAACATTCACTGCCAAAACTAGCCCGAGCCAAAGCTCACCTTGACGGCATCCTTTGCAGAGGACTCCTGGAGGTCTGGCACAGTCTCTCTGTTTCTCAAGTCTATCATCAGATAAGCATCTCTGTGCTTTGTGAACCACTAAAAGTACATCAGTTTTTAATTGAGTTCCATTTGATAACAAAATATCAAACCGATCTGCAAACAAGGCTGCTACAGTTTTTTGTTAAAACTTAATTTTTCCTTTTTTGCAATTATTATTATAAGCTGGTGTTTTGCTGATTTTGAGTGGATGTCAAGTCAAGTCTAGTCACCTTTATTTATATACTGCTTTACAGTACTGATTGTTTCAAAGCAGCTTCACGGTGATAAACGGGGAAATAACGATTAGTGATCCAAAATTCATCAAATATGAGACAAATTCAAATTCTGCTGCAAAGCAGCTCTACAGAAGACAATGGTGGCATTATTTAGTTCAAGTCAGTTCAGTTCAATAACTGTGTAAAGTTTATCAATTATAAAGTGAGTTCAGTTCAGCTATAAGCAGCTCCACAGAAGACAATAGTGTCATTATTCATCTCAATTCAGCTGATATTGATTAAGTTCAGTGCAATGTTGCAAAATTTGTCAATTATGAAACAAAGTTCAGTAAGCTATGTAGCAGCTCTGCTCCGGTGTCATCATCGTTCACCAGTGTTGCCAAGTCCATGGTTTTCACGCTTAATTGGGCTATTTTAACACTGTTGCTGTGGGTTGTTTTTCATGTCCGCAGGGTGAAGCAATCCCAAACAACATGATATTTAGCTCCTGGAATGCAAATTTTACTAGGAGAACCCCGCCAAAAAGGCGGATTTTACCCCCTGGAATGCGATTTTTACCAGGGGAATCCCCAGCCCCTAAATTGTGATATGGTTAAGTGCGATTATCAAATCACAAAGGCTGTGATTTAATGAAATATATGTGCTGCGTGTTTCAGAGTGAAATGCGGCCCTCTGTTCATTTACATATGAGTAGCTCATGATGGTGTCACCATCACAGAACGGTTTGGTTCACAGGAAATGCTGCTCCACATGAACACATCTCTGCATCTGCTCTGAATTTGGGTTGCTTCAACATGCATTTGGGAGTGCGCCAACTATCTTCGCATGCTTGTAATGATGCACTTGTCAACAAAAAAGAAGCTTTAAGGGCTCCCTGTGGTTTTCCATTGAAATAAAAGTTTGGTGGTTTAATGTTTAAAAATTAAGTAATTAAGACAGTCTTAAGTATTAGTATTGTAATTTTACAGTTATTTACAATTATTATTATTTGATTTTTTAAAAATATTTTACAATGAAATATTACAGTAATATTTGTTATTTTGTTTTTATTTAGTAGTAGTAGTAGTAGTAATAGTAATACAATAATAATAATAATTATTATTATTATTTTGTAGCCATATTGATATATAATCACAATATTTTGGACAAATTGTGCAGCCATACAAACAAGCACAGCAAACCTGTTTAAAACCAATTTTAAATTGCAGTTATTGTTTCCCCCAAATCGTGCAGCCCTAATCGTGATTAATCGTGTGATTTTTGGACTCTTCCCCTGTAGCCGCACTACCTGAATGAAGCCCTGCTACTGCTGGCTAAAGTGCACTACGTTCAGGGACGCTACAGGGACGCCCAGGGCATGTGTGCCAGAGCAGGTGTCGATGATTTCACCCGCCACGAGCATCCTGTCTACCAACTTCGCATGCTGGCAGAGGCCTTTGTCATTAAAGGTATGAGTAGTTGAGAAATCACTCATAGCTCATTAAACCTTCCTCATTGTATAATTAAGTTTTGACAAGGCAATTAACATAGTCTAAATGTTCAACTAATTATATGTGTTGTATGTAGCTTCCTGTAACACTGACACAACCTCTTTAAAATTTTTTGCAATACCAATCTTGTGATCAAGTTCTCTGATGAGATTTCATGAGGTGTAGTGGAACTTAATTGGGAGAAATAAATTACACTAAATTCATGAGTGACTTTCTGTCCAATATACACTAAATTTAAAAGCAGATGTTCCTTATATGGTCTTTTAACTGCTAGAGCAATTTAAATGCAAGATTTGTGTATTTATAGAGTTATTAAGTAATTTCCATTGCTCCATTCCATTGAGTATTTGCCTTAGGCATGCTTTTATTGGATTCATACCCAAGCTAAAGTGTACAGTGAAAGAATGGTCTGCATTGCATTCACAGAGTGTTCAGTTTGTGTGTGGGCAGGCGTGTGTCTTTTCTTACATATCATATCCTTAGACAGAATGTAACCAAGGAGGGGGAAAAAAAACATAAGCAGTTTTCCATCATTGTCTACAGGGAAGCTTACATATTTATATTTAGTTATCATTTAAATCAGGGGTTTTCCAACATGTCACTCACCCTGTGTTTGTGAAATGTCCATTATTTTCTCATTTTCCATGATTTTCTCATACAGTACATTTTCTCACACTACTTACAAATACCAAAAAAAAAAAAAATATATATATATATAAACACCTGACAACATCAGTACCATGGTACTCTCACAGTAAGGAACGCATATCAAGTTTTTTAGAATGTTTTAGAACATATTAAGTATATTTGTCCAATGTCCATGTCATAAATGTGACATGATACAATATTATTTAGTTTTAAAAAATCGTCAAACAAACAGGTTTTTGCTTAACCTTGTTCAATTATGTAATAATTATTTATGTTGGTATTAAAGTTCACTAAATATTTGTTTAGGAACAAAAGTACAACAACCAGTTATTTCCACAGTCTTTCTGGCTGCTTTATATATGGATCCCGCCATCTGTACCCCCACATGTTCACTCACAGACACATATTTTCAGACAGTAGGCTGGGAAAGTGTAATATTAGCTTCTCTAGCATAGGAAGCAGAACCCACCCAGAATCGGTCCCTTGAGAGACTCACCAGGCAGAGCTTGTGACAGCCGTTCCGCTCTGACAGACCAGTAGTAAATATTGAGCCCAGATTACATGGATTTACTGCTGTCGGTTTACTAATAGATTAACTACTGAAGGACATTCACCACCATCTCCATAGACATTTAACACCATCTATCTATCTATCTATCTATCTATCTATCTATCTATCTATCTATCTATCTATCTATCTATCTATCTATCATGTTGCAGTTTCTTATCCAGTTTTGTTTTATCTACTTAGCCAGTTTCACTTGTATTAGGCTCTTGATGAGTCATAATTTTAGTCCCTGTCTACAGTTCTTCTCTTCTGATTTGTACAGATGGGGAACCGTTCTTAAGAGTAGTGGTGTGGTAAACTAATTGCGTAGTTCCTCTTTTTCAGTTCTCCTCTGTGTACTTCCTTATATATGGATGGAACTGGTGACTTCTGGGAAAATTCAGTGTAGGCAGAAGTCTCTTTAAGTCTGAGATGGCAAAGCATGTCAGCCATAGTCATTGGTTGTTTGCTATACTCAGAAAATGGTCTGTTTAATAGGACGTCCTCCATGTTGTCAAGGAGATTCATAGATTTGTTTGTTTATGACTATTTTCTGCATCTTGCCCTGCCGAAGCACTGGATGAGACCAAGACTCCGTGTTCTAGACTGACTGAATAAATGATAAAGTCCCACTAATGTCATTTAAAAAGACATGTTTGTTTGAAAAACAGTTTTTGCTCTTGTGGTTTTTCTCAATTATAAGGATTAACTGGCACATATTGATTAAGAATTGACACTGTACCATACAGAGATTCTTTCTTGTTCCGCATGTCTAATTAAGTCTAATTATCTGTATTGTAATTGGAGATGTAATGCATTGCTAAATTTGTTTTGCATGTCTTGGCTCCTTGGTCAAACTATATTTCATTCTCTCTTGTACAGTTATTGTCCGTAATTACTATAAAGTGAATCTTAACCTAATTGTGTCCATAATGTCCAGGTTTGTCTTTGGACCATCAGTCTATGTCAGGTGCTTCCCGTGTTAGACTGTCTGAGAGAGAGGAAGAATGCCTGACCTGTTACCTCATGGCCTGTGATGCTGGCCTTTTATATCTGCAAGAGCTTGACAAGGTTTGTGTGTGTGCGTAGTCTTTCGATTCTCACAGAATGCGTTTTTCTATATATACACTACCGGTCAAAAGTTTGGAATCGGTAAGATTTTTAATGTTTTTAAACAAAGTTTCATCTGCTCACCAAGGCTGCATTTATTTAATTAAAAATACAGTAAAAACAGTAATATTGTGAAATATTATTACAATTTAAAATAACTGCTTTCTGTTTGAATATATTTTATAAAGTAATTTATTCCTGTGATGGCAAAGCTGAATTTTCAGCATCATTACTCCAGTCTTCAGTGTCACATGATCCTTCAGAAATCATTCTAATATGCTGATTTGCTGCTAAAGAAACATTTATGATTATTATCAATGTTGAAAACAGTTGTGTACTTTTTTTCAGGATTCCTTGATGAATTGAAAGTTCAAAAGAACAGCATTTATCTAAAATACAAAGCTTTTGTAACATTATACACTACCGTTCAAAAGTTTGGGGTCAGTAAGAATTTTTATTTTTTTGAAAAGAAATTAAAGAAATTAATACTTTTATTCAGCAAGGATGCATTAAATTGATCAAAAGTGACAGTAAAGACAATTATAATGTTACAAAAGATTATATTTCAAATAAATGCTGTTCTTTTGAACTTTCTATTCATCAAAGAATTTTGAAAAAAAAAATATTGTACACAAATATTTTGTACAATTGTACACAATAAATGTTTCTTGTGCAGCAGATCAGCATATTAGAATGATTTCTGAAGGATCATGTGACACTGAAGGCTGGAGTAATGATGCTGAAAATTCAGCTTTGATCACAGGAATAAATTACTTTATAAAATTTATTCAAACAGAAAACAGTTATTTTAAATTGTAATAATATTTCACAATATTACTGTTTTTACTGTATTTTTAATTGAATAAATGCAGCCTTGGTGAGCAGACGAAACTTCTTTAAAAAACATTAAAATCTTACCGATTCCAAACTTTTGACCGGTAGTGTACATGCTTCTAACTGTGGAGGCATGTCTCACTGCATTTCAAGCATCTCAAATTTGAGTGATTAAAATTAAAAAAAGACATTCAACTTTTACAAGTGCTGACTTTTTTATTTACCGTGGTTTCTCGCGTTTCTAAATACAAGAACATGTTCTGTGTGTACGCCACCTTAGAATATAAGACCTTTTATATATAGAATATAATTTTTTTGTGGTAAGTGGTAAGCTCTTTCCGGCCAACATTACATCTCCCAATATATGTGTCCTCTTCACTAGACTGTTTGCACGCCAAGTTCCAAAACAGCTAAAAGCGGTTCATCAGTCCCTCATTTTGATTTGGACCCAGGCTTCTTCCTGCAGGCAGCTCTTCAGAGCGCATACCTATCGCTGCTGAGGAAAGGGTAAGCTTGCATGTTACTGATCTCAGACTCTTTACCCACAATTCTCTAAACTTTATATCAAGCACTTATGTTGCCATGCACACAGAGTATTCACAGCACAGCTTTACTTACCATTTATGGACTCCACATGAATATATGACCGGGGCTGTGTAAACACACCGCTGGTATTCTTGTGTCAGCATGACCAGTGCGTGGTGTGGATGTGCCGGTAATGTCCAGCAGGTGTCAGTGTTTTAACACAGGTGATTTTACATGAGGTCTTACATGTTGTCAGTCACTCTGATATTGGTTTTGTTTGAAATGGCATACTAGATACTACAACTTAAAAATATTAGGGCTGTTGAATTAAATTAATAGATCATAACATTAACGTTAAACATTTGAAATATCATTATTTTTTCAGTTCAGGAAAGAAAACAAAATAATAAGTTGTGTCAGTTTGTGTGTACGATATGGAACGTGTGCACATATAGCCTATAATAAATAATATTTGTGCAGTATAACCTATAAAGACAGTGGACAGGGGTAGATTTCTACATAGTGCTCTTTGCTCATCTCGCTTCTCTCTTCTTCACAACAGTTCTAACACAGAAATCAATGATTGTAAATGCAGTTATAAATACAGTATATATTTTTCAAACTGCATCAAAACACATGGGAAATGCAAATAGTAAAATCAATACAAATCCACACTTATGAAATATAATATAAAAACATTACCCACATTGTTGGACTTAAGTCTTTTATGTAACAGCGTGTTTTTGCAGTGAATCATTGTAATAATGGCAATGTTAATACTATGAATAATGATGTATTATATTATGAATGTAAAGGAACACATTTCAGTTTTGGTGCTGTTGCTTAAAGGGTTAGTTCACCCAAAAATGAAAATAATGTAATTTATTACTCACCCTCATGTCATTCTACACCCGTAAGACCTTCGTTCATCTTTGGAACACAAATTAAGATATTGTTGATGAAATCCGATGGCTCAGTGAGGCCTCGTTTGCCAGCAATGTTACTGCACCTCTCAAGGTCCATAAAGGTACTAAAACATATTTGAAACAGTTCATGTGAGTTCAGTGGTTCTATCTTAATATTATAAAGCGACAAGAATACTTTTTGAGCGCCAAAAAAACAAAATAACGACTTTTTAACAATATCTATATGGGCTGAGTTCAAAACACTGCTTCAGAGCTTTACAAATCGAATCAGTGAATCGGAGCGCCAAAGTCACGTGATTTCAGCAGTTTAGCTGTTTGATAGGAAATCCGAAACACTAATTCGAAACAAAAGATTCATAAAGCTCAGAAGCTTCATGAAGCAGTGTTTTGAAATCGGCCCATATGGATATTGTTGAAAAGTCGTTATTTTGTTTTTTTGGCGCACAAAAATATTCTTATCACTTTATAATATTAAGATAGAACCACTGAACTCACATGAACTGTTTCAAATATGTTTTTAGTACCTTTATGAACCTTGAGAGGTACAGTAACATTGCTGGCAATGGAGGCCTCACTGAGCCATCGGATTTCATCAACAATATCTTAATTTGTGTTCCGAAGATGAACGAAGGTCTTACAGGTGTAGAACGACATGAGGGTGAGTAATAAATGACATTATTTTCATTTTTGGGTGAACTAACCCTTTAAGTACTTCAGCCTGTGGAGGTTGAGAAACACAGCTGTTTCCTATAATGCAATACGCATGACTTGATCATCCATTTAATTATTGACAAATGAACCTGTTATAACATCACCTGTAAATTTTAAAATCTCCTCCTCCTTTTTTCCTGTGATGGAAAAAGCGAATTTTCAGCATCATTACTCCAGTCTGTAGTGTAACATGATCCTTCAGAAATCATTTTAATATGCTGATTTGCTGCTCAAGAAATTTGGATTCTTTGATGAATAGAAAATTCAAAAGAACAGCATTTATTTAAAATAGAAATCTTTTGTAACAATGTAAAAGTCTTTACTGTGACTTTTGATCAATTTAATACGTCCTTGCTGAAGAAAAGTCTTAATTAAAAAAAAAACTTTTTGGAATGGTAGTGTGTGTGTATATATATATATATATATGTATATATATATATATATATATATATATGTCTCTCTAGTGTATAATTGACACACAGTAACATGTAGTTGTGACATAATATCCATCAGTCTTATCTACTCCTTCTGTTAAACCTTTCATCATCTTATTTTTCAATCTTTTTCTCCTCCCACAATCACTTCTGCCCATGTGTGTTAGTCACTTGGCTCAGGGTACACACCAGCTGCGGCGGGTCATGAGGGCTGTGGAGAGTCGGGGGTCTCAGAGTTTTCGTAAGGTGAGATCTGGGTAAATGAGATTTTTGATGCTCACATACTCACAGCAGGTGTCAGTGGTTGTTTTCTTTTTTTGTGTTGTGTTGTTTAGACAGTAGCATGCAGGCTTGCAGAAGTGTTGCTGGGTTCAGTGTGTGAGGACGCGTACTGGGATCCACTGTCTCCTCCACCACCCGGCTGGCTGAAGAAAGAAGGTGTCACACACCCCAAAGATGCCATCTACCCCTCGTCCAAACCACCACAACGCTACAATACTGAGGGGTCAGACTCTCTTTCCTTTTTACATTTTATATATCTTTCTCTTTCTGATATTCTACTTTTTCATGTAGGAAACAATATTTAAAGCATAATCAGAAAATAAAAGCAGAACAAAATAATACTAGATGAGTAAAGTTTGATGACAAACTTTGATGTTTTGGCTTGACATAGCCCTGTCTGAAATTTTAAAATAAATTTTAAAAGCTTGACGTGTGAAGGTTTTATTTAGAGAAGTTGTAAACAGTCAGACAAGACCAACAAAAACTAATTTAGACCATATTAGACTACTTCAAACCCCATTAGATTGCTAAGAAACCACATGAAATCCTTTCAAAAAATTACATACACACTGTAAAGTTTCAGGAGTGACAGCCACATTTAAATATTGAAGTGAATCCTCTAAATTTTCATTCCGTGAATGTATGGAACACGACTCACGAAATTGCAATGATTGACACCGTGGTAGCCATAGCAACATTCTGGTGTCTTACACGTTTGGTATCCGCTATTTTTGACCATAATAATGTTACACTGACCAAATAATCATTATGTTTAGCAATTTTAACTAAACCACAGTCAACGGAGGCGTTGTGTTTATGGTTGGAAGGCTGCTTTGCAGAGAGTGCTCTTGAAGCGTTGCCATATCCTCTTATTATAAGCATTTTTAGGCTTGCTATTTGGGCTTGGCTCATAAAGCGATCATGTTTATGGTGTTATTAAATTGAGCAGGTGCGGGTCGTGATATTTATTTCAATACAAAGCATTTGGATTTAACAGAACAGAAGAAATTTGTACTGAACAGAAGAAATTAACAGGAGAAGATTTCTACATCAAAGAAGGTGGAGCCACAGAGCACACCTAACTATTATGTAACTGGCATGGACCAATGGTTCGAAGGTTTTAACCAGCCAGTAGTTACCACTTTTCCAGAAAGTTTGTATACTGTGGCCTTAAGTGTTCCCTGCTGGGTGTTTTAACATATTGTTAGCATGTTTCTAGAATGTTTAAGCACGTTGCTAGCGTGTTTTAGCATTTAACATTTGCTAGCATTTAAACATGTTTATGTTGCTAAGATGTTTCTAGCATGTTTTAGCACATTGCAAACAAGATTTAGGATTTGAGAACATGTTTCTAACCTGTTTAACATATTGCTAGCATGATTTAGTATGACGCTAACATGTTTCTAGCATGATTTACCATGTTGCTAACATGTTTTAGCACACTGCTAGCATGTTTGTAGCAAGTTGACAAACTTTACTAGTGATAGATAGATAGATAAATAGATAGATAGATAGATGAAGGTAGGCCTATGTGATGAACTTGGTGGATGTAGCTTAAAATACTCTAAAAGAGTTTTTGTATGAAATTGTGACCCCCTTAATGAAAGTCTATGGGATTGTTCGGTTTAGGAAAACCGTGAGTCAGATCAGTTAGAAAAGATATAGCAGACAGAGTCAGAACATCTTGAATGGCTTGAACATCTTGAACATCTTGAGTTTTTGGGTCATACTGTAGCCTTCACAAACCAGAATAGTAAGTGTTAATTTTTGGCAGTTTTATGTACAGTAAATCTCAATCTCAATGCTATCATTAAATTGTATTGTGTACATCAGACATTTGACAATATTGATCGATCACTAGAGTCAGAGAGTAATGTACAAGGAGATGAGCTGAGGACAGTGCTGGGGTTTGTTTGCCTGCTTTAATATTCAGGACACGGCGGAATGCTGTGTTGTGAATAAAACATACTGTAACTGTACCTGTGAGTCTGCAGGCGCCAAGCAGAGAAAGGAAAAATACAAGAGAGATGAAAAGAGATGGAGAGACTTTTGAGAATATGTCTGAAGAACAGAAATTAGAACAGATAAAAGGAATATTCCAGTTTAGGATTCCTGTTACAGCTAGGTAACATGCTGTGATGGGATTCCAGATGATATGGAGGGACGTAGGATGAAGGGATGAGATGGGGAAAAAAAGGGATGAGAGAAAACCGACTAAAGAAAGAATAAATTGTTTAGAATGCCAATAAAACATGTTAAAAAAGGGACAGCTTTGAGGATGGCAGTAAGTCCAGAGAGCTCAGTTACAGACTGACCTATGTAACTAGAGACTGACACACACACACGTTTGTGACGGGTTTTTTCCTTTTCCTGTTGCCACCCTGTAGAGCTTTCTGTCCGCAGGACGTGGTTGAAGAGGCGGTGCTGGTGCTCCTCATCACAGAATCAATGGTGAGACACTCTTTCTCCCATTCATCCTTTCTTCCTTAACATGCTGTGTTGTGATGTCTCTTCTCCTTAGCTGGATCTTAAGAACTATTGCATGATTACTGTATATTATAAAGGAAAAGTTCACTGAAAAATCTTAATATATTAATAATATATTTTTAATGTTTCAAAACCATATGCTGTTATCACAAAAGGAGGAATTTTTAAGAATGCTCCACTTTTCCATGCAAAGTTTAGAGTGAACCCTAAACTGTCCTCTCAAGGCAAATGAACTTGGATGCCCCTGAATATACTTCATTTGGCATGCAAACAGTTTGATTCAATTCAATTTAAGTTAATTTGTATAGCACTTTTCACAATACTTATTGTTTCAAAACAGATTTATAGAAAATGCTTGGTTCAGTGTTACAATATAATATTCTGTTATCAGCCAGAAATGAGTGTATCAAAGTAATGCCCATGTGGGGGCAACATAGTACATTATGTGGTTAGTTAACTTCATGTATTCAGTTAAGCTAACACAACAAACGTGTTAGGCAGCAATTACAACTTGTGCTTGTATAATTACAGTTATTTCAATATAAGGATAATATTATAATATTTGGAACAGGATAATATCTGAAAGTTTTGCACGTGGATACAAAGTTGCAGTCATCTAAAATCTTCACAATTGTTGATGTCGCCTACAAACATTGCAATGGCAATGTGGCACAATCTGTAGTTACTCGTAGAAACAGGAATTAGCGTAGCTGATGATCATAGCATTTTAGGCAAAGGTTGATAATGTGTATTTGGTACTATTTTATCAGATATATTTCTAGTACAAGTTTATGAAAAGCATTATGTGAATGCTTGGCTAAAGAGATGCGTCTTTAATCTGACTTAAACAGAGAGAGTGTGTCTGAGCCCCAAACATTAACAGAAAAGAAAGCTATTCCAGAGTTTAGGAGCCAAATGCAAAACAGTCACATGCAACACATAATAAATCGATTGCCTGTCTGCTAATATTTAGCATGTTGCTTATGATACACTACTGTTCAAAAGTTTGGGGTCAGTAAGATTTTTTTTTTTCTTTTAAAGAAATTATTGCTTTTATTCAGCATGGATGCAATAAAGTGATAGTAAAGACATTTATAATTTTACATAATATTTTTAATATTTCTAGGAAATTTCTATTATTTTATTATTCAAAAAATAGGAAGCAGCACAACTGTTTTCAACATTGATAATAAGTATTTATTCAGCATTAAAGGAACACTCCACTTTTTTAAAAAATAGGCTCATTTTCCAACTCCCCTAGAGTTAAACAGTTGAGTTTTACCGTTTTCGAATCCATTCAGCCGATCTCCGGGTCTGGCGGTACCACTTTTAGCATAGCTTAGCATAATTCATTGAATCTGATTAAACCGTTAGCATCTCGCTCAAAAATAACCAAAGAGTTTCGATACTTTTCCTATTTAAAACTTGACTCTTGTGTAATTACATCGTGTACTAAGACCGACGGAAAAATATCAAAACTCTTTCTTCATTTTTGAATGAGATGCTAACGGTCTAATCAGATTCAATGAATTATGCTAAGCTGCAGCTAAAAGTGGTACCGCCAGACCCGGAGATCAGCTGAATGGATTCGAAAACGGTAAAACTCAACTGTTTAACTCTAGGGGAGTTGGAAAATGAGCCTATTTTCAAAAAAAGTGGAGTGTTCCTTTAAATCAGCATACTAGAATGATTTCTGAAGGATCATGTGACACTGAAGACTGAGTAATGACTGCTGAAATGTAGCTTTGCATCACATTAATAAATTACCTTTTTAAATATTAAAATAGAAATTTGTTCACTTAAATTGTAATAATAATTCACAATTTTACAGTTTTTACTGTATTTTTGATCAAATAAATGCAACCTTGGTAAGCATTAGAGACTCCTTTCTACGGAGCCCTGCACATAAGTAAATTGTGCGCACGCTTTACTAAGTCGTTCCCTCTATTTACTAAATCGTGCTCATGATTTACTATTTTGAAGTAGTAAGTTGTGCGCACGATTTATAAATCGAGGGAACGGCTTAGTAAAGCGTGCGCACGATTTAGTAAATTGAGGAAACTACTTAGTAAAGCGTGCACACGATTTATAAATCGAGGGAATGACTTAGTAAAGCGTGCGCACGATTTATAAATTGAGGGAACTACTTAGTAAAGCATGCACACGATTTAGTAAATCGAGGGAAGGACTTAGTAAGGTGTGCGCACGATTTAGTAAATCGAGGGAATGACTTAGTAAAGCATGCGCACGATTTATAAATCGAGGGAATGACTTAGTAAGGCGTGCGCACAATTTAGTAAATCGAGGGAACGACTTAGTAAAGCATGCGCACGATTTAGTAAATCGAGGAAAGTACTTAGTAAAGCATGTGCACGATTTATAAATTGATGGAACGACTTAGTAAAGCATGCGCACGATTTATAAATCGAGGGAACTACTTAGTAAAGCATGCGCATGATTTAGTAAATAGAGGGAACGACTTAGTAAGGCTTGCGCACGATTTAGTTAATCGAGGGAACGAATAAGTAAAGCGTGCACGCGATTTATAAATCGAGGGAACTACTTAGTAAAGCGTGCACGCGATTTATAAATCGAGGGAACGACTTAGTAAAGTGTGCACGCGATTTATAAATCGAGGAAACTACTTAGTAAGGCGTGCGCGCGATTTATAAATCGAGGGAACGACTTAGTAAAGCGTGCGCGCGATTTATAAATCGAGGGAACTATTTAGTAAAGCGTGCGCGCGATTTATAAATCGAGGGAACGACTTAGTAAACCGTGCGCGCGATTTATAAATCGAGGGAACTACTTAGTAAAGCGTGCACACGATTTATAAATCGAGGGAACGACTTAGTAAAGCGTGCGCGTGATTTATAAATCGAGGGAACGACTTAGTAAAGCGTGCGCGCGATTTATAAATCGAGGGAACTACTTAGTAAAGCGTGCGCGCGATTTATAAATCGAGGGAACGACTTAGTAAAGCGTGCGCGCGATTTATAAATCGAGGGAACTACTTAGTAAAGCGTGCGCGCGATTTATAAATCGAGGGAACGACTTAGTAAAGCGTGCGCGCGATTTATAAATCGAGAGAACGACTTAGTAAATTCAAATGGTTCAGGTTATTAGGTTAGTTTATGGTTAGGTTATTTGGTGTTAGGGTTCAGGTTAGTAGAATAAGTTGACATGTAGTTCCAAAGATACTTACAGTCAGTAGAATGTCTGTTGGGGACCATGAAAATAAAGAGTTAGCAGATATTAAACAGACAGTCTACTAATACTCTAATGAGAGTTAGTTGACATGTAAGTTACTTAGAGTTAGTAGAATGTCTAAAGTTTTTCATTTGTTTGTCAGATATGTTTATCTAAAGCAGTTAAATGAATGGGACAAAAAAAAGAATCTTCTTTTATATTCCACTGGCATAATAACACTTTTATAACATAGTTAACATAGCTTCCTAACCCTGAAGGCATTTTGTGTTTATCCATATTTGACACCCAATTCAGTTCTTGAACACTTTACCAATGAGGTTCTCCTGGACCAGGATCAAGAGACACAGCTTTAATAAAGCTCCTGACCCTCTCTCTGTTGTCCCCTATAGGCCAGCGGCGAGGCAGTGATCAGCCGCACCCCGGAGCACCGGGAGGCGAGGGAGAGCAGCATGCAGGATGCCTCCTCTGTTTATGACCTGCTGACCATTGGTATGGCCAGGAGGGGGCAGTACTCCATGCTGTCAGAGGTAAGATGTATCAGCACAGATCAGTGTCGACCCAGCGCTTTGCAAACAGGAGCAAGGAAGTGACCTGTATTTTATGTAGTAGCTTCTTTCACCTTCTTTGTCGCAAGTCGCCTCTTTCAATCTTTCATTCTCTCTCTCAATCTCTCCTAGTTGTATGGGTGATTTTTTTTCCCCTTCTTCCTCCATCCTGTCCTTCAGGTTGTTTCAGTAGTTGAGCCATTGCGTGATGGTGAGAATTTACTCAGAGACTTTCTCAGGTGAATCTAAATCTAAGCTCAGTGTTTTCAGTAGGTTAATTTCAACTGAATCCATGTCATTTCACTGATAACCCACATTACACTGCCATTACTCTGTATTATCAACACATGCCTGCATATATGTCGAAAGTAAATCCCTTTCTCATCAATTTTATGCCCACTTTCTCATGCATGTGCCATGATGTGATGTGTACAGGATACACACAATCCCCTATCGGTGGTGAAAACAACAAGATCCTTACTAGAAATACTGAGTTATGCTGAGCAATGTCAACCGTATTATCTTTTAGCTCTATTTCTTCTCTAGTGTTTCTTGGAAGGCTGATTCAAAGTTTCTTTCTGACTGTGATGTGGTGTGTGATTGTTTTCCATCAGTGTTTGGAGCGGGCCATGAAGTTCTCCTATAATGAGTTTCATCTTTGGTACCAGCTTGGCTTGTCTTTGATGGCAAGTGGGAAGGTGAGATTCGTGTCCTGTTGTCATGATCAATGTTCTATTCAATTATTAGTCATTTGTTACTATAATTGTCCATATTTAAGATTCAACTAAATAAATGAGTTCTAGTAACTGAAAGAAACAAAATACAGAAGGTTTTATCCAAATTAAATATGTTTGAAATTGAAAAGTACTTTAAGAGCTATCTCCGAGTGGTTGGGATCAGATTACAGCCGATTTTCACACCACGCTTAACCCTTGGTTAAAGGGTTAGTTCACCCAAAAATGAAAATAATGTCATTTATTACTCACCCTCATGTCGTTCCACACCCGTAAGACCTTCGTTCATCTTCCGAACACAAATTAAGATATTGTTGATGAAATCTGATGGCTTAGTGAGGCCTCCATTGAGAGCAAAGCCATTCAAACTCTCAAGGTCCATAAAGGTACTAAAAACATTTTTGAAACAGTTCATGTGAGTTCAGTGGTTCTATCTTAATATTATAAAGCGACAAAGCGATACTTTTTGTGCACCAAAAAACCAAAATAACGACTTTTCAACAATATCCATATGGGCCAATTTTAAAACACTGCTTCAGAGCTTTACGAATCGAATCAGTGAATCGGAGCAACAAAGTCACGTGATTTCAGCAGTTTAGCCGTTTGATAGGAAATCCGAATCACTAATTCAAAACAAAAGATTCATAAAGCTCAGAAGCTTCATGAAGCAGTGTTTTGAAATCAGCTCATATAGATATTGTTGAAAAGTCGTTATTTTGGTTTTTTGGTGCACAAAAAGTATTCTTGTCGCTTTATAATATTAAGATAGATCCACTGAACTCATATGAACTGTTTCAAATATGTTTTTAGTACCATTTCTCATGCCATTTTCTCACAATTTTTTCATACCCTCATGCCATCCCAGATCTATATGATTTTCTTTCTTATGGTAAATAATCCATCTAATGCAAGTGAATAGATTCCCAAATGCCCCACATACAGCCATTATTATGGCAATCCATCTATATGACCCCAGTGAATGAATAAACGTCTTCTTAAGTAAAACGATAGGTGTGTGTGTAAGAAATAAACTAATATTTTAACTCTTTTAACTATAATCTAGTGATGCACCAAAAATATTTTTTTTTACCGAAACACATTCAAGTTTCATTTAGCTGAGAAACAAAATCAGAAATAATTGTGATAATTAAATTTGGTTAGCTCTGTCCCTGCCAGCGTTTTTGAAAAAAGTTGACAGGCAGCACTAGGTTTTTTGATAATTTTCACAAAAGTTTCATGGCCCCCAGAATATTTTGTTCTATGAATATCTGAAAATGCAAAATATCAAAAGAAAGAACAGACCCTCTGCTTTAAAAAAAAAAAAATGTTTTTTTTTCAACATTTGAATGTGGGTAAGTTTCATAAAAAAAAAGCAACATTTTGAGCAAAAAGCTGAGAAAATCGTGTTTTTGTCAAAGACTACATCTGAATCAGATTCACATTGATGATCAAAACATAGATGGAATAGATTGAGTCCATCAACACCCTCAAAGCTTGCACAGTCCTATAGCTCGTCCTGGGTTGACATTTCATTCAGTAACGTTAGGCAGTTTTGATTTATTTGCTGTTTAATGTTGATGATCACGTTATTTTACATATGCATATGATTACATATTCTATTGCTTGTTTCTGCTTCTTCGCATGTGTTTTGATCAAGAGATTCTGTTCTCTTTCAGAAGATGTGTAATAGCACCCCCTACTGTATAACAGTGAAAACAGAAAGCCAGAAAATTCTGTCAATTGTCTCATAAATTACAGAAATTTCCTTTAATGGTGGGGAAAGAGTTAATTGCCTCTTGATTCAGGGTGTTGTACTCAGGTGATAAATTACAACATAGTCATAGTAAAGTTCTTCGACAATGAACCCCCTTCTTAATATTTCAGCCGAACAAATTTTATATATTGCTACTCTAGCATCAATGTTGGTCACAGTGAAGTTTACCTGTTTATCCACATTCACTTTATCCACATATCCACATACAATCGCTTCTGGCCAACTGTCATATGCACGTTGCAGAGAGGGTCGAGTTTACACTTGACATAAATATAAGCATGTTTTGAAGCATGATGTAAGTGCTCTGTGAATTTTGCTCGAGAAGTGACACACAACCACAGAGGACATCACTTCTCATGGAAGCTTCACAACACGCTTAAGCTGAGCATCGTGACATGCTTATGTTTACGTTAAGTGTGAACTTAACCTTCTAATGAATATGCATTCAACAGTTGGCCAGAAGCGATGGTTTGTATTAAAAAATATTACAAAGTTTCTTACACCTGCCTATCGCTTTGCTTCAGAAGACACTGATTAATTTTTCTAGAAATCTTTGTTTGTGTTCATCTGAAGAAAGAAAGTCATATACTGTGCATCTGGTTTAGAATGAGTGTGAGTAAATGATGAGAGAATTTTCATTTTTGGGTGAACTATCCCTTTAACAATCTCTATAATCCTTTTAACCCTTGCTCTCTGAGTATGAATTGCCGTAAGTGTACAATGTGAATCAAAGCAATGCTAGAAAGTTACAGAAAGTTGTTTAGTAACTGACCGCCAATCATAAACTCCCACAGTTTCTGCTTCATTGAATATTCATGAGCTTTGTAGAGTTGCATGAGCTTTCACATGCAGTGTTTAGTTTTTGCATCTGATGGAAAAGTTAAAAATGTCAAACAGTGACGGTAATTCCCACTCTGCATTTTCCTTCTAGTGTTTTGTCGTAGATTTGTATTATTTTTCAAAAGTCTCACATGCATAACCGTTGTGCACTCCACTTGTCCAGTTAATGTTATTAACCTCATGAATATGCAAATAAGAATGTTAATCCAGGGTTTTCAGATGCACAGTGCAATAAAATAAAATGACACTGGGTTAACGATTTTTGCGAGTAAAAGCCCTCATGATGTATCGGAAGTTTCACACTTCTTCAGTTGTGTGTACATGAATGCAGAATGCTTATATTACCATATAAGGAAATATCAAAATATTGCTATCACTATCCAGGGTGGGTTTGTGTTACTTTATCTTACATGTCTGCATTTATTAATGAAACCTATATTATTAATGATATTGTACAGAATGAGGGTGCAGTGTCAGTCCTCAAAGAGTGTGTGACAATGAGACCACAGGACCCCATCCCACCTCTGCTTGCAGCAAAAGTGTGCATCAACCAGCTGCACTGGGTGAGAAAAACACACCAAGCACATGTGAACATCATTTCTCTTTTATACAAAAATATCACACAGTTTTATAGAGCAATTAAATTTAGTTACAGTTCCAAGAGTTTCAGTCTCTAAATACAGTATACACTACCAATACATTTTTTTAAAAAAATGAATACTTTTATTCAGCAAGGACACATTAAATTGATCAAAAGTGAATTAATAAAGTGATTAAATACGGCACTTTTCTAATGTTACAAATTACTGAAATTAAATAAATGCTGTTCTTTTGAATTTTCTATTCAAAGAATCCTGAAAAAAATGTATCACGGTTTACAAAAAAAATATTAAGCAGCACAACAATGATAGAATGAATGATTTCTGAAAGATCATGTGACACTGAAGACTGGAGTAATGATGCTGAAAATTCAGCTTTGACATCACATGAATAAATTACATTATAAAGCATATACAAATACAAATCAAATCAGAAATTTTAAATTGAAATAATATTTCACAATATTACTGTTTTTTTTTTTGTAGTTTTGATCAAATAAATGCATCCTGAGTGAGAATAAGAAACTTCTTTCAAGAACATAAAAAGTCTTACTGACCCCAAACTTTTGAACTTCCCAGGAAAAGGAATAAACATGTTGTAAGCTATGAAATGAAATAAACAATGTGTATTTCAGGAAAATTCATTGAAAATATTCATTTTGGCATCTCTAAATCCTTATCCATAAATCCTAAAACAATAAATCCTATATAATCCTAATATATTTATATTAATACTAGCTATTCTCATAACTTTATTAATTTATGAGAAATTATTCATGGTCCACATGAACAAAGAACTGTACGAGAAACATTACATCTGTTTTTTTCAGTCTTTTTTTTTTTTTTTTTTTAATATTCAGTGTACAGTATCACTTCAGTCCTAGATAGGGTCCAGATTCAATCACTAATAAGTGACCTCTGTGTTACAAAATTAGTAACATTGCAATACTAGATATACTAATAAGACACAATGCATATATTCACAACACTATCAATCAAATACACACTGCAGCCTTGTTGAGATTAGGGCACATCTGTTGGAAGCATAGTGCAGAATACAGACCTCACTCCATAAGAGGCTTATAGCACAATAGGGCCGTATAGCCACAGAAACTTAATGCACAGGCTTTAATGCCAGATAGCACGCCATCCCACAGTCACACTTCAGAGCAGCCCTTTATCATCCCCGCATCAAAACAGGCCATGTGAGGACTTGTCCTCAGGCAGTTGTCCTTGATGCTGATTCATGTCAGCATGTCTAGCATTTAAATTAATGAATATCATACAACATTATGCTCATATGAATGATATGTTACGTGAATGCATGATGTAGGGATTTGTCACAATTTGGCATTAAATGCTTGGGCAGTTGACATGACCTGAACAGTTTTTCTCTATTTTTTTTAACACTACACTACAGGTCAAAAGATTTATTTAAATGTTTTTGACAGACGTTTCTTTTGCTCACCAAGGCATTTATTTGATCAGTAAATTAAATTAATATTGTGAAATATTATTACAATTTAAAATAACTGTTTAACATTTCATTATATTTTAAAATGTAATTTATTCCTGAGATGGCAAAGCTGAATTTTCTGAATTGTCACATGATCCTTCAGAAATCATTCTAATATGATGATTTAGTGCTCAGTTATTATTGGTACTCAATTATTAATAATGGTTCTTATTATTATTAAAAAATAAATAAAAAAAAACTGCTTTTGCTGCTAATTTATTTTTTTTTTTTTTGGAAACCGTGATACATTTTTTCAGGATTCTTTGATAGAAAGTTCAATGAACAGCATTTGTTTGAACTATAAATCTTTTGTAACATTATAAATGTCTTTAATGTCACTTTTGATCAATTTAGTGTGTCAGTAGCATGTCACGGTTTCCACAAAAAAAATATTAAGCAGCACACCTGTTTTCAGCATTCAACATAATAATGATAAATGTTTCTTGAGCAGCAAATCAGCATATTAGAATGATTTCTGAAGGATCATGTGACACTAAAAACTGGAGTAATGGCTGCTGAAATGTCAGTTTTTATGACCTTATATTAGTTACACATTTTAATTTTTTTGTTTAGCTTATGCTTTTGTCCAATGTGACTGTATAGTTTATGGTCAATGATGATCATTTTTGAATTGTTCCTAGTTGGGTTCAAACTCATAACCTTTCATTTTCCTGCTTATGTCTTTAACCACTACGCTACAGCTTTAAAATACATCACAAGTTGGGAACCACTGATGTAAATCATCCAAATGTCTAATGCATGTTTAAACGTGTGTGTGTGTGTGTGTGTGTGTGTATGTGTGTGTGTGTGTGTGTCAGCTGGAGGATGCAGTGTCCCTCTCAGCAGGTGTGGTTGCTTTAGGAGAGTGTGCTGGGGAGTCTCTTCCTCAAGCTCATCTGGCCATAGGACTGTGCCGTAGTATGCAGGCAACTGATGGTAAGCCTGATTATCCTTTTCTGAACCTACAAAATGAGCCAGGCCCCCAGCTGTCCTCAGCTGCTCTCTGCTCCCTCTATCATGTCTGCGGTGACTCACTGTTTAACTGTGTGTTTGCAGCCACGCTGAAAGCCGATCGCGATGAGTTCAACAGAAGAGCGCTGCAGTCACTGCGCAAGTACGCTTGATGTTTACCTCTTCCAGTTCAGATTGTGTTAAGGAGGCTTCAGCCACCCACTTTGTTTGGGAATTGTTTGGACTCTTAGACCCTAAACCTCATCTAAGTTGATAGCAGAACTTTTTTTAATATTAAAACATACTGATAATATACTGATAACATTTTTTCCTCAAAACTACACCACTGTTTAAAGTTTGGGGTCCGTAAGATTTTTTAGTGTTTTTGAAAGAAGTCTCTTAAAGGGTTAGTTCACCCAAAAATGAAAACTCTGTCATTAATTACTCACCCTCATGTCGTTCCACAACCGTAAGACCTTCGTTCATCTTCGGAACACAAATTAAGATATTTTTGATAAAATCTGATGGCTCAGTGAGGCCTCCATTGCCAGCAAGACAACACTTTCAAAGCCCAGAAACAGTTCATGTGACTACAGTGGTTCAACCTTAATGTTATGAAGCGACGAGAATACTTTTTTTGCGCCAAAAAACCCCCCAAAATAATGACTTTATTCAACAATATCTAGTGATGGGCGATTTCAAAACACTGCTTCATGAAGCTTCGAAGCTTTACAGATCTTTTGTTTCGAATCAGTGGTTCGGAGCGTGCCAAAGTCACTCCCCCAGTGGTGATCCATTGAAATTTCGAAACACTTATGACGTAACGAAGCCTCGTTTACTGAATTCACGCTCCGAACCACTGATTTGCAACAAAAGATTCGTTTTTG